>CM057226.1:42344363-42944363 GCA_029891385.1 Erythroxylum novogranatense | reverse complement strand
CTCATCATTTTCCTTATTTAAGCTAGTTTGTTTAAATTTATAAAATATCTAAAAAAGTAAATGAAAACTTTGTCGTGAAATTTGCTCTCAATTAGTAGATCAAGTTTTGTAGGTTGATTATTTTCCGAAAATAATCATTGGGCTTGTTTGTTTGTCAAAAACATTCAATTGTTCTTGTGTTGTGCGTTTTCCAGATTCTGTCTGAGTTATAGTCATGATTTCCTATTTATCTTTTCATCTGTTCATCGAATTGAAAAACTTCCAAACCCAATTTTTTCTTCACATCTTGACCTACAAATCTCCAGTTGACAATTTTTCCCAGTTCAAATCCCATCCTGATAAAATACATCCATTTTCTCAACCGTTCTCATTATATCGTCTAGTCTGAAATCCAGTCACGAAATCCCATGTTTCTTTTCACCTGTTCTCCAAACTGAAAAACTTTCAAAAACAAGTTTGTTCTAAAAGTCTAGACCAACAATTCACCTGTTAACGATTTTACCTAGATCAAATTCCAGCCTGACCAACAATGCCAATTTTCTCGGCCATCTTCATTTTATCACCCAGTCAGATATATTTCCCAAAAATGTTCCATAACTTTTCAACCATTCACCTGATTGAAACGATTCTTGAGACGAATTTGTAGTTCACAAAAATTTCTACAAACTACTTATTCATCAAAACCAAATTCCTAGTCCATAATATGGAAATTGCCTTTCAAACACCCAGTTCTCAATTCATATGATAGAAACCAAAAGTGTCCAAACTTCTCCCACAATCACCATACCAATTCCTATCATTCACATTTAACTTAAATTCTCCTTCAGTATCATTATTACCAATTATTTATGCCTCAAAGATTGATCAAAGAGATTGAAAAGATAATGAAATGATACGTTTAGGTAGGTTCAACTATTAAGCATTAAGGTGTCGAGGATAGGTGGTCAGATATCCCCACAAACAAAGATGAGGGAGAACTAAGGATCAAGTCCATAAGATGCACAAATAAGATGTTACTAGCAAAGTGGAAATGAAAGCTTTTAAGTGATTCAAAATCCCTTTGGGATATTTGAATGTATGCTTACTTAAAAAATCAATGTTTCTTGTCCATCAATATAAATGTAACTTCTTTTAGGCTCTTACAAAGCTGTTAAAACTTAGAAGACAATTATCTCTAATCATCAATAGGTAATAAGAAAGAACATGTTTTTGGTATAACAATTGGAATGGTCTAGGGCCCCTCCATATTACACATGAACTAGCTAATATAAAGCTATAAGTTCCCTTGAATGCAAAAGTGAGTCAAGTGATCAAATATAACTCTTAAGATTGCTATTTTAGAGGATACTCCTTGGTAAAAGATTATATGCCCAATAACTCTACCAATATTAAGGCTGAAGATAAGCTAACCTAGAGTGCTCACATCTCACATAAGTTTACAAGCAAATCTTGTTTAAAGTTATTTTGAAGCTCCAACTTGAAAGTCTCTTGGCATACCTCGTTTTTTTTTTCAACAAATGTTGTCCTAAAGCTTCTTTAATTATATGGCTAGCTCTCAAAGATGGTCGAAAAGCCTTGGAAAAAATGAAAGGTTTTCAAAACCTCATTGTCTTAAGTAAATTATGTAACTTAGTTTAGGAAACTTAATATCACATTTTTTTTTCTTATTGCTTTTCTAAATCCTTCTGGTCATATGGTTTCTAATTAAGTCTCTCAAGCTTCTTATAACTTAACTGGTCTCAATTTATTTGTTGGGTTGAGATTGTTACATTTAAACATCAAAGAGGTCAACATATGTTCAAATTGATAATTAGTTATGGGTGTGCACAATATGGAAAGAAAGGAATATGAGATGTTTTCATAACACTTATTAGATCCCTAATGCTTTCCTACAAAATTTGAGATAGATAAGAGAACTAATACTCGCCTAGGACATCTAGAGAAACATAAGCAACTTTTTTTCTTTTAATTAGAATGTTTAATACTAGCTGATTCTTTTTCCATTATGCTTTCTTTGAATAGTAACTATTAGTAGTTAAGCTACACTTTTATTTGGTTTTGATACATTTAACTTTAGTGTAGGGACCAACACCTTTTCCCTCTTGTAATGAGATGTATTTGCAACCGTTTTTAAATGAAATTTCTTGTATTTTAGAAAATATGGAAAATAAAATTTCTATCACTTGTATCTACTTCCTCTAATAAGAAACACAAGAGAAAAATAAATCAAAATTTATTTCTAAAGATAGAAATAATATTTTTCTCTCTTTATTTATACATATAACTACTTGATGTGGTTATTTAAGTTTAAAATGGTATTGGATTAGTAATGGAATTTGATTTTTAGTAAAAAAGAAGAAGAAAGATATTCTTCAGAAATTGGGATGTGGGCCAAAAACACCTATTTAAAGATGAGAGAGAGCTTCCTTCTCTCTAACCACTGCTTCCATCTTGGTTGTGCTATATAGATCCTTGTGTGTTCCTCTTCCCTAAGCTTCGTAGTTCTTCCTTCTTCATCTACCTTAACCTACTTCTTCAATCGATTTTGTGGTTCTGAGTTTCTTCAAGTTGTTTTTTCTTTTTAGTCATCCTCTTACTTTATTTATCTTGTCCTCATTCCTTTCTTTTCTTAATTTAGTCTAAACTCCCGCTTCTGTTCTTGGTTCCTCCATTATCTCTTTGGGTTTCTTGTTTCTTCTTAAGATGGAGTGCCTTCTCTGAATTTGGTTAGTTTCCCTTTTTATTTTTTAAACCTTTTTTAGTAACAATATTTCAATTTAACTCTAGTTAGTTCCTTTAATTTCTTTTTATATTATTATGGCATAATAGACTTATTCTACTAACCAATCCTTTCTCAACTTTGTTGCTTTCCCCTTTTTAGTTTCACCTTTTAATTCTTTAGCTCCTCATTCTTCAACTTCCTATTCACAGTACTCTTTCTGTCCTTCTATCTTGGTATTTTAAGCTACTTCTGTCCTCACTAATGTCTCTACTCCTTCTAACAATTTGTCTTATGACTTCATTAACTTTTGCTCCTAAATGAAAGTCCTTAGTGATAGTTCAACAACTTTCCTCCATTTTTGCCTCTAATGGGTAATAATAATAATCAACTATTAAACCACAATTAAACATAAAATTGCACAAATTCTCACAAAATCCCATGTTCCTAATGCTATCGTTCTTAGGCAAAAAAATAATTCAAAACACCTTATGAATCATGCATAAACAAGCAAAAATAAAAAGAAAACTTACTTGGGTGTCGCTAATTTGGGTGAAAAATTCAAAAATTGGGATGAGAGATTGGAGGGGCGACAATGGAGAGTGAGAGAGAAAGGGAGAATGAGAAATTTGAATGGTTTGGCAATTTTTAAGGTGTATCACATACTTACATGACCATGTAGCAGACCGTGTAGGTCGCTAAATTATACCTTTTGTGGCTGTATAATTGACCATGTATGTCTGCACCAGCATTTCTAAAAAGTGTGTGACTCTCTGTAAATGTATGCAACTTGAAAATTAGATTATCGAATAAAATTTTTTACATTAAACATTATAAACCCTTAACATGCTTACCCTAACACTTCAATTATGTAAAAGTTCATTAGATCCTTAATTTTTCTATCCTCAAATACATCAAAACTTAATTAAATCCACTACTAACATTAAGGCAAAAAATGAAGTTTTACATAACTAATAACAAGAGATAGACTCTAACTTCTCACTAGAAACAGTAGTAGGTATGTCTGATCTCCCCTACTTCCTTAAACACTCTGACTCCTTTGCTCCCTGTTGACCTTCCTTCTTCACTGCAACATTCATTCCACATCTTCAAAGCTCATTCTACATTTTGCTCTATTCTCATAATTTATCCACTAAAGAAACTGAAGAAAATGTGAAATTCCACATTGTGGAGAGAAGAAGATACAAATGGGGAAAAGGGAAAGGCTTTACAAGCCAAACCCTTTAATATGTCTATCATCACAAGGAATGTCAAAGGAATAAATTGTCCTATCAAACTTTTAGCTTTAAGGGAATTTGTTTTGCAGGAAAAACTTCTCATCTTTAGATTACTTGAAACTAAAATCAGATAAGAAAATCTATCCAAGTTGAATTTTTTTTGTTCCCATTGGAGAATTATTACAAATCATAACCCTCATGCTCTTAGTAGAATTATCATCCGCTATAGGAAGGATGAACTGAACGTAGACTTATTAGACTCGATTGACCAAGCTATGCATCTTAACCTATTTGTAGGCAAACACCTTGTCATGAATGTCCCTCGGTTACTTAAATAGGCCAAATTTTATTAATTAGCTTGGTTGGAATGTCATTATAGCTTTTGAAACGAAGACAAACATTTTGTCAAATGTCCTTGATTTCTCAGCTATTTCATATTCTTAATTGGCTACTAGCTCTATTTATAATGCAATATTTGTTTCAAAATGGTCAGCAGAATAGTTATTCATTTAATAAACATACACTTTTTTTTTAATTTCACATAGCCTATATCATTTATTTTTGACAATCATCATCATGAAAGACTAGTAATGATACTAACATATTCAATTGAATTATAATTATAAATATATGAAACAAATTTCTTAAGATGAATAAACTGACATCATATCCTAATTAACATGCGTATTTAACAAAAGATACTTAAAACATAAATGCACAAACCAGTATTTCTTTACAAATTAAATGACTATGTTCAAAGCTAATCCATTAAGTTATCGTCATTGACAAATTCACACAATTCACTTATATGTTCACACCATGTCAACCTATTCAAAGACTAACAATATGGTATGCAAAATTCACACTCATGACATGCCAATGCAAAATCCTCCTCACATTTAGACAATACATTATCCTCAACGTGAAAAAAAAAATAAAAAAATAAAAAAAATAAGAAAAAACAAAAGGAAAGGTTAAAAGCATAAAACCAGGAGATTGAGGTGATGACAGTGTTGGTGATGGAATGTGTAGATACTTTGGGCCATAAAATTTCAACAATTCTTTCCCTAAAAAATAAAAATACAAAATATCAATAAAATAAAATAAAACAAATAAAACTTATCATAATTCTTAGGTTGCCTCCCAAGTAGTGCTTAGTTAATATCATTAGCATGATGTGCTCTTCCTTCCACACTCTACCTAGGTCAATTATGAGTTGCTCTCTTCTACCCATGCTGCTTAGTTTTAGTTTAATAGCTTATAAATAAAATAGGGAATAATAAAACTCCTTGACTTGTCTATCGAATTTAATAGTTTGAGTTCTAAAAAGGTGAATTGTTCTCTTTCTTCCTTAATCACCTTCGTTTCCTCTTCTTCTTCCACTCCGTGAATAAAGACGTTTGTAGCTTCTTCAACCTTTATCTCCATAATCATCTTTCGTCATTCTCTTCTTCATCAACTTCTTAAACAGAGACTTCCTCATATACTTCAATCTCAATCTCTATTGTCATCTATTTTTCTTCCTCTCGATCTTTTAAATATTCAACTTCATCAATTCTCCTGAATGAGTTGCCCTCCTTTGAATTCTTTAATACCTTATTCATGTTAAATTTCTCTTATTCATCTCCAATCCAAAGGATGAGCATGTCTTCATAGCTATCTACCAAAGCTTTTTTGGTAGTCCAAAATGGTATACTAAGAATTAGCAGACAGTTTTCATCCTTTTTAAAGTCTAGCATGAAAAAATCTACAGGAATGATAAACTTGTCCACTTTTATAAGTACATCCTCCACCACACCAAACCCTTTCTTTATCAATTGATCTGCCAACTGAATACACATAAATATTGGCTTCACCTCTCTTAGCCCTAGTTTTCAAAAAATCGACAAAGACATAAGGTTTATACTTGCATCTAAGTTGCATAAACATTTTGAAATCTTTAAATTACCAACAATACAGGGTATTGTAAAGCTCCTTGGATATGTCAATTATGAGGGCATATGGTTGGTAATTAAGGAACTGGAGGTTTCTGTCATGGCTAGTGTTTAAGTATCATCCTAAGTTTTCTTGGTAGATAATATGTCTTTAAGGAACTTTACGTACTTGGGCCTACGTTTCAACACTTCCACAAAAGACAAGTAAAATTGCCATTTTTTAAGGTTTTCCATGAGCTTTATGAATGATTCATCCAATTCGATCTTCTGAAGTTTTTGCAGAAATGGTATTTTCGGTGGATAAGACAGAGGAGGAATGTATGGAGGGTCCTTATTCTTGTCTTCATCCTTTCTCTTCTTCTCTTGGTCTTTTATAAAGCGGATCTTAGCTTGTCTTTTCACCGATTCTTCTAGCTCTTTCCCACTCCTAAGTGTGATAGCCTTACATTACTCTCTTGGGTTTACTTCCATGTTGTTTAGAAAGTTTTCTACACTTCTCTTACATAATTCCTTGTAAAACTAGCTCATTTGAACCTCTATGT
This sequence comes from Erythroxylum novogranatense, assembly GCA_029891385.1. Lineage (NCBI taxonomy): Eukaryota > Viridiplantae > Streptophyta > Magnoliopsida > Malpighiales > Erythroxylaceae > Erythroxylum > Erythroxylum novogranatense. Next base: position 42,937,930 of record CM057226.1, on the reverse strand, counting down.
TGTGAATAGAAGAGGCATGATCTTTCGTTACTTGCTCAAACTTCCCTTCTAGTCTCTTTTGGGCCTCATGAGCTTGCCCATGATCTTGTCCAATTTAGAATCCCAAGAATTGGACTCATCTTGTTGAAATCCTGGTAGGCCTTGAATTCTCATTTGAGTTATTGCATTATTAGACCTAAAGAAATCTGGGTGGTTCGACCATCTCGGATTGTAAGTGTTCTAATAAGGATGATTACTTCCTTGACCAATTGTGTCTCATTAAAGTTTGCAAGGGTCTTTTACTCCCTATAATATATTTCCTCCATCATTGTTCTTTTTATCTCTTTTTGGCATTTAACTTTTTGGATTCCTTATAGTTACCTTGTTATGTCCAAAACGATGTGTCTTCAACTTTGTGCCCAAACTTCCTTCTCTTTCTTTTCTTTTTAATTTTTTGTGATTAGTTACCACAATTACAAGAAAGGGTAATAGTTCCTTAAAACAAAGGAATTCAAAGAGTCCTAAACTAATTCCCCAACAATAGTGCCAAAAACTTCTTGAGCAACTTTTACTTATAATAAAACCCCTAATATCTGTAAATATACAGATCATAAACTTATAGTATTAAGGGTATTGATCCCACGAGAAAATAGTTAGAACTAACTGAACCTAATTTTGTCTAAGTATTGGGATATGAATTGAATAAAAATAAAATATTTGAAATTTAAAAAAATTAAATGAAACTAAGAAAATAATTAAATAACAAATAAGCTATCACAAATATGTGCGGAACATATAGGATGAAGCTTAGGATTCATTCTATCGTTATTTTGCTCCCTAACCACTTTTGAGTCAATTCGATGTTGATTCTAGATTTTCAAAAGGTTGATTACTCTCTCTTAAGACCTAATCATTTATCCCTAATTGATTAACCCTAATTGATCATGAAATTCCATAATTTGCAACCTTTTGATTCACAAAATTTACCTAATGTTTTTAACTCGTTTTTAAGTAATATATCGAATAATTAGGTTTTCAAACAAGATCTCTCTTTGTATGCTTACCAATTTGATATTTGTGAGACTTATTAGGTCACTGATTACTTTTGGCTCAGTCTCTCGACTTATTATTGAAGTATTAGCATACCCAAACATCAAAGCACCAGAAAATTGAGTTGAAACCAACAATAATCAAGTCACAAAACAACTTAAGAACAAATCCAGGTATGAAAATTAGAGCATCTTAATTGTGAATAACATATTCAAATCCAAGTTATACATCAAGTTTAATGAAATAAACAAAGGAAAGAAAGAAAGAACTTGATTTGAACTCAAACTTGAAATCTGGAATTTTTAGATTGTTTTTGTTGCTCCTCAACTTGGAAGATGGTGGTTGCTCTTTTTTGAGTGTTTTTTGTTGTTAAATAGTTATTGAGCCCCTAGGTTTACCTACTTAATTTGGTTCCAAAATAACCCCATAAAGTTAAAATTACAAAAAGAGTCATGTTGGAAAGGCTAAAATTCACCAGAATAGCTATTTGCGTTCTCTGTCACGATCATGGCCTGTCGCCATGCCTCCATTTCTTCTCTTTTCTTCAATTTCGTGTTTCCATACACTCAAACACACATCAAATACCTCTTGAAACATAAAATTAAGATCCAAATCATGCTCAAAACTATACAAACACTTAGAATATAAACAAACACTAATAATAACATAATTCTAGGCCTATATACTTGATAATCATCTAAGAAATACTCAAAAGCACACTTAAAACATCTATCAAAATATAGTATAATTTACACCTATCATGATGGTTTTCAAGTGATTAATGGGGTGGTTGATTTCTTCTTTTAAATAGGACAGAGGAGGAGATTATAGTGGATCCAACCCTAATTTAGACATATTCTTTGAATAATTCCATTAATTTTAAGCTCCAAAAGTGTTAACTATCTTGATGGATCAAAATGGGCAAAGATCGGGCATATATGAGAAAAAAATAATGACTCAAAGTTATTTTTTAAGGATAAACCAGTGTCTAGGTTGCTGATGTGAGCAAGGCTACATATGACGGATATATCGACAAACATTGAGATCAACGAGATGCTAATTGAGACTTGATGTTGCTTCCTAACCCTGCAAGTCATACTAGGCTTAAAAGATTCAAGATCGTGTTAAATTCATTCATGGCTCTCGTGGTTGAAGATGGACTCTGAGAGAATCAAGATCCTCGCTTGCAGCTCCAGTTTGTTAGTTTGATCCAAGTTTTGGGCCCGAACAGCCTTTAATAGGTGCACATGCTACGCACGTATGCTGGCACCCAGCAGGCCTAGTCATGCATGTGTGCATGCAACCTACCAGGCGTACCAGTCCAGGCGCACAACCTGGCCTCTTTTGCTTCTGGTTGTTTTCCTTATTATTTTTAGGATAATTTGGGTAGTTTTATTTTACCTATTTAGACCAGGGATGTTGGCCCAATTTTGAGTTATTTTGGCAACTATAAATAGTTGCCTTGATATTAGTTTTAGGGTAATACACTTTGATGATTTGAGAGCTTTGTGAGGAATTTTCTTCATGTTCTTGTTGGTCCACGAACCCTAACTCTACTTATCAATTAATCTTAATTGTGGCGTATTGTTTTGGTTTAATTTTCTTGGTTTATTGATCGATTTAGGTTGCTTGGACAATAACGATCCTTGAGGTCTAAAAAAGTATTGAAAACCTTACGTATCTAGTTTGTTTAAAGGCTGCCAAATTATATCACGATTACTCTCCTTCTGTGCGCGCATCATCTTTGGTATTAGAGCATTGGGTTTTTTGGGAAAATTCCATTCTACTCCAACAGATTAATGAGGCAGCTGCTTTCACCATCAATTCATCAGCCTTAACCCTAGAAAAAAAAATGTGAAGTTTTTAATTAAGGTTTACCTTTGACTACTTGAATTGCATCTTGAATTACGATATATATATATAAAAAAGAAAAAGAGGAAGAGAGAGAATAAAAAAGAAAATGAAAAATAAAATGAAAAATGAAAAAAATTGTACAACCAAAAATGTTACTGCTGAGTCCAAGAATTACACTATTTTGGAAAGTCTTACGTGAAGAATTGGCAAGTGAATTGGAAAATTTTTTTGACCTATCTTGCGTGACATTACCTTGAAAAGAGTTCCAAAACTTGGCTCCATTGTTGGATTTCTTGATTGAAACGAAGAACAACTTGAGCGTTGAGGATTCAAGAGGAGAAAGGTAAGAGGGTGAGATCATTAGAGCGGCTAAGACATACGAGGGGAGTATTCTAAATTCTAGTGAAACATGTGAGGCAGTGTTTTTCTGAGGTTATTTTTCTACTAACTTTTCTTTGCAAGAACAATTTTCATTGGAGATATGTCTAACAATAGCGTGAGAGGTCAACAATTGGGCCGGGCGCAAGCCACCTTGGAGGCAATCCAACAGTTGAGTGAGAGCCTAAACATTGCTTTTGCTGGAATTAGAGGTGAAATGGAGAGGCAAGCCCGAGAGATTGTTGACTTGAGGCGTGGTGCAGACGAGGAATCACAAAATGGGATGCACCGGTCCTAGAAACCAACAAGCTTCAATTGTGTTAGAGGATTATTGATCTAATGACGAGGGAGATTATGTGAGACCACGAGGACGAGTTCAACGAGCCGATTTTTGGGATAGACGAGATAGTGACATTAGGTCTATTAAGATGCAAATTCCACCATGCAATGGAAAGAATGATCCGGAGCTCTACCTTGGATGGCAATGAAAGCTGGATATGATTTTTGAACGCCACAACTTTTCCAAGGAAAAGAAGGTAAAACTAGGAGTCATTGAATTTTTTGATTATACACTAATTTGGTGGGATCAATTGGTGATTTCTAGGAGAAGAAATAGGGTGGAACCCGTAAGTACTTAGGCTGAAATGAAAGCGATCATGAAGAAGCGGTATGTTTGATCTTATTACTACTATGAGATGCATCAAAGGCTCCAAAGCCTAACACAAGGGAATCGGACTATGGAGGAGTATCATAAGGAGATGGAGATCACAACGATAAGGGTTAATTATGAGGAGGACCCTGAGGCCACAATGGCTCAATTTTTGAGTGGTTTGAATCGAGAAATAGCCAATGTGGTTGATTTGCATAACTACACTGACCTCAAAGAGATGATGAACATGGCAATGAAGTTGAAAGGCAACTTAAGTCTTGCGGGACAATGAAGAGTGTCACGAGTTCTACTTGAAATTGGAATTCAAATTGGCCACGAAAAGAGGATAATTTGAAAGGAAAGGGGCTGGAATCCAAGAGGCCAGACCAAACTCTTCCGGAAACTAAAGTTACATCTAATACGCCCAACACTCAAGCTTCTTCTAGCAAACATTCTTCAATTAAATGCTTTCAATGCCTTAGAATTGGGAACATTGCCTCCTAATGTCCGAATAAAAGGGCCATGGTTTTGAGGTATGATGGGTTGATTGAATCCAAGGATGACTAGGAACGTTTTGAGGATGATGTTTTGGAGGGAGAGGAAGATGAAACTTGTGTGGAACATGTTGGAACCCGATCTCGAAACCGGATCCCAACCAGAAAACGGAAACAGATACGAAGAACGAGGCGAATTCAAATTAGATAACTTGAATTCGATAACGAAAAACAAAGCGAAAGCGGAAGCAAAGAGAAAGCAAAGCGAATGCAAATTGAATATAGAATCAAAAGAAGCAAATCGGAATCGAATTTAATATGAAAGCGAAACTAATAAGCGAAACGAAATCAAATTAAACCAAAAGTAGCGAAGCGGATCAAATACAAATCGAAAGCGATCAATATTATATGCCCAGTTAAGACCCTAATACTGGGCTTTGATACCATAAATGTTGGATCCCGTTTTCGAGACCCAACTTCTTACACTAACACTTGAACCCAACTGCTTAAACACTTAACACTGTTACTCCACTGCTTACACTGAACATGATCGCTCTTAAAAAGAATCCGAAACGGAACGAATCAAAAGAGTCGAATCGAAAACAAATGGGAATCAAATACGAATGCGAAACAAACGGATCAAAATCTGATACCAAATGAATTCAATTGCAACTAGAAAATGGTCTTGAAATCAAAGCATGCAAATGGTGGGTTCGAACAGAATTTCAAATTTCGACATCCAAAGTGAGAACATAAAAACTTGTCGCGTTGGATACCTTGTACTAATCCATCCGAAATCGGTGTAAAAATCTTGTTCATTTCTTTCATCATTTAATCCATTTCATTTCATATCTAATCAAATAGTTTCCCTCTGTGGAAACTTATCCTTAAACTCATACTCATGTTAATCAATTCATAAGTTCATACTCAAATATTTCTTATTCATACACTACCGTAAGGAAAATTCGGCAACATAACGGCTGCACTATAACCTATCCAAAAATCTAAAAATAGTCCAGAATACACTTCTATAAATTCCAATAAATCCCACAACCATCATGATCAACCGGACCCTCCGTCCGGGATCTCAGCAAAACGCAAACCTATTGCTAATCCTTTTTCCAAATCATACTCATATCAAAAATCATATTTATCACATTCAAACTAGTATCTCAACATCCAGTACATTCATCCATATCCATATAAATATATTTCAATACATTCATAACCCAATATAATTGTATACAATTCTAATATACACATCCAAAAACCAATGCATTTCCAATTCCATAATCCAAGAGTCTTATACAAAAATCATAATTCAAGATGCATAAAGGACCAAATGTTTACAAAACTCTAATGGTAATACAAGCCATAGTCATTTTCAGAAATCTTAAAGCAAATACACTATTTACAACCACATGCACAAATACTGCTATCTTGACGTCTTTCATCCGATCTCCTGCACGAATACCTGGAGATGGGGATGAAAGGGGGGGTGAGCTCGGAAGCTCGTGGATAACATGTTTATTAAACAAATAATAAGCAAAAGTATTTTCAAACCTTAGTTTCAGTTGATCGAAAACAGCGAAGGTTCATTTCTCAAAAGCTTCTCAAAATCCAAAAACTTTCATAAACCTTTACAAACAGTTTTTGGAAAACTCTCATAGTTGAAAATCCAAGTTCTCATTTTGTCAAACTTTCAAACCATTGTACACATGAAATGCATTACATATAAATGCAGCACATTCTAAACAGAGTAAAGCATATAACACATCGATCGGTTTGGGTCGGTCCATATAACAGGACATACTGGACATTCCCGCAAGCGGTCATGTGCAGTCGTGAAACACATGGGGAGTCTGAAAACGAAGCTCCTATGCCACTAGCGGGCAGCCGGGAGAAGGCTTTAAAACGAGACCAGTGCACTGACTCCACATGAAGGACCTAACCAAACCCATGTAACACGTAGTCATGCTTGAAAGCTCATATTGCCCGAAGGCATATTTTCAAAAATTGAACTTTTCATGTCATCTAATATTCAATGCAATACTTATCAATCACAATATCAACCAAGGAAAATGCACACTTTACAATCTTTCAAGAACATGCAAACACCATATCACACTCATTCACATACTCAACTTATTAATCAATAAAACACAATGAACTCAATGAATATTTCATCTTTATCAATTTAACTATATAAAGAAATCCATTTAATTGACAATTCAAAGTCATTTATGGAGAATCGTCCAACCATTATGGAAATTTTCGTAAATCATTTTGAAACAGTGATTTTCACATTTTATAAACCTTTTCAAATGTAATTGATTTAATCATTTGTAAAACAATATCTTATAAAACCAACAATTAGAATTTGCTCATAATTTGAAAAATAAACATATCACCCACCTTTAATTCCATGCTATACTCTTATCCAAAGCTTCTACTTGATCTTTACTTCACTCTTTCTTCCCATATAAGTCACCTAAACCATAATCATCCAAAACCCATATCATACTCATCATATTTCACAAACCCATTTAGATTCCAACCTCTCTACATCATAATCTTCCAAAATCTCTACTCATATACTTTAGCATAAATTCCAAATAGTTTCTCATCCATGATTTAACATAACCCAAAAGCATAATCACTTAAATTAACCCCATATATAACAAACCCATAACCATCTTAGGATAAATCAACTAAAAACTCAAGAAAACTCAAACATTAAACTCATCTCTTACCTTTCTCTCCTTAATTTTCGAAAATCCTTTTTGCTTGGAGGGTAGATCTCTTCTCCTTCCCTCTTTTCCTTCATAAATCCGTGGAAAAACAAGCTTGAGAACTCAAAAACCTTCCTCTTCTTCCTCCTTCTTCTTCTCTCCCACGATCTCCTCTCTTCTCTCTTCCTCCTTCTTCTTTCTTCTTTCTTCTTCTGGAAATTTCGAGTCTCTTCCCCCTTCCCACGAACATACCTCACTCTTATACATGCCATGTCATTAAAAATGGTGTAAAAGACCCTTTTGCCCTTGTCTTTTAAGCCTTAAACTCAAATCCTTAAGTTAACTTCCCAATTTGCCCCTGAACTTTCTTTTCATGCAAGCTTACTTTGGGACATTAGTTTCATCATCAAAATGAAGGAATTAGTCAAAACTTCCTTCTAGAGAATTGTTCCTCTATGTCTTAACTTCATAATGTCTCAAGAATCATCTCAATCATCCAATTGAGCACTATATCAAAGTTATAGTCCAAACATGTTGGACATATCATTTTACTAACACAGTTTCTAGAATTCACTTCCTTCCACAAATAAACATTCTTAAAGGCTAAATTGAAATTTGTTTCCTTCATAACAATTGTATCCCCATGTCTTAACTTTATTATGCCTCAAACATCGCTTCAATCGGATCTCTATAGATCCCAAAATTCGCAAAGTACTGAACTATGTTCATAAACTTTCCTGTCTCACTTTGATTCAAATACTCTTGCCTAAAAAAATCCCTAAAACTCATAATTTTCCATTAATATTAAATTTAGTATCTTAGGAATCCAACGCTTCGAGAACCAAGTCATTCGGATGTCGGACGGAAAAGATATAAGCAAATGATTTGACAGAGTCGGATGGGAAAGGAAATTTAGCAAGATCGGAATGAGACAATTCATTTTGATCTTCATATGATTCAATCAAACCTTTTCAATTTGACTCCAATTGATGCAAAATTTCATGGAGATAAGGACACATGTGTTAGGAATGCAATGCTTCAAGAATCGCCTCAATCCGAGGTCGGATGAGTGAGTTATGATCAAAACAACTCAACATGTTCAAACCAGAAATCGATTTGAAACTCTTTTGGAGAAAATGCCATAACTTTTTCTAAAATTATTCAAATGACTTTTTTCTTGCGCCATTTGAAATATAAGACCCAGATCTACAACTCGTATTAGAGGCCTCAAAACCAGATTCGGCCTCAAAACTGGTCAAAATCAAGTTTTTCCTAAGGTGATCCGTAGCTGTCCGTCAAACGGACATGCATGTCCGTTTAACGGACACATACGGCCAAAAGTGTGCCAATTCGTCCGAGAAATTCCGTTTAACGGACATCCGTGTCCGTCTAACGGACATACACATAGCAAGGGATCCTTTTGACCCGTAGCTTTCCGTTATACGGACTTCCATGTCCGTTTAACGGACATGCGATTTTCCAAAACTTCTTCAACCTTCTTTCAATGTTTCTCACATCAAAACTAACAGCATATACACTTATAATCTTCACATAATTACTTATTCAAAGGCCTAAACACTTCATAAAAATTCAAGCAACAAATTCTATTCATGAACTTCTCAAAACTCAACTAAATTGGTTCATCAAATCCACAAATTTCAAACATTCATCTTCGCTTTCACTAACTTCAATCTCAAATAATATCATAACTTGTATCAACTATAACTCTTAACTCTGATCTCGAAAACTTGCATACTTAGTCTCGATGGAAAGATAAAAGATCAAGCTACAACTTCACAGAAGGATACTTTGGACAAATCTATTTCAATCATTCTCTAATTTTCCTTAAATTAGCATATACGTTTAACATTCATCCTAACTTCACTTTCTTAAATTGCACATCATTAATAACAATGCAACTATCATTTGGAAATTTACAAATCTCAACCTCAAATCATATGATTTCCTACACTCCATATCATCTTGTCATTCATAATCTCTTGATTTTTCATAGGGTCTTACATAGCTAAACATGATTCATGCTTAAGGCTTCTCAGCCCATCATCATACATAAATCACATTTCCTCATCTATAACTCAAATCACATACAAAACACTCATTTACATTCATTTCCATATTTCTAATTTTCACTTCTAGGTTCGGGGTCCAACATTTCTCCCCCTCTTAAAAGAATTTCGTCCTCCGAATTCAAACGTAAGCAAACCACTATGTAACACATTCATTAAGCCAATTTCTTCCAAATGATCTTAGTCATTCTCATATTCAAGTCCTCACCACACATATTCGTAATATTTTTCACCTCTTATATCATATACCATCATATCTTATTCACACTCCAATAATTCTTATCATAGTTTCATAAGTACATAGATTTAACTCATATTTCAACTCTTCCCTAGTTCTCCTCACAAATGCATATATTTCTCTCACAAATGCATATTCAAAAATTAAACAACCCTATTCATCATCAAATACTAACCTCATTTTCATTTTCACAAACCTAAAAATCACTCAAATTCTTAAACAACTATTTCTTCACATAAGCCAATGATCCCATTCAATCTCAATCTTTTTAACTTCTATATATGCATTCCTATCATCAAGCTCATCTTTGAGAATTCATATTTGCATCACCCATATATTCGAAGTCACATCCTCAAATTTCATCATGCAAATTTTAAATCTTCGCTTCCAGTATCAAAAATCCTAAACTCAATCATAATAACAATCACATAGGTCCTTCAAATAATTCATGCAAATCTATTCACATCAATATTATACTTTCACAAAATCAATCTTAGCCTTACAAACTCTTATCAACCGCTCATGTAAGTCACTCATACACGTATGCCCCAGTAAGACCATATTATTGGGCTCTGATACCATAAATGTTGGAACCCGATCTCGGAACCGGATCCTAACCAGAAAACGGAAACAGATACGAAGAACGAGGCGAATTCAAATTAGATAACTTGAATTCGATAACGACAAACAAAGCGAAAACGGAAGCAAAGAGAAAGCAAAGCGAATGCAAATTGAATACAGAATCAAAAGAAGCAAATCAGAATCGAATTTAATACGAAAGCGAAACTAATAAGCGAAACGAAATCAAATTAAACCAAAAGTAGCGAAGCGGATCAAATACAAATCGAAAGCGATCAATCTTATATGCCCAGTTAAGACCCTAATACTGGGCTTTGATACCATAAATGTTGGATCCCGTTTCCGAGACCCAACTTCTTACACTAACACTTGAACCCCACTGCTTAAACACTTAACACTGTTACTCCACTACTTACACTGAACATGATCGCTCTTAAAAAGAATCCGAAACGGAACGAATCAAAAGAGTCGAATCGAAAACAAATGGGAATCGAATACGAATGCGAAACAAACGGATCAAAATCTGATACCAAATGAATTCAATTGCAACTAGAAAATGGTCTTGAAATCAAAGCATGCAAATGGTGGGTTCGAACATAATTTCAAATTTCGACATCCAAAGTGAGAACATAAAAACTTGTCGCATTGGATACCTTGTACTAATCCATCCGAAATCGGTGTAAAAATCTTGTTCATTTCTTTCATCATTTAATCCATTTCATTTCATATCTAATCAAATAGTTTCCCTCTGTGGAAACTTATCCTTAAACTCATACTCATGTTAATCAATTCATAAGTTCATACTCAAATATTTCTTATTCATATACTACCGTAAGGAAAATTCGGCAGCATAACGGCTGCATTATAACCTATCCAAAAATCTAAAAATAGTCCAGAATACACTTCTATAAATTCCAATAAATCCCACATACATCATGATCAACCGGACCCTCCGTCCGGGATCTCAGTAAAACGCAAACCTATTGCTAATCCTTTTTCCAAATCATACTCATATCAAAAATCATATTTATCACATTCAAACTAGTATCTTAACATCCAGTACATTAATCCATATCCATATAAATATATTTCAATACATTCATAACCCAATATAATTGTATACAATTCCAATATACACATCCAAAAACCAATGCATTTCCAATTCCATAATCCAAGAGTCTTATACAAAAATCATAATTCAAGATACATAAAGGACCAAATGTTTACAAAACTCTAATGGTAATACAAGCCATAGTCATTTTCAGAAATCTTAAAGCAAATACACTATTTACAACCACATGCACAAATACTGCTATCTTGACGTCTTTCATCCGATCTCCTGCACGAATACCTGGAGATGGGGATGAAAGGGGGGTGAGCTCGGAAGCTCGTGGATAACATGTTTATTAAACAAATAATAAGCAAAAGTATTTTCAAACCATAGTTTCAGTTGATCGAAAACAGCGAAGGTTCATTTCTCAAAAGCTTCTCAAAATCCAAAAACTTTCATAAATCTTTACAAACAGTTTTTGCAAAACTCTCATAGTTGAAAATCCAAGTTCTCATTTTGTCAAACTTTCAAACCATTGTACACATGAAATGCATTACATATAAATGCAACACATTCTAAACAGAGTAAAGCATATAACACATCGATCGGTTTGGGTAGGTCCATATAACAGGACGTACTGCACATTCCCGCAAGCGGTCATGTGCAGCCGTGAAACACATGGGGAGTCTGAAAACGGAGCTCCTATGCCACTAGCGGGCAGCCGGGAGAAGGCTTTAAAACGAGACCAGTGCACTGACTCCACATGAAGGACCTAACCAAACCCATGTAACACGTAGTCATGCTTGAAAGCTCATATTGCCCGAAGGCATATTTTCAAAAATTGAACTTTTCATGTCATCTAATATTCAATGCAATACTTATCAATCACAATATCAACCAAGGAAAATGCACACTTTACAATCTTTCAAGAACATGCAAACACCATATCACACTCATTCACATACTCAACTTATTAATCAATAAAACACAATGAACTCAATGAATATGTCATCTTTATCAATTTAACTTTATAAAGAAATCCATTTAATTGACAATTCAAAGTCATTTATGGAGAATCGTCCGAACCATTGCGGAAATTTTCGTAAATCATTTTGAAACAGTGATTTTCACATTTTATAAACCTTTTCAAATGTAATTGATTTAATCATTTGTAGAACAATATCTTATAAAACCAACAATTAGAATTTGCTCATAATTTGAAAAATAAACATATCACCCACCTTTAATTCCATGCTATACTCTTATCCAAAGCTTCTACTTGATCTTTACTTCACTCTTTCTTCCCATATAAGTCACCTAAACCATAATCATCCAAAACCCATATCATACTCATCATATTTCACAAACCCATTTAGATTCCAACCTCTCTACATCATAATCTTCCAAAATCTCTACTCATATACTTTAGCATAAATTCCAAATAGTTTCTCATCCATGATTTAACATAACCCAAAAGCATAATCACTTAAATTAACCTCATATATAACAAACCCATAACCATCTTAGGATAAATCAACTAAAAACTCAAGAAAACTCAAACATTAAACTCATCTCTTACCTTTCTCTCCTTAATTTTCGAAAATCCTTTTTGCTTGGAGGGTAGATCTCTTCTCCTTCCCTCTTTTCCTTCATAAATCCGTGGAAAAACAAGCTTGAGAACTCAAAAACCTTCCTTTTCTTCCTCCTTCTTCTTCTCTCCCACTATCTCCTCTCTTCTCTCTTCCTCCTTCTTCTTTCTTCTTTCTTCTTCTGGAAATTTCGAGTCTCTTCCCCCTTCCCATGACCATACCTCACTCTTATACATGCCATGTCATTAAAAATGGTGTAAAAGACCCTTTTGCCCTTGTCTTTTAAGCCTTAAACTCAAATCCTTAAGTTAACTTCCCAATTTGCCCCTGAACTTTCTTTTCATGCAAGCTTACTTTGGGACATTAGTTTCATCATCAAAATGAAGGAATTAGTCAAAACTTCCTTCTAGAGAATTGTTCCTCTATGTCTTAACTTCATAATGTCTCAAGAATCATCCAATTCGGAGCACTATATCAAAAGTTATAGTCCAAACATGTTGGACATATCATTTTACTAACACAGTTTCTAGAATTCACTTCCTTCCACAAATAAAAATTCTTAAAGGCTAAATTGAAATTTGGTTCCTTCATAAAAATTGTATCCCCATGTCTTAAATGTATTATTCCTCAAACATCGCTTCAATCGGATCTCTACAGATCCCAAAATTCGCAAAGTACTGAACTATGTTCATAAACTTTCCTGTCTCACTTTGATTCAAATACTCTTGCCTACAAAAAATCCCTAAAACTCATAATTTTCCATTAATATGAAATTTAGTATCTTAGGAATCCAACGCTTCGAGAACCAAGTTATTCGGATGTCGGACGGAAAAGATATAAGCAAATGATTTGACAGAGTCGGATGGGAAAGGAAATTTAGCAAGATCGGAATGAGACAATTCATTCTGATCTTTATATGATTCAATCAAACTTTTTCAATTTGACTCCAATTGATGCAAAATTTCATGGAGAGAAGGACACATGTGTTAGGAATTCAATGCTTTAAGAATCGCCTCAATCCGAGGTCGGATGAGTGAGTTATGATCAAAACAACTCAACATGTTCAAACCAGAAATCGATTTGAAACTCTTTTGGCACAAATGCCATAACTTTTTCTAAAATTATTCAAATGACTTTGTTCTTGCGCCATTTGAAATATAAGATCCATCTCTACAACTCGTATTAGAGGCCTCAAAACCAGATTCGGCCTCAAAATTGGTCAAAATCACGTTTTTCCCAAGGTGACCCGTAGCTGTCCGTTAAACGGACATGCATGTCCGTTTAACGGACACATACGGCCAAAAGTCTGCCAATTCGTCCGAGAAAGTCCGTTTAACGGACATACGTGTCCGTCTAACGGACATACACATAGCAAGGGGTCCTTTTGACCCGTAGCTATCCATTATACGGACTTTCATGTCCGTTTAACGGACATGCGATTTTCCAAAACTTCTTCAACCTTCTTTCAATGTTTCTCACATCAAAACTAACAGCATATACACTTATAATCTTCACATAATTACTTATTCAAAGGCCCAAACACTTCATAACAATTCAAGAAACAAATTCTATTCATGAACTTCTCAAAACTCAACTAAATTGGTTCATCAAATCCACAAATTTCAAACATTCATCATAGCTGTCACTAACTTCAATCTCAAATAATATCATAACTTGTATCAACTATAACTCTTAACTCCGATCTCGAAAACTTGCATACTTAGTCTCGATGGAAAGATAAAAGATCAAGCTACAACTTCACAGAAGGCTACTTTGGCCAAATCTATTTCAATCATTCTCTAATTTTCCTTAAATCAGCATATACGTTTAACATTCATCCTAACTTCACTTTCTTAAATTGCACATCATTAATAACAATGCAACTATCATTTGGAAATTTACAAATCTCAACCTCAAATCATATGATTTCCTACACTCCATATCATCTTGTCATTCATAATCTCTTGATTTTTCATAGGGTCTTACATAGCTAAACATGATTCATGCTTAAGGCTTCTCAGCCCATCATCATACATAAATCACATTTCCTCATCTATAACTCAAATCACATACAAAACACTCATTTACTTTCATTTCCATATTTCTAATTTTCACTTCTAGGTTCGGGATCCAACAGAACAGGCTCGTGGTTAGGAGGGTACTTAGTGTTCGACATAGGACTAAAATGTTAGACCAACGAGAGAACTTATTCCATAAACGATGTTTGGTTGGTGGTAAAGTTTGTAGCTTGATCATTGATAGAGGGAGTTGCATTAAGGTTGCTAGTTTGGATATGGTTAAAAAACTGGGGTTATCGGTGCTAACGCATCTGGAACCGTATCACTTGTAGTGGTTCAATGATAGTAGGGAAGTTAGCATGATCAAACAAGTGCTACTATCTTGCTCCATTAGGCGCTATGAAGACAAGGTTCTTTGTGATGTGGTACCTATGCAAGATGGTCACGTTCTACTTGGAAGACCGTGGCAATTTGATCGTCGAGCTAACCATGACTGATACACTAACAAGTACTCATTCAAGTTCAAGGGGCAAAATTTTATTCTTGAACCATCATCTCCACGAGAAATTTACTTGGACCAAATTTAAGCCTTAAAAGGAAGATTAGGTTCAGGTAGCGAGGAGTAAAAATGTTGGGCATCGTTTTCGGAACCCAACCCTTGCTCTGATACCACAACTGTTGGAACCCCCGGACGAGATTTTGGAGCCCAACCTTCGAAACTATAATCATTGAACTTATTCCAATGAAGTTTCCTTAACCATCATCAATTCCTCTTCTTGCTCTGATATCATAAAACGTGAGCGTGTCTTCTTGTAGGGTTATTTCAATGAACCCTTTTTAGTCATCATTCTCTTCACATCTCAAACCAGAAGGGCGAGCCCAAACCAATCAAACGCCCAAATAACCACTTGAATTTTTTATAAAAATTTTTATCTCTATGTAAGTAGTTTACTTTGAAACAATAATCATCTTATTTGGAGCTCCATAGCTCAAGATATGCTTAAAAACCCAAAGTATGTTTGGTAAACAACCAATCCATGCTCTTCCAATCAATTTGCTCACATTCTTTCCATAAATACGTATAAAATCAACAAAAAAGCCACCAATTTCTTTTGAAGATGTAGGAAAATG
This sequence comes from Erythroxylum novogranatense, assembly GCA_029891385.1. Classification (NCBI taxonomy): domain Eukaryota; kingdom Viridiplantae; phylum Streptophyta; class Magnoliopsida; order Malpighiales; family Erythroxylaceae; genus Erythroxylum; species Erythroxylum novogranatense. The sequence continues at coordinate 42,922,101 of CM057226.1, read as the reverse complement.
TCTTAGGAATCTATTAGTTCAAGAATCACTTCATTTGGAGGTCAGATGAGGAAGTTATGACCAAAAGATTCAAACATGTTTATATCCTCAATCATATTGTACCTGTCTTGGCGCAATTGCTATAACATTTGTTACAGATGTCAGATTGATTCCATTCTTAGACTATTTAAAATTAGCCTTCTAGATCTACAACTTTCATGTAGACCACAAATCGAGATTCTAACTCTAAAATAGGAAAATGGTGATTTACTGTAGCTATCCCGCGTATGTCCGTTTAACGGACATCCGTGTTCGTTCAACGGACACGGATTGACTTGGGAGCCATTTTTCACCCGAGAAGGTCTGTTAAATAGACATATGCGAGGCTGGGGGTCCTCTTTCACCTGAGAAGGTCCATTTAACGGACCTAAAGTCCATTTAACGGACAGAGGGGTTCCCCAAACCCCTCCAAAGCCTCTTTAATGCTGCCTACATCTAATATAACCTCATATTCACTCAGAAACTTCCCAAATCCAACTCAAATAGTGCAAACTCACTTCATATCAACTCAAACACCATATTTAGTTCATCAAACTCTCAATTCTCAACCCATTTGATTCATCAAAACCACAATTCCCCATAATTCTCCATAGCTGTCCTATATCAGCATCACATCTTGTCATGATCATAACTTACCACTCCGATATCCAAAGATTACCAACTTTATGTCGTTGGAAAGCTAGAAAGATCATCTACAATTTTCAAGAAGAACACTTTTTCTAGTTCTATTTAGATCAGTCCAGCTTTTCCTCTAAATTCAAAAATAATTCCTATCTTTCTTTTCCATAATATATTTCACTTATATGTAACAACAATTTGTATTCAAAATTTATCCTCTCAATTTAGTAACTTCCTCAAGTGCACCTAATTCCAACTAAACCTCATCCTTAATTAATTCATATTTCAACTCCACCTCATTTTATAACCATTTAAATTCTAACTTTTTTTCTTCCATTCTTAAATCTCAGCTCATTTAACTTGTCACATTTAACTACATCTCATCATTCAAAATTTCTATGTGTCTTTTCTATAACATCTCACTGATGTGTATATATATGTATATGTATAAACCATTCATACTCAACATTCATCATTGTCATCCATATATCGTTCATGATTCATTAACAACAAAATAAGAATTTACAAAACTTTAATAACATTCCAAGCCACAATACATTAATATTCCAAAATCCCCAAGTTACACAAGATACTTGAATAATAATTGGTCAAATGCAATTACAGCCTTGTTTTACATAACAACTCCAAAATAGAACAAAACAAAACATGCAAATTTGGAGTAAGGTCTTGAATTTCTTTCACTCGATCTCATTCTCTTCACCTGAGGATGGGATAGAAAGTGGGGGTTCATGAAGGAGTTTCGTGCCACTAGCGGGCAGGCGGAAAAAGCCTCAACTTGGTCAATGTGCATGTGACAATTCTTGGATAGATTATACCAAATCCACATAACATGTATTTCAAAACTTATTACCTAAAATGACATTTTTTCAAAAACTTGATTTCATATACTTGATATATTTTGAAAACCCTTTCTGAAAACATGATTTCATAACATGCGATCTTTTCAAAAGAAATCATTTTCATAAATCATCACACAATTCACATATCACACATGTAGCAATTTCTCAATTCATTCAAGACATAATTAATGCAACACTTATGATGCAATTCAAATCGTTAAATTTCCTAGATTTAAAGAAAAAAATGGATTATTTACTCTACAATAAACATGTACCCACCTTAATTTCCTTGCTTGAAAACCTTGCTCAAAAAGCCTTTACTCTTGCTCCTCTTGCCTCTTTTGATTTAATTCAAAATTGACAAAAATTGCCAAATCAATAGGCATTCCAATTGAGAAACTCATAAGACATATTCACTAAAATTAACCATAGAATTCTTAAACCCATACATTTCTTAAGTTGTCAAAAATCCAACAAATAAAAAATGCTCTTACCTTGATTCTTCACCAAACAATGTGTTTCTTGGCTCCAATGGAAGCTCTAATCTCCCTCTTCCTTTTTCCCTTCTTGAACATTATCAAAATCTTCCTTTAAAACTAAGAAAAATCAAAACCTAGCTTGCTCTTCTTCTTTTTCTCTCTTGTCTCTCCAACGACACTTTCTCTCTCTTTTCTCTTCAATTTCGCTTTTAGCTTCTTTCAATTCCAAGACACCCTTTTCTTCTCCCTTTTATACACTAATGATTGTACAAAGACCCTTCTACCCTTTCTTATGTGCCTTGTAACTTAAATGCTTAAGTGACTTGCCAATTTTGCCCCTCATGCAATCTTGCCACCTTAATTCAATTTAACCCATGTCATATATTCTTACTCACATTAACATGCTAATTAACTCCATAAAAAATACTCTATTAAGACCTCAAAATTCAGTTAAGTCATTGCCTAACTGCTTGACCTTTTTTTGATCAGGTAATTGAAGGAATTTGATAACACTTCCTTATAGAAAAATGTTCCTCATTGTTTTAAGTTTCTAATGACACTAAAATCATTCAATTTGGTTCAGAAATCTGAAAGTTATAGCTCAAACATTTCTGAATTATTCTTATACTAAAATAGTATTCTATGCTTAACTTCCATAAAAAATTGATATTCTTAGATACTAAATTAAAACTCAATTTCATCATACAATTTGTAGCACAATGCCTCTAGTTTATCCAAATTAAAAATCATCTCATTTGGATAACTAGAGAAAAAATTATGGCTAAAACACTGAAACATACTCAATAAATATGTTTCAACTTATAACTTCTAATATTTCACATACAACGCACCTTATCCTAACTACCTTTTCTACTTCATTTCAAATTCAAAAATTATTCTTTTCTTTACACATGAATAATTGCCAATAATTTCTCATTTAATATTTCTAACTTTCAAGAAAAGTTTGGGGTCCAACAATTCTCCCCCTGTAACATCCTGGTTCCTGCGGGAAGGATAAAATAGGAATTTTGAGTGATCAGTAAGGGGTTGGAAATGCTATCATACCTTATGTGACATATTTGTATTGTGAAAAATGACATTGTTGCACATGAAAATATTGTACATGCATACATTGACATTCCTGGTCTATTTGGTTATAACTATAATTAGTTGAGAATTTTGAGAATTATGAGTTATTGATCTTTAAAAAAATTATTTGGAGAGTGTCAATAATGATTTTTCACTTTTGGAGAATTTTAGGAAATTTTCTAGAATTTTTCGGGGTAAATTCCAGACTAGGAAAAATGCCGAGGGGCAGACTAACTGAAAATCGGTATTAGAATTTAGTGCCTATGGAATTAAATTTTGAACCTATGGTTATAGGAATGTTTTACAAGTGGAATTTATGGGAAATTGGGCTTGCAATTGATGAATTTAGAAGGAAAATAGGAGAGCTTGACATGTGGCCATCCAAGTGGCACATTCTTAGCCATATCTTTATAAATAACCATAGGTTAAGTGAATTGGAGCTCCTCCTTATGCACATACACGACACATGCCCTTTTCCTTCTTCATTCTTTCTTTTTCTTCATTCCTCTTCTCCATCCACGATTTTCTCTCCTTACCAAGAGTGGAGTTGGTCTTGCCTCCATGTACTACCATTAATTGCTACTATCTTCTTCTTCTTCACTTTGTTATGGAAGAACCCACCTTTCTCTCTCAAGTTGATGAAGAACGTGGGTGATATGGGGAGTTAGGGTTTTGAGTTTTGTTTGAAGAGTTTGAAGGATGGAAGCTAAATCAAGTAAGTTTCATATTGTATGTAATGAATATTGCATAATTGAGGTTAGAAGTGATGATTGGATCATGTTTATTTAAGGCTCATGTATGATTGATATAGGGACTGATTTTGTGTCCCATTGAGATGCTTATGGTAGTAGAAGTTCAATTGGCATGATAGGAGTTGTGATTGAGTAGTAAAGCTGAAAATGTGAGTTTGACCTACTGTACTGTTTTGAGCATAACTCATTTTGTAGTTATGAAAATGAGGTGAGGTTTGTGCCAAATGAAACTTTGGTTTGTTGGCTACATTTGTGTGTGAAACAGGTATTGTCTAATTTTAGCCTTAAGAGGTTGAAATTTGGATTGGAAAGTTACTGTTGTAATTTCTGTGAACAGTAACCGAACCAATGACCTACTAGTTTTGATGATTTTTCTAAATTAATTGAGAAGGAATTAGTGAAAATGGTCTTCATGAAAGTTGAAGCCTATCAAGTTAGCTTTCCATTTCCACTGATTTTGAAATTTTTCGATATGTATATTGGGAGTTATACACTGTGGAATATTGACTGATTTTGTGCAATGTAGTGGAAACCTAGACTAAGTGTGGATTTGGTGCACAATCTGAGTAGAAGCAATTTTAGCAATTTCTGTGAATTGAATTGGCTTGAGTGATCTTCTGAAGAGTTTTAAAGGAAGCAATTATCTTGAAAATGTTATTTAGCATACAATGTTTGGAGATTAGGTTTGGGAGTTATGAGTTTTCAAAAATGAAACCTGCATTAGGTTTTTAACTGCTTCCCTGATCAGTCACTTGTTTAGCAGTTTTGAATTGGTTAGAAATGGAATTGGCTCTTAAACTCTTCATGAAACTTGAAGTATGTGGTTTTATCTTTCCAATGATATAAGGAAGTGATTTTTTTGACTTGTGTACAGGGAGTTATTTGATAGAACATTACTGTCCAGATTGGGTGATTTCTGGGGCAGCATCATTGATTGAATTATTTGACCTAGTTAAAATTTGAATTTGATTTTGGTTTGTTCATGAAAGTTGTAGAAAACATTGTGATCTTTCTGAAAATATTTATTGTGTAAGTTTTTACTGAAGATAATGGAAGTTACTGAATTTACCAAGTACTGTTCTGTTTTGATAGGTTTTGAATGAGCAGAAGTTTCAATTGAATTTTTGACACCCTTAGGAATAAATTTGATTTTTATGGTCTTCATGAAACTTGTAGAGAGTTTCATGATCTTTCCAACGAGATATGGTTTGTAATTTTCTGAATTGTGTGTAAAGAGATATGCTAGTTAGAATGTCAGACAGGAAAAAGGAAAAAAGAGAAGGAAATAAGGGCAATATATATATATATATAATTGTTTTATTTGAATTTTTGGTTTTTTTCGTGAATAACTTTTCCGTCCGACATCCGATTGACCTGATTCTTGAGGCATCGGATTCATAGAATATTTAATTTTATTTTCTGAGTGATTGGGAATGTTTTTGGACGGAAAATTGACGTGGGTCTGGGTAACGGAATCCTTAACCACTGTTTTATTTAATTGGGGACCTATAGAGGTCCGAATTGCGCACCGTCAGCGCCATTAGGTTTCTAATTTTTAGACGAATTTTTCTGATGAAAAAAGTGGGATTAGGGCCGGGAATATCATGAACATGCATTATACACCTACATGTGTTGTATTACATAGTAATGATTGGACCATTAGTGATCATTCTCTTCTCTGATTCTTATAGAGACACAACTGGAGCATCGATCGACCGATGTGGCAGAGACTTCCCGGTATTAGCTCGGAAGTGATAGGTGAGTAACCTAAATGGGTTTCTCAATTATTGCTTGTCAAATATGGGGATAATGGCGGGACCAAGAATGTGTACATTGTGTGACCTATCTGCCATTACTGTGATTGACTGTGATTGATTGTCAATTATGAACTGTTCATTGTTGTGAATTATAGACTGTTATTTGTGCATACTGACTGTTAATTGATTGTGCTTGACTATGAATGATTAACTGTTTATGGGGATGTTGTGGCGGGCATGCATTCATACATACGGATGCATAAACCGATAAAGGAAAATTGTGAATCGAGTCGCCACTGATACTGAAACGAGCCTAGAGCTCAAATATCAAACGAGCCTAGAACTCGAAGGAGATAATTCTCCCGACGCGCTTCATCGATCATGAATACTATTTACGCTTCGGTCACAACATCGTAATTAAACCGGAAAAAGAGTCACATGTGCATTGCATCATTATCGGATGAATACCGAAATGGGTTTGATCAGTATTATTGATCAGATATGATCGTGATCGAGACCGTAGTATTACCGCAATCGCTTTATTATTGTGAATTGATTATGTGATGCATGAATTGAGAGAACCATCGATGATGGTTCCTCATTGAGTTCGCAAACTCATCCAAAATTGCAATCTATTTTCAGACTTGAAGGGTACCCGCTTGACACGGAGTATGTCTACTGTAGGCAAGTGAAGGATAGAGGTCAGGATCAGTTCGTGTCTGAATTAGTGTCTTATCAAATTGTATTATGTAATTATTGTGCAATAATGCTTTGTATTTATAATGAGCCCATTGTGGTTTTATTGTTTTACACATTGACTGATTGTAAATTATTATTGGATGACTGTAATAAATGAAAATGATTAATTGTGAACATGGGCTCAAGTTTCTTACTGTTTATGCAGCGTTAATTAATGGCTCAAAAAAAGAGAGAGGAGAAAATGTTATACTGAGTTTTAATCGGCTGATGTAGTACGCCACCCTCGCGGGGCACGGACTCGGATATCACCAACAATATCCGGTTCGGGTCACTCGGGAGTGGGGTGTTACACCCCCTCTTAAAGAATTTCGTCCTCAAAATTCTTACCTGAGTAATCAAGCAAATGGAGGTAATGTTGTCTTATGTTTTGATCAATCTCTCAAGTAACTTCTTCACTAGAATAACTTCTTCCAAAAATCATAGTCAATAGACTCACTTGGTCTTTCAATCACTCATTTAGTCATTCACTTTCTGAACTATTTCGTCAATATATACATGTATCTCAGATTACTCACAATTTCCCACTTCTTGCATCAATAACACCAATATCAGATCATATCGATATTTCTTACCGTATTCACATATGACACATTATGAATCTGAGACATCTTTGTTAGTAATACTAACTCGTAAGTCAATGGTACGATTCTTAATAACTTTATATGGACCAATTCAATTAAAGCTGAGTTGCTTCTTTATCCTAACCTAAGCACATCTTGCACTCAATCTAGGCACACCTTAGGAATGTGATATTCTTAAAAACATTTCATCATTCGCTTCATAGTTCACACCTCTATAGTGTCAATATACTTGACTTTTATGTCTATCTCACTGTATTCTATGTCTTTGGTGTTAATCCACCAAATTCATTCATTTTTCTTGAGTCATCATTTTTTTTAATCATCCATATGCATATCCTCAATCAATTCAGAACTATTGATGCATAATCATTATGAAATTCTGGTCTCAATTCCCCTAATATCTTTTTACTGTGGATTGTAACTCTTGTCACACTCATCGAACAACCATTTTAGTTCTTAATTCATCTTTTTAAGATCATAACAAATTCTGCTTTCATTACATTCTACTTGTACACTTTAATCTCATAATTTCTACTTGTCACCCTACTTTCCTCAAACAATCCATGATAATACATTCACATCTTTATCACATTCAGGGATATACACCACAGTACATTATTGATGTCATATTCAATTCCACCCAAACAAGTATGTTGACTCATTATCTGTCATATTTAACCATATACTAATTTTCATTTCTAATCCTCCAAAACTCTCAATTTTATCAAACTCTAAAAAGGCATCATTCTTCTCATTAATTCTATCAGCTTGAACTCTTAATCAATGCCCATGCGTGTGACATACCATGTGACTCATACTAGGGATCAATCGCTACCGCATGTTAAGATTTGTCAAAAATGCATCTCACTTGATACATCTTTCCGAAAATGCTCATGTAAGATCTCAATTCTAGGCTCTGATACCACAATATATTAGGCATCGTTTCCAGAACCCAACCCTTGCTCTGATACCACAACTGTTAGAACCCCCGGACGAGATTTCGGAGCCCAACCTTCGGAACCATAATCACTGAACTTATTCCAATAAAGTTTCCTTAACCATCATCGATTTCTCTTCTTGCTCTGATATCATAAAACGTGAGTGTCTTCTTGTAGGGTTATTTCAATGAACCCTCTTTAGTCATCATTCTCATAACATCTCAAATCACAAGGACGAGCCCAAACCAATCAAACGCCCAAATAACCACTTGAATTTTTCATAAAAATTTTATCTCCATGTAACTAGTTTACTTTGAAACAATAATCATTTTATTTGGAGCTCTATAGCTTAAGATATGCCTAAAAACCCAAAGTATGTTTGGTAAACAACCAATTCATGCTCTTCCAATCAATTTCCTCACTTTCTTTCCATAAATCCTTCTAAAATCAACACAAAAAGCTACCAATTTTTTTGAAGAGGTAGGAAATGTCTTAGGAATCTATTGGTTTAAGAATCACTTCGTTCAGAGGTCGGATGAGGAAGTTAGGACCAAAAGATTCAAACATGCTTATATCCTCAATTATATTGTATCTGTCTTGGCGCAATTTCCATAACTTTTGATACAGATGTCTGATTGATGTCGTTTTTAGACTATTTAAAATTACACTTCTAGATCTACAACGTTCATGAAGACAATAAAGCAAGATTTTACCTCTAAAATAGGCAAAATCGTGACTTACTGTAGCTGTCCCATGATTGTCCGTTTAACAGATATCCATATCCGTTCAACGAACACAGACTGGCTTGGGAGCCATTTTTCACCCGAGAAGGTCCATTAAAAGGACATTGGCGAGGTTGGGGTCCTTTTTCACCCGAGAAGGTCTGTTTAATGGATCTAAAGTCCATCTAACGGACATAGGGGTTCCCCAAACCCCTCCAAAGTCTTTCCAATACTTCCTACATCTAATATAACGTCATATTCACTCATAAACTTCCTAAATCCAACTCTTCTAGTGCAAACTCACTTCATATCAACTCAAACACCAAATTTATCTCATCAAACTCTCAATTCTCGACCCATTTGATTCATCAAAACCACAATTCCCCATAATTCTCCATAGCTGTCCTATAGCAGCATCACATTTTGTAATGATTATAACTTACCACTCCGATATCCAAAGATTACCAACTTTATGTCGTTAGAAAACTAGAAAGATCATTTACAACTTTCAAGAAGAACACTTTGTCTAGTTCTATCTAGATCAGTCTAGCTTTTCCTTTAAATTCAAACACAATTCCTATCTTTCTTTTCCATAATATATTTCACTTATATGTAACAATAATTTGTATTTAAAATTTATCCTCTCAATTTGGTAACTTCCTCAAGTGCACCTAATTCCAACTTAACGTCATCCTTAATTAATTCATATTTCAACTCCACCTCATTTTATAACCATTTAAATTCCAACTTTTCCTCATCCATTCTTAAATCTTAGCTCATTTGACTTGTCACATTTAACTACATCTCATCATTCAAAATTCCTATGTGTCTTTTCCATAACATCTCACTGATGTGTATACATATGTATATATATCAACCATTCATACTTAACATTCATCATCATTATCCATATATCGTTCATGATTCATTAACAACAAAATAAGAATTTACAAAACTTTAATAACATTCCAAGCCACAAATGCAATTACAGCCTTGTTTTACATAACTACTCCAAAATAGAACAAAACAAAACATGCAAATTTGGAGTAATGTCTTGACTTTCTTTCAATCGATCTCATTCTCTTCATCTAAGGATGGGACGGAAAGTGGGGGTGAGCTTGGAAGCTCGTGGGTAACAACTTATAGCGGAAAAATAAACAAAACCATTCAAAAGTTTGATGTCACAGAAAATTCTTATTGAAATCCATAAAACACTTGTTTCTCAAATTCTCATCATGTAGTCAAATTTACAAACCACAAAATATGAATGCATCAAACTTGTTCAGATATCATAAGCACATAAGCACATTGGAATAGTTTGGGTAAATCCATAAACATGACGAACTACACAATTTTACATAATAATCTTGTGTAGTCATAAACTTGAGGGAGTCCATGAAGGAGCCATGCCACTGGCGGGCAGGCAGGAGAAGCCTTAACTTGGTCAACGTGCACGTGACAATTTTTGGATGGATTACACCAAACCCACATAATATGTATTTCAAAACTTGTTACCCAAAATGGCATTTTTTTTCAAAAACTTATATGCTTGATATATTTCGAAAACACTTTCCGAAAGCATGATTCCATAACATGTGATCTTTTCAAAAGAAATCATTTTCATAAATCATCACACAATTTACATATCACACATGTAACAATTTCTCAATTCATTCAAGACATAATTAATGCAACACTTATGATGCAATTCAAATCATTAAATTTCCTCGATTTAAAGAAAACAAAAGTGGCTTATTTACTCTATTATAAACATGTACCCACCTTAATTTCCTTACTTGAAAACCTTGCTCAAAAAGCCTTTACTCTTGCTCCTCTTGCCTCTCTTGATTTTCTTCAACATTGACAAAAATTCCCAAATCAATAAGCATTCCAATTGAGAAACCCATAAGACATATTCACTAAAATTGATCCTAGAATTCTTAAACCCACACATTTCTTAAGCTGTATAAACCAAAACGCTTTCAAAAATCCAACAAATAAAAAATGCTCTTACCTTGATTCTTCACCAAATAATGTGTTTCTTTGCTCCAATGGAAGCTCTAATCTCCCTCATCCTTTTTCCCTTCTTTAACATTCTCAAAATCTTCCTTTAAAACTAAGAAAAATCAAAACCTAGTTTGCTCTTCTTCTTTCTCTCTCTTATCTCTCCAACGACACTTTCTCTCTCTTTTCTCTTCAATTTCATTTTTAGCTTCTTTCAATTCGAAGACACTCTTTTCTTTACCCTTTTATACACTAATGATTGTACAAAGAACCTTCTACCCTTTCTTATGTGCCTTGTAACTTAAATGCTTAAATGACTTGCCAATTTTTCCCCTCATGCAATCTTGCCACCTTAATTCAATTTAACCTATGTCATATAATCTTACTCACATTAACATGCTAATTAACTCCACAAAAATACTCTATTAAGACCTCAAAATTCATTTAAGTCATTGCCTAACTTTTTCCAAAAATCAAGACCTTTTTCTGATCGGATAATTGAAGGAATTTGATAACACTTCCTTATAGAAAAATGTTCCTCATTGTCTTAAGTTTCTAATGACACCAAAATCATTCAATTTGGTTTAAAAATCTGAAATTTATAGCTCAAATATTTCTAAACTGTTCTTATACTGAAATAATATCCTATGCTCAACTTCTATCAAAAAATTGATATTCTTAAAGACTAAATTAAAACTCAATTTCATCAGACAATTTGTAGCACAATGCCTTTAGTTTATCCAAATTAAAAATCATCTCATTTGGATAACTAGAGAAAAAGCTATGGCTAAAACACTGAAGCATATTGAATGAACATGTTTCAACTTATAACTTCCAATATTTCACATACAACCCATCTTGTCCTAACTACCTTTTCTACTTCATTTCAAATTCAAAAAAATTGTCTTTTCTTTAAATATGAATAATCACCAATAATTTCTCATTTCATATTTCTAACTTCCAAGAAATGTTTGGGGTCCAACAAAAAAATAAAGAGGGACAAGAAGTCGAAAAAAAACTCATCAGAGAGAGAAAGCACAAGTGAGCAAAAGAATGAGAGATGTGCAAGAGAGAAACGTGTAAGGAGGGAACACAAGAAAGAATTGAGAGAAAAGAAGGTGAGCTGGTATGCTTGTTGAAAAGGACTTAAGGAGAGCATATGGAGTGAAGAGAGCATTGATTGTGATTATATATAGGGATTGTTTTCTTTTGGATACTAACCCTATTGATGAATCTTTGCTAAGTGTTTTTAAGTCTCTTTTGCAGGAATACAAGGATGTTTTCCTAGAGGAGATGCCGAAAGGGTTGCCTCCTTTGTGAGGTATAGAGCATCAAATCGACTTTATCCCAAGAGCACAAATTCTGACTAGGACCGCCTATAGTAGTAATCCAAAAGAAATGAAGGAAATTCAATGACAAGTAGATGAATTGCTTGCAAAGAGGCACATGGGTGAAAGTATTAGTCCTTATGTAGTTTCGGTTCTACTGGTACCGAAGAAGGATGGATCTTGGTGTATGTGTGTAGAATGTCGAGCTGTCAATAAGATCACGGTAAAGTATTGACATCCTATTCCTCGACTTGATAATATGTTGGATCAGTTGCATGGTGTATGTGTTTTTACAATGATTGATCAAAAAAGTAGTTATCATCAAATTTTTATAAAACTCGGGGATGAATGGAAAACTGTGTTTAAGACTAAATACGGTTTGTATGAGTGGTCAATTATGCCATTGGTTTATCTAATGCACCGAGTACCTTCATGAGATTAATGAACCATGTCTTGCATGATTACTTGGGTAAATTTGTTGTTGTATACTTTGATGATATACTTGTGTATAGCACTACTTTGAATGATCATATAGAGCATATGCATTGTGTGCTTGATACTTTGAGATGTGAGAAGTTGTTTACAAACCTTAAGAAGTGTACTTTTGTATTGATAAATTAATATTCTTGAGGTTTGATGTTAGCTCGAAGGGGATTGAGGTAGATGAGGAGAAGGTGAAGGCCATTCGAGATTAGCCAACACTAAAAAGTGTTTCGAATGTTAGGAGCTTTCATGGCTTAGCTAGCTTTTACTGGCGATTTGTAAAAGACTTCTCCACCATTGCTGCTCCTTTGACCAAAGTTGTCAAAAAGGAAAAGGGTTTTAATTGGGGAAAAGATCAAGAGCATGCATTTAACTTGTTGAAACAAAATTTATATACCACACCTGTGTTGTGTTTGCCTATTTTTGATAAAACTTTTGAAGTATAATGTGATGCCTCCAGGATCAGTATATGTGTTGTCTTAATGCAGGAAAACATGTCTATTGCGTACTTCACCGAGAAATTGAGTGGAGTGCAACTTAATTATCCAACGTCTGACAAAGAACTTTATGCATTGGTGTGAGCGTTGGAAATGTGCAGCATTATTTTCAACCAAAGGAATTTGTCATCAAAACTGATCATGAGACTCTTAAGTACTTGAAAGGACAAAGTAAATTGAACAAATGACATGTAACTTGGGTGGGGTTCTTGGAAACCTTTCCCTACGTGCTGCACTACAAGCAAGGTAAGGAGAATGTGGTCGTCGATGCTTTATCACGTAAGTATTCCTTAATCTCAACTTTTACTTTAAAACTTTTAGGGTTTGGGCATCTTAAGGAGTTGTAATCCAATGATGTGGACTTTGCTAGTATCTATGTTGCTTGTTAACATGGTGCTTTTGAGAAATAATTTAGGCATGATGGTTATTTATATCGTAAAAATTGGTAATGCATGCCAAATTGTTCATTGCGTGAATTATTTGTGGTTGAGGCCCACGGTGGAGGACTTATGGGGCACTTTGGTGTTGCTAAGACCTTGGATATATTGCATAAGCACTTTTACTGGCCAGGAATGCAAAAGGATGTAGAACTCATTTGTGACCGTTGCATTGCTTATAAGCAAGCTAAATCGACCACCAGACCTCATGACTTATACACACCTTTACTCATACCTAGTTACCCTTAGATGGACATTTCTATGGACTTTGTTGTAGGGCTGCTGAAGATAAAAAGGGGTGAAGATAGCATTTTTGTTGTTGTGGATAGGTTTAGTAAGATGGTTCACTTTATTGCTTGCAAAAAAATTGATGATGTCGTGTATGTTACTGATTTGCTTTTTACAGATGTCGTGAGATTGCATGGTATTCCTAGGTCATTAGTTTCGGATAGGGACACCAAATTTTTTAGTCATTTTTGGCGTGTTTTGTGGGAAAATTTGGGAACAAAGTTGATGTTTTCTACCACTTGTTACCCATAAACCGATGGGTAAACAGAAGTTGTGAATCGAACATTAGGGAATTTGTTGCATGTTGTGATAGGAAAAAATTTGAAGACCTGGTTTGATTGCTTTCCATTTATTGAATGCATTTTACTACATGTTATTCTCCTTTTGAAATTGTTTATGGATTTAACTATATTGGATATGGTGCCTTTACCTTTTCCTGAGTTAACTAGCCTAGATGGAGAGAGGAAAGTCGAGTTGGTTTAAGAGTTGCACGAGAAGATTAAGCAACATATAGAGCGCAAGAACGAGGTTTATGCATGCCAAGCCAACAAAGGACGTAAGGAGGTGATCTTCAAACTTGATGAGTGGGTTTGGCTTCATCTTCACAAGGAGAGGTTTCGTAACCATAGGCAGTTCAAGCTTGATCCACGAGGTGATGGTCCTTTTCAAGTCTTGGACTGGATCAATAATAACGCCTATAAAATTGACTTGCTCGGTGAGTACAACGTGTCTATTAATTTTAATGTTGTTGACTTGTATTTGTTTGATATGGATGCAGATTTCAAGGATGAATATTTTCGACGAAGGAGGGGCTAATGTGAGCAAGGTTGCACATGACAGATATATCGACAGACACCAAAATCAATGCAACGCTAATCGAGACTTAATGTTGCTTCCTAGCCCCGCAAGTCGGACTAGGCTTAAAATATTTAAAACCGTGTTAAATTCATTCGTGGCTCACGTGGTTGATGATGGACTATGGAAGAATCAAGATCCTCACTTGCAACTCCAGTTTGTCATTTTGAACCAAGTTCTGGGCCTAAACAGCCCTTGACGGGTGCGCATGCTAGGCATATATGCCAGTGCCCAGCAGGCCCAATAGTGCACGCGTGCGCAGCTCACTAGGTGCGCCAGACTAGGCGCACCGCTTGGCCTCTTTTGCTTTAGGTTGTTTTCCTTACTATTTTTAGGATGATTTGGGCAGTGCTATTTTACCTATTTGGGCCAGGGATGTTGGCTTAATTTTGAGTTATTTTGGCAACTATAAATAGTTGCCTTGACATTAGTTTTAGGGTAATACACTTTGATAATTTGAGAAATTATGAGGAGTTTTCTTCATGTTCTTATTGTTCCACAAACCCTAACTCTACTTATCAATGAATCTCAATTGTGGCGTATTGTTTTGGTTTAATTTTCTTAGTTTATTGCTTAGTCTAGGTTGCTTCGACAATAGCAATCCTTGAGGTCTTGAAAGTATTGAAAACCTTACGTATCTAGTTTGTTTGAAGGCTGTTGAATTATATCAAGATTACTCTCCTTCCGTGCACGCATCAGTTGCACATGCTCTTATCAATGGTGGACACAACCATGTGGATAAATGTGTAAGCTTTTATAACAGTGTACGAGTTGGAGGATGACGTTTGAGAATGGACTTCTCTATATGGAGTTAGAAATAGTCATGTAAATGGAAGATACGATTGTGTCCATCGACTGTATAAACCACTAGAACCTTGTATTAGAGCAACGTCGAGTTTTCAAGGACACGATCACTATGCACAACTATATGGGGAACATGTGTGGTTTAAAAATCTTACCTTTTGAAAATTTGAAAGTTTGATAAAAGATAAAAGTTGTATGTGATATAAATACAGGATAATATGAGAGTTTTAAAGTCCAGAGAGCATTGGTTAACTATAATTTTATTGAGGTTTGACTCCTAGGATTTGTTGAAGTAGTATTGGTACATATATATCAACTTGTACTCAATCATGAAAGTTTTTAAAGGGAGTTTTAGAAAAAGTTAAAAGGGCTAGCATTTTATAAGGTATTCTTAGCTCAAAAGTTTAATGCTTTTATCTCACTATTTTTTGATTTAATAGATTTATTGTTAGTTTTCTGGTAAATTAAATCTTGTCTAATTTATCCTTTTGTCATTATTTGAGTAGTTTATTATTAGTTGAGTGATCTTGTCAATCTTGCGAGTATTATTGCCTAGAGTTCCAACAAGATCTAGGGATGGTAATTTTTAATTTTTTAATTTAAGGAAACAAAATTTAAATATTATATTTATATGTGTATGTATATGTTAAAAGTCAACTCAGTATATTGCAAAGCCATTTTTCGATGCCACGTGTGTAAGTTGGACGATACTATGATCAAAAACCTAGTTTAGATACTAGATAACTTCATTTTTGTCAAGTGTTTGTCACGATCTAATTATCCCACATCGGTAATAAAAGAGATTTAAGTGGGGTTTATAGGTTTATGGGCTCTCCTACCATTTAAGCTAGCTTTTGGGGGTTGTTTCTCTCGTAAGATTTGTAATAATTGGTATCAGAGCTAACACCACTCTTTCAAGTCCTCGTACCATGCCCACAGGTAGTGACGTCAGTATTGTAGTCAATGTTATGAATACCGTATCGGGTTCGATGCGGATTGAGCTCTGAAGAATCAGATCGCATGCAATCGAGTACTAGGTACCGTTTCAAAAAAAACTTTAAATTTATAAAATAGTCCCTAAAATTTTTAACAATTGCAAAATAGTCCATATTGATATATTATACAGTTGTACTATATACTTTACTAGTTTACTGTTTACATCAACCATGTTATAATTTATGCCCTTAATTTATAATTCGTAACTTAATATAATCAGACCAAATTGCAAACTAAAACAACACAAATGACTGAGTGAGTGAATGACATTTATTCCATATTCAAAATTTCCGATCATAAATTCATATTTCCAACTCCAAGTTGGACCAAATAATTTCATACAAAATCCAATCTTCCCCTCAACCTCAACACCATGCATCATGCCATCATCCATGATCCAATTCCAATCAAAATTTGAAAACCCAGATTAGATCACGCAAGAAGCAAACAACACAAAAACCAACATCAGTCTCCAACATTGATCCATCCAACAACATCCATCAGAAATTCGCGTTCCAACACAACAATAAATTTAATTAAGCATGAAATTTTTGAAATCAGAAACAAAATTCATAAAACCAACATCGGGTCTTGGTGGGTCTTTGGGTTTTGTCACGGGTCAGATGTCGATCCGTCTCCGGTGGCTTCAGTTGTGTCTCCGGTGGCTTCCCTGCGGTGTCTGAAGTGAATCACACGTTAATACAGCACTTAGAAAACGATATTAGAATGCACTAGAAGGGGGGGTTGAATTGTGTATTCCCCTTTTTATAAATCTTTTCGAACTATTTGTTAGAAATAAAATTTTTCTGAAATTTTATAGATTCGATTAATCAAACTTTTCAATACTGTGTATATAAAAAGTAAGTAATGATAAAATTTGAAACTGAAATAGAGATAGAGAGTAAGAGTGGTAGACACGAAGATTTATCCTGGTTCACCCCAAACAGTGGGCTACGTCCAGTCCTCAGAGTTTCTTCTGAGATTTCACTATCTCTTCAAACGTTACAAGTATTCTTTCCACGAGCCTCTTCAGGTCTCTACAACCAGTATTCTTTCACACTTAGCCTCTGCAGGCTATCTGTACAACTTTTCTTCTCGAAAAATATTTGAACACTTGTTACAGAATAATAGCACTCAGCTAAATCACTTTTTCTCACGAAGTAATTTTTTTTCGCTATTTCGTGTAAGTATCTGTAAGCTCTTTGTGAAACTGTTTTGTGTAACTTTTCGTAAGTTTCAGTAACTTTGCAATCTTCGACTTCGACTTGTATTTATGGCCTTCGTCTCCAACTGCTTCTTGAATCTTGAATCTTGAATCTTGAATCTTTAAAGAAACGGTTAATCAGTTGAGTTCTGTAACTAACTCGAACTGACTCTTGCGTCTTCTTCTTTTCTGCGTCTGCGTTTGCTTTTGTATTTGCGTCTGCGTCTGCTTTTGTATTTGCTTCAAATCGCTTTGCATTTGCGTTATGTCATTGCGTCTCAGATCCGACTTCGTCTGCTTTTGTTTTTCTTTGTATTTGAACTCTTTTGTTATACATCAAAATCATATTTATGTAAAGTCATGTTGAATTAACAATCTCCCCTTTTGAGTATAACAAATTATATACAAGAAAAGAAAACAAAAAATTGAGATGTTGCAAAAGTAAAACAAACTTATCTTCTTCCTTTCTTCGTCGATGTGGTCACACCTTCTTTTTCGAACATCCTCTCCTCTTCATTCATTTTCTTCTTTTCCGCTCTCCTCTTCCTTTTCTTCTCTCCCCTATTTGTTATAATAAAAATGATTAATGATTACGCTCTTCAAAGAATTTCGCTATCATCTTTTTCAGATCATTCACCGTCTCCTTCATATCATTGAGTTCACCACGTAATCTACTGACTTCATCTGGTGGATCAACTGACGAGGAGGCTTGAGCAACTTCTGCTGATGGAGGAGTAAAAGGAATTGAAGTAGTGTAAGCATCAGAGGATGGAGTGTAGTCTTCATTGATCTCAAAGGTAGGTGGACGAATGAACGTTTCAGCTTCAGGAATATTTAAGTTAAAAGGCACAGCAAAGATCAAGAATCGCCTTCCTTCGTAGGGTAATGCTTGTGATTGTATAGGCAGTACTAGACAAAGGGCTAATACGTAGAAATGTCTCAACCAGGACTCAATAAATGTTCCCTGTTTTAGTCTTCCCCTCTTGGACGGTCTTCCACCTTATTAGTATAGCTGCAACTTGCTTTATTTGGATCCTGTGCAGGAGTGCATGCTTCATCAATTCTTCGCACTTCTTCTGCAATTTGATCTGCGGACAGATCATCACTAGCATCATCTTCAGGATATAATTTTGATTTCCCCCTGGTAAAATCTTTTGGATATCTTGGTTGTATATCCGGTGCAACCATTATCTCTGTGTTCTTTGTGATTGGGAAAATAGTACATGGATGGCGGGGCCGTTTTGAAGGATATGGCATAGTAGCAAAGAAATCCCAAAGTATCATAGAAGATCTTTTCGTCTTCTTTGAGTAATCGCCATGTGTTACTATTAATCACCATAGGTTGTACCACGCCTACTATCTTCTTCTTTGGTTGAACACCGATTGCAATAGCGATCCTCATGTCTGTAACTACTTCTACCATTTTGATCTTCAACTTTTGTTTCCTCAAGAACTTATGGTAGTTGTATACCATCAGACATGGTTTATCATCATCCAAATCTGATAGTTGTTGCTTTTGATGTGCTTCAGAGGAGTCATCTGAACCGGCTTTCATCTCATGGCTCCTCTGTTGAGCAATAGGTGTTTCTGAAGCGTATATCGCTTCGCCGTTCCTTTTCGAATAGCATCAATAGTTTCTTTCTGTTGACTAACTTCCTCAACAGTTGAATTGGTCTTCTTTCGACTAACCTTCTTAGTCTTTGCCTCGCTTGATCGGTCTTCTGATTTCTTATTGGAGATTTTCCTCTTCAGATTTTGATTTTCTTCCTCTCGCCTCTTTGGATTTTTCGGCCGTATCTTCTTCCGTATAGAGACTAAGGATCTTGTGGCTCTGGGTGCACAAGATTTAGAAGTTTCTTCTCGACTGTTCTTCTCGCAATCTTTTCCTCCTGTTGCCTCAGAGTCCTAATTCTTGGTGATCTCTTTGCTTTCTTCACCACTTCATTCAAAAGACTTTCTCCTCGTCTTTTTGGCGCACTTTGTTCTATCCTCTGGGATTGGCTTTCTTGAGATGAGGACTACTGTTTATGAGAGGTCTTCCTAGCACTCTCCTTAGTTCATCAGCAGGCGATTTGATACTCACTGGAGATTGAGAACTTGAAACGGGAGTTTTCTTCAATACATGCTCCCCCTCAGTTCTTGACTTCCTTGAAGAGTCGGCTTGGTCTTTGTCTACTGTGCTCAGACCCATTCGCCGTATCGTGTATGCATCGATCTTGCTCTTCACAGAACAGCTTCTTCTATTTCCTTAGTGCGCATTTAATACAGATTCCTTAAAATCCTCGTCGAAGCATGCCATAAGGATAACTCGTTGTTTCCTTTATCCCTTAATCATATAATGAAGGATCAAGAAGGGTAAATCTATGGGGTTTCGATTCGATGAGGTAGAATGACATTGTTCATCCAGAGTGGTCACCAAATGTCTTGAACCGACTACGGGTAGAATGCAATTAAATAAAATTGCGTGAAGCACCCTAGCCTTTGGAATCAAATTGGATGTCTTCCTCTCCCTTGAATCATTCGTGCCATATAGTTGCCTCTTGATATCTTCTTCCTTCATACCGACTTGGGACATCCATCCAGCCTTGGTAGACAGTTTCTCACCAACCGATGGATACTCGATCACCTTCTTTATAAGCTCCTTTGTCACAACAATGTATATCCTATCTGTAAGATACGATAGTGTTGTCTATTAGTGGCGTTCTTCCAAAACTCATATACCTCATTCGTACACAGTTCTTGCGTCGGAAGAAGTTTCTCCAACCAGCTCTTATGATTTCTGGTTCTACATCCATTCCGTCTCTTCTCAGTGACTCAAAGTTCACAAGTCTTCCAAAAATCATAGCTGCTTCCATTGTGTAGAGCAAAAACTGTCTTCTGGAGAACTTTTTGAGTGAGATGTTTTGAGAGAATTGGTAAAGCCGAAATGAACCGTCAGGAGATGATGAAAAGACTGCCATGATTTCACCTTCAGTCTATTTGTAGGATTACATCCTGGTGAGTTCTAGAATCATTAAGAACCTCGATATAATCAGATTTTTCCTCCAAAATCTTCCTTGTGAGAGAAGTTACCAACAGTAACTCATCAGTAATTAACGCCGTTAGTTTTGACGTTACTTTAGTCCGACCGCTCACTTAACATAACCATGTTAAGGTTGCGTCTTATCTTCTGGAACCGTTCTTCACTCGGTGGTTTAGTGAAGATATCCGCCATCGAAGCTCTGCTTCAACGAATCGTAGAAGCACTACATTTCTCGAACATAGTCTCTCAGAAAGTGATGTCTGACTTCTATATGCTTCACTCTGGAATGCTGAATTGGATTCTTTGATAGATTAATTACACTGGTGTTGTCGCAAAAGATTGGAATCTCCTCTTCTTGAACTGAATAGTCTTCAAGCTGATACTTGATCCACAGCGTCGTGAGTAGCAACTTCATGCATATATATTCGCTTCAGCGGTTGATAGGTAATTGAGCTTTGTCTCTTGCTTGACCAGAGACTAGATTTCCTCCAAGAAAGTGACATCCTCCACTTGTGCTCTTCCTTTCAATTCTATCTCCGGCATAGTCCGCATCGCAATATCCAATTAACCTGAAATCTTTACCTTTCTCAAACATTAAGCAAAGATCAAGAGTACTGCAAGATATCTCAAAATTCTTTTAACAACAATAAATGTGACTCTCTAGATCGGCTTGAAATCTTGCACACAAGCATACATTGAACAAAATATCAGTCTACTTGCAGAAGATACGAGAAAGAACCGATCATCCCTCTATATAGGGTTTGATCCACCTTCTTACCAAGTTCGTCTTTAGACAAAAGGTTTGAAGGATGCATCGGAGTTGCCATAGGCTTCACATTATTCATATCAAACTTATTCAAAAACTCTTTCACATACTTTTGTTGATGAATGAAGATCTTCTCTTCAGTTTGCTTAACTTGCAACCCAAGAAAGAACTTTAACTCACCCATCATACTCATTTCAAACTCTTTCTTCATTAGCCTCTCAAACTTTAAACACAACTCTTTTGAAGTAGCACCAAAATGATATCATCAACGAGATCCGTACTAAGATAAAATCATTCAAACTTCTTCCTAAAGAGCATCTTATCAACTTGACCTCTCTGAAACCATTTTCTATTAAAAGGTACTCGAGACGATCATACCAAGCTCTAGGAGCTTGCTTTAGGCCGTATAAGGCTTTGTGAAGTCTATAGACATAGTCTGGATTTTTAACATCTTCGAAGCCAGGTGGTTGTTTCACATACACCTCTTCATCTATAAAGCCATTCAGAAATGCACTCTTAACATTCATCTGAAACAGCTTTATGTCATGGCAGATTGCATATGCCAATAAAATCCTTATAGCTTCAAGTCTCGCTACTGGAGCATATGTTTCATTGTAGTCTATTCCTTCTTGCTGATTATAGCCTCGTGCTACTAATCTAGCCTTATTATGACTTACTCTGCCTGATTCGTCTAACTTATTCTTAAAAACACATCTGGTTCCTATAATGGATTTCTTAGGAGGTTTTGGAACTAAGGACCAGATGTTATTCCTAGTAAATTGATTCAGCTCCTCTTGCATGGCTAACACCCAAGCTTCGTCTTGAAGAGCTTCCTCAACCTTTTTAGGCTCTACTTTAGAGATAAAAGCTACATTAGCTTCTCTTTTGAATCTGGACCTTGTTCTAACTCCTTCTGAGGTCTCACCGATAATTAACTCTTTTGGATGAGAGCTTTTATACTTCCAATCTCGTCTTAGTACAATAGTTTCTGGAATATCTTCAAATTTGTTCTCATGAGTGTCTGATGAAGGAGTTTCTGTAGTATCATCTAAGTTCTTTGAAGGACCTTCATTTTCCATGTCATCTTCCTTATGGGGTTGAGAACTATCATCAAACTTGACATGGATCGTCTCTTCAACAGTCTTTGAAGTAAGGTTGTAAACTCGAAATGCCTTAGACAATGATGAGTAGCCTAGAAAGATTCCTGGATAGGTCTTCGAATCGAATTTATCCAACAGCTCTTTTGTATTCAAAATGGAACATTTGCACCCGAATGGATGAAAGTAAGATATGCTTGGTCTTCTTCCATTCCATAACTCATAAGGAGTTTTCTTCAACATGGGTCGCAATGTAATTCTATTCGAATATAGCATGTCAGATTCTGACTTCCGCTTAGAAATACTTAGGAAGATTCATCTCACATAGCATGGTTCTTGCCATCTCTTTAATCGTCCTATTCTTCCTTTCAACAACTCCATTCTGTTGTGGAGTTCTAGGGGCCGAGAAGTTGTGGGAAATTCCATTCTCTTCACAGAATATTCTGAACTTCTCATTTTCAAACTCTCCACCATGGTCACTCCCGATCTTTGGTATGGACATTCCTTTTTATTCAGAACTTTCTGGATAAGGTTCTTAAGCACTTAAAAGACTCATCTTTGTGTGATAAAAATAATATCCAACAAAATCGAGTAAAGTCATCAATAATAACAAGTCCATATTTCTTTCTGCCAAGGCTTATTGTCCTTGTTGGACCAAATAAATCCATATGTAACAATTCTAAAGGTCTCGATGAGGTTACAAAACTTTTAGAAGAAAAAGAGGTTTTAACTTGTTTTCCTTTCAAACAATTTTCACAAAAAATTCTTTGTCAAAACTTATTTTGGCAAACCTCTTACTAAATCATGTTTTGCCAATTTTGAAATATGTTTCAAAGAGACATGACCTAGCTTTTATGCCGATTAGTCTTTCTTCTTCAGAAGATAGAAAACATGAAATATTTTGACTTTGAAAATCTTCTAAATTAATTTTGTAAAGATTGTTTCTTCTCTTGGCAGAGAAAAGTATAGACCCATCTTTGTTTCTGACTTCGCAAAGATTTTGATTGAATGTAACTGTGAAACCAGAATCACACAATTGACTGACGCTAATCAAGTTATGCTTCAGACCATCAACAAGCAGTACATTATTTATGCATGCAAAAGAATCTTTACCTATTTTCCCGATTCCAATAATTTTGCCCTGCTGGTTGTCTCCGAAAGTTACTGATCCTCCCTTCTTATACTGAAGGTCTAGGAACATAGACTTTCTTCCCGTCATGTGTCGCGAGCATCCACTGTCTAAATACTAATGGTGCTTGCCGTATCTTCCAAGGAAGGATATCTGCAGGAGAAACTATTTTATTTTTTGGTACCCAAATTTTCTTAGGTCCTTTACGGTTAGTAGTATGCATGTGATGTGATTTTTGATGCATGTAACTAGGACGTTGATTAAAATGAAATATCTTATAATTTCCTTTTTGAAAGATAGATTTTTTACGTGACTGAATCTTGTTTCCTGTAAACCCTAATCCAGTCTTATCACTCGGATGTCTACATTTTCCAAGCATTTCATTCATTTTCTTTGTACTTTCTGTGAAAGTAGCTAAATCAGCTGATAAGTTCTTAATCCTAAGTTTAAGCTGATTGATCTCTTCTGATCTGTCTACAACTTTCTTTTTATCTTCTAATTGTTTCTTTAGACAGATATTTTCTCTCTCTATTACCTCAGTATGTCTAATATTCTCTGCATACTTTTTCTTCAACAGCTTGTATTATTTCAGAATAGCATGAGAATCTTCTAATAGTTCTGAGTTTTTCTTCAATAGCTTGTACTGTTTCAGAATAGCATGAGAATCTTCTAATAGTTCTGAGTAAGCATCATGCAAATTATCGTAGTCAGATTTTACCTCCTCATCACTATCTTCCTCGGCCATCAGGCAGATGTTCGCATGTTCTGATGACTCGAACTCAGATCTCGATTCAGATGAATCTAGGTCCTCCCAAGTTGCCATCATGCTTTTCTTGCCTTTCTACTCTTCTTTGGTTTCTTCTTGAGAGTAGGACATTCGGACTTATAGTGTCCAGGCCGATTGCACTCGTAGCAGATAATAGAAGACTTCTCTGGTTTAGCTTCATCTTTCCCATTCTTTCTGAATGTCTGGTTCCCTCTGGATTTCTTCTTCCACATGCGTCTTATCTTTCTAGAGATGAAAGATAATTCGCCATCTTCATCACTTGACTCTGATTCTGATTGGCTGGAGTTGTCATCCTTTGATTCTTCAATTTTCAACGCCTTTGATGACTTCCTCCTTCTCTGAGTCTTATGATTCTTCCGTCCGCCTTGAGCTATTGACTTGTCCCTTGGGCTTGTCTTCAGCGTTGAGTTCAACTTCATGAATCTTCAAGGATCCCAAAGAACTCATCCAAATTTTAACACACTCAAGTCTTTGGATTCTTGCACCGCAAAGAACTTTAGGTCTCCATCTCTTAGGAAGACTTCTTAGAATCTTTCAACATGATCTTGATTGTTGTATGTCCTTCCAAGAGCTTTCAATCCATTGACAATTGTTTGAAATCTTCCAAACATTTGATCAATAGATTCTTCATCTTCCATCCTGAAAAGTTCATATTGATGCACAAGAATACTTATCTTGGATTCTTTAACTTGGCTTGTGCCTTCGTGAGCAATGGACAGTGTGTCCCACATTTCTTTTACAGTGTCGCAACCGTGGACTTTGTCGTACTCACTCCTGCTTAGGGCACACGTTAAGAAAAATTTCGCCTTTGAATTTAACTGTATTCTTGCTTTCTGATCAACCATCCATCTGTTCCGTGGAATAGAATTGCCTTCTTCATCTACAGGTGTATAAGGTCCGTTCTCTATTACGTCCCAAAGGTCAACATGTGTAGATTTGATGAATAGCCGCATCCTATCTTTCCAAGAGTGATAGTCTTCTCCGCTGAATTTGGAGGTCTAGTGATCGAGGCTCCTTCAATGATGTATACACGTGACTCGCCATTATCTTTAATCCACACTTCGCCAAAGTGATTCTTGGATACCTTGCTCGATACCAATTGAAGTGAATCACACGTTAATACAAAGACTTAGAAAACGATATTAGAATGCACTAGAAGGGGGTTGAATTGTATTCCCTTTTATAAATCTTTTAGAACTATTTGTTAGAAATAAAATTCTTTACGAAATTTTTATAGATTCTGATTAATCAAACTTTTCAATACTGTGTATATAAAAAGTAAGTAACGATAAAATTTGAAACTGAAATAGAGATAGAGAGTAAGAGTGGTAGACACGAAGATTTATCCTGGTTCACCCCAAACAGTGGACTACGTCCAGTCCTCAGAGTTTCTTCTGAGATTTCACTATCTCTTCAAACATTACAAGTATTCTTTCCACGAGCCTCTTCAGGTCTCTACAACCAGTATTCTTTCACACTTAGCCTCTGCAAGCTATCTGTACAACTTTTCTTCTCGATAAATATTTGAACACTTGTTACAGAATAATAGCACTCAGCTAAATCACTTTTTCTCACAAAGTAATTTTTTTCGCTATTTCGTGTAAGTATTTGTAAGCTCTTTGTGAAACTGTTTTGTGTAACTTTCCGTAAGTTTCAGTAACTTTGCAATCTTCGACTTTGACTTGTATTTATAGCCTTCGTCTCCAACTGCTTCTTGAATCTTGAATCTTGAATCTTGAATCTTTAAAGAAACGGTTAATCAGTTGAGTTCTGTAACTAACTCGAACTGACTCTTGCGTCTTCTTCTTTTCTGCGTCTGCGTCTGCTTTTGTATTTACGTCTGCGTCTGCTTTTGTATTTGCGTCTGCGTCTGCTTTGCATTTGCGTCTGCGTCTGCTTTGCATTTGCGTCTGCGTCTGCTTTGCGTCTGTATCCGACTTCGTCTGTTTTGTTTTTCTTTGTATTTGAACTCTTTTTGTTATACATCAAAATCATATTTATGTAAAGTCATGTTGACTTAACAGTGTCACCGTGTTGTGGTGCGGCGGCGAGGAGCGGAGAAGGTGATGGTGGAGTTGAGTGACTCGGATCTGCGTGGAGGAATGACGCGGAGAAGGGAGAAGAAGGCGAGCGTCCACGGAGGCCAGCGACGGCGACGATGAGAAGACCAGAGGCAGCGGCGACGGCAAGGACTAGGCGCGGTGGAGAGATGAGAGAAGAGGAAGAAAATTTCTGTGTAGAGGAGTAGAAGATGAAATTCGAATGAGGAGAGGAGAGGAGAGTCGGTGGGTGAGGAAGGCCGAAAGAGTTAGGATATTTTAGGTTAAAATTTTCCAAATATGCTAATAAGTCCCTAGGGTTTTTGAATTTTACGGTACCAGATCGGTACAGTCCGATACTTCCGGTACCAAGCGGAAACCACCAGTACCGACCGGTATTTTTGGCCGGTACCGATGGTGACCGTTCCGTTCCGATTTTCGGCCGGAACGGCACGATATTCATACCGTTGATTGTAGTGCTCACCAGAGCTAGAAAAGGTCTACCGTATAGTCAGCCTGTGGTTGCATGGGTGGTGATGTCGGTATAGCAGTGATCGCCCGAGGCTAGAAAAGGTCTAACACACAGTCAACCCGCCAATGCCTGGGCTGCAAAGCATGATGAAATATTACAGTCTATTTGACCCACGTCGGTAATAAAAAAGATTAATGTGAAGTTTATAAGCTTATGGGTTCTCCTACTTTTTAAGCTAATTTTTTAGGTTGGTTTTGTCATAATATCTACAACAATGTTGCTGACCGACCGAGTGATTCTGCTCAGGTTAAGTGTTAGTAAAGGTTTATAGGATACATGAGATACCATTGTTAAATGCAAGGGACAAAACAATACATGAGATACCATTGTCCATTGACAAATGTTAAGACGAAATTTTGAGATTTATCATTTTCCGATGTAATAAAATTACAAAATGGTGTGTGACCCAAAACACGACCAATTTCTGCCACAATGAACGATTCTCTGCTGAACAAGAAAACTAACAATCATGAACAAGGGGATCTCCTCACTGATCACGCTGGCCATACGGTGAAAAAAGTTTCAATTTGTGAAAGGGATGAAGATCCACCGCCCACACAACCCTCTCCCCATCCAATTCCCCCTAACTATCGTGCAGCAGTCACTAGCCAATTGAATCCGAATCAACCATAAACCGAATGGCCTACTGAAGACCCAGTAGAAATTGAAGAAGGAGACATAAGCATAGCACCTGGGGATTTTGGACCTAACATCGAACTCTCAAACTCCTTCAAAGGCTGACTCAACAAACAGTGGGAACAAGCCATTGTCGTCAAACTCATGGGACACCAAATTGGGTATACAATGTTGAAGGGGGAGGAGAAATGTTAGCCCCAAATTTTTTTTATATAAAATTAAGCATGATTAGATAAATTGAGTAAGTTATGTTAGCATTAATTGAGTTGACATTAATTAGTATGTGATAGCATTAAAGAGTTAGGTGGTGAGTTAATGAGATTAAATGTGTTAGTTGGGCCTTAATGAGGTAGGAAAGGAAAAGAGAATAAGATGGGTTTAAAGAATAAATGCGCTTGAGTAGTTTAAAGAGAATATAAGAAGGAAGGAAGAAGAAGTGAGTTGGGCTTTAGGCGTATAGGCTTAAGTAAGTTAGTGAGTAGTATAAAAGAGGAGGAATTAAGTGGGTTAGTAGAAGAAGAGAAGGAAGATTTCTAAAATTAGAGGGAGAGAGGGAGAGTTAGTGGATGGTGAAGGGAGAAGAAGAAAAAGGAAAAAGCTTGGCTAGGTCTTGAGTTTCCAAGAGATTAAGTGAGTGTTTGAAGAAAGTTCAAGAAGGAAAAGTGTAGAGGAAGAGCTAAGTTACACCTTGAACCAAGAAACTCTTTGGTTGAGTGAAGAACCAAGGTAAGTCATGATTTCAAGTGTTAGCTTTTAGTTAGGTTATGGTGTAGAAAGCTTAGAAATGAAGTGGGTTTAGTGATTTTGAAGTTAATTTCATGTAAGAGGTTATGTAGATTTTCAATTGAAGTTATGTTGAAATGGGTTTTTGTTTCTCTTGAAGTAGAACAAGAGAGAGAAGAAGAGCAAAGAGAAGAGCAGTCCTAAGCAAGGATTAAGCAAGATATAAGGTGGGTTTCATTCTTATCTTTATGTTAGTAAGTTTTAAATACTATCTCAACTAATGAAATTAATGTTTTCCAACTACCTTGGGATGAGCATTGATTGATCTTTGATTGTGTATAAATTGATTTATGATTGCCATTATGTGAGAGTTTGAACAGCATATGACATTGCTTGATATTGCTTGACAAGTTCATGAATTGAATAAACATGAATATTAGTGAAATCATGAAATGTGAGTTAAGCATGAAATATATTTTTCAAAAATCAGCTATTTGGATGCATGAAAAATCCATTTTCAGAAATCAGTCAGTGGACAAGAAAAGTCCAGATTTTGATGCATGAATTCATGTTATGTGGGTAATTAAGTCCACCCAGTAGAGTAACGTGCACGTTGACAAGATAGCTTCACCACCGTCCGATCATGGCGAGGATGTTTCTTTTGGACTCCTCAAGATACGACTACACTTGTGTAGTTAAATGGATTATTATGGACTTATCTTACCGAACCATTAGCTATGTGTTAGCATGTATTTGCAAGAATGATAGATGCATGAATCATGGAAGTTATGCTTTTAGCTTGATGAAATTATGAATGCAAAGTTGTATGATTGTTTGATGAGAGATTTGCTAGCAATATGGATAATGAAATAAATTCAGCTTATTTTCATAAATATAAACATGTTACCCACGAGCGTAAGCTCACCCCCTCCAACTCCGTCCCATCTCCAGGTGAGGAGCACGAGATCGACCATCAAGCTTAAAGGCATTGCTCCAGAAATGGATAATTTTTGTATTTCAAGTTAATTTTTGTAAATCAATGCTTTAGATGCATTTTGGGATTTGATGTAGTGGCTTAAAATGCCCTCTAAAGCCTTGTAATAACTTTTAGTTTCATATGAATGCAAGAATGTTCAGTTCTAATGTATTTTGTACAATTCATGCATGTTTTAAAACAATTGCATCATTGTATGGTTTGAATTTGACAAGACAGGGGGAAATGTAATTGTGTTATAGTTTGGATATGATTAGAATGCTAGGAGTGTGTTGTTGCTATTGAAGTTGATCTATTGGTATATTTGGATGGGTGTGTGTTGTGAGAGATTGAAGATAGAGGTTTGATGCAGGTACTTGAGTTGGATTAAATTGAATTGAAGTTTGGATAGTGAACTTTTAAAGGAGGTGCTGTCAAATTTTTGGTAAATTTTGAAAAATCTTTGTTGGTGATTTAGACTCTCTTAGAGTTTGAATTGAGTTGAGAGATCTTCTTGAAGATTGTTTCTTAAGATTAGACCTTTCCAATGGTGTATGATTTGCCTCATTTGGAGTTAGGTGTAAAAACTTATGGGGGTAAAACCTCTATCAGTTACTGTTCATGTAGTCTTTCCACTGTTTCATTGGTCATTGTCAGAGCAGTGCATTCGGATGAGTTTTTACCTCGACAAATGATGGATTTAACTTTTGTATCCTTCATGAGATTTGTATTTCATCTTGTTATCTTTCCATGGAGGTATAGTATGCACATATTGGAGCTAGGAATAAGAAGTTATGAGTTTTGAAAGGTGATAGTTACAAGTGGTTTTGAAGTTGGGTTGGAGATGAGAGGCTTTGGAGTTTTGGAAAACTCGATGTCCGTTAAACGGACATGAATGTCCGTTAAATGGACAGCCTCGGGTACAAAAACACTCTTTCGCCTGCCCATGTCCGTTTAACGGACAATTTCTAAGCAATTGGTACACTTTCACCCCAACGTGTCCGTTAAACGGACATGTGTGTCCATTTAACGGACAACCACGGGAAAATGGTGATTTCTGACTTATTTAGAGGCTGAATATTGTTTTGTGGTATTCATGAGAGTTTTATATCTAGATGTCTTGTTTCTAATGGTCTAAGAACGAAATTAATCCTACATCTACATAAAAAGTTATGGCAATCGCGCCAAGACAGTTTCATTTCAATTTTGGGTATGAACATAGTCCACCCTTTTGGGCATAATTCCCTCATCCGACCTCAAATTGAGGTGATACTTGAACCAATGGATTCCTAATACATATACCTTCCACTCCATAAATTTTGGTATCATTTGGAGTTGAAATGAGGAAGTTTACATTAAAGTAAGTGAGGGGTCGGTTAAGAGAGCATGTTTCAGGTATGAACTCTTTTAGGTTTTTGGAGTGTATGTTGAGTTATATAACTCCGATTAAGGTGATTCTTGCCTCTATACGAACGTGAGGCTTTAAGCTATAATTGATATGAACAAGTCAGTATGTGATTTTGATGTTTAGGTAGTGTGCGCTCATCATTTTTATGGAACAACAGCATATAGCACTGCAATGTAGTAAGCGCAAGGTTTCAGGAATACGGAAGTTGGGCTCTGAGAACGGGGTCCGACATATTGTGGTATCAGAGCAGCCCTAGGTTTATGATTTCCTAGGAACCCTAGTGGGTAGCCTCAAGGGTAGAGTCAGCATGCATCATGTTACATGAACCTTATGCATTGTTTTAAATACAAGTACATGCATTATTGGTTTTGAATTGTTTTACATGATTTGAACTGGTTTCACAAAGCATGAGCTAAAGATTTGAAGTGGTTTTCATTTAAAGGAGTAATATGCCGCCTCGAAGAAGAACTCGAGGAGCCCAATCTCGATCAGGCTCTCAGCGGGGAAGTACAGATGAATCTCATATTCCCCAGGATGCAGGGACCATCCCTGTTTCAGATTCAGAGGCACCAAGTGTGCAGCATGAAGTGCCTCTCCAGCCCCCTCCTATGCCTCAAGTAAATCTAGTAGATCCCCAGTACTTTCAGGCCTTCGCCCAGGCTTTCACTTATGTCATGGGCCAAGGAATGCAAGCTCAGATGCCAACTTCAGCAGATCGGAGCGGGCAGTATGACAAACTCCGGAAGTATGGGGCTGTCGATTTCAGCGGGACTACTAATCCCGAGGAAGCTGAAGCATGGCTGAAGCGAACCGAGAGGGTCCTGAATCAGATGAAGCGCTCAGATGAGGAGAGGTTAGAATATGCAGCTAGTTTATTGCAGGGGATGCACCTTGGTGGGAGTCGGTGCCCATGATCAGCAAGACCTCCAAAGTCTTGACATGGAGGGAGTTCTCGAAGTATTTCGGAAGAAGTACTTCTTGAGGGTTTACGTCCAAGAGAAGGCCAGGGAGTTTCTGAGCCTCATGCAGAGGGAGCTGAGCGTGAGTGAGTATGAGTTGAAGTTCACTCAGCTGTTACGATATGCAGCAAACATTGTGGCGACTGAAGAGGATAAGTGCCGCAAGTTTGAGAGTGGATTACACTTAGGGATCAGGGAGAAGGTGCTGATCCATAATTTTCATGACTACCAGCAGTTGGTAGATGCTGCTCTCCAGGTAGAAAAGTTGGAGAACATCAAGTCAGAGGTAAACAGAAAGAGGAAGACCAGCACCTGAAAGGAGCACCAGGACTTTTCATTCTCAGGGTGGTATGGGCAATAGTGGTCCTGCCAAGAGCCAACAGTCAAGGGCAGTTTCTGAGCAGGTCTCTAGTGTGGGAGGCCCAGGGAAGACATGGAAAGGCAAGTATACAAACCCTCAGTGTGGTCAATGTGGGAAGTTTCATCCGGGGAAGTGTCTCAGGGGGTTTGGTGGTTGTTTCTAATGTGGAGAGAAGGGGCACATGATGAGAGATTGTCCTCAGAGGTCAAGGCAAGAGGGCTCTCAATTTCAAGTCCAGAGGCGACTGGAAGCAGCAGGAACTGCACCGCCATCTGAAGTAAGCTCAGAGGCGTGAGGAAGGCAAATCCTGCAGGGAGGCCAAGGGCACAGGGTCAGGCACCAGCTAGAGTATTTTCCATAACCAGGGAAGAAGCCGCAGCTGCTCCCGGAGTTGTGACTAGTATGACTCAATTATTTAATTCAGCAGTTTATGTTCTGATTGATACTGGCTCTACACATTCATTTGTGTCCTCAAGTCTGAATATGCATGCTGTGAATCCTGAGATTATGGATAATTTTCTGGTCGTTAGTACTCCTTTAGGGAGTAAGGTGGTGATCAGTTTAGTCTACAAGAAGTGCGAGCTCAGTATCTATGGTGCTAGATTGGTAGTAGACTTGCTACCTCTAGACCTAAAGGGACTAGATGTCATACTAGGTATGGATGCCATGGAAAAGTACCGGGCAAAGTTAGATTGTAGCCGTAAGGAAGTGGAGTTTGACCTGGGAAATGGAGAGAAAGTGGTCTTCAGGAGGGAGACAGAAGATGCCAAAGATCGAGAATCATTTCACTTTGCTGGTGACAGGATGATGGGCCAGGGAGGTGAGGCCTTTTTGGCACATGTGGTGGATCCAGAGGTGAAAGTAGGAAGGTTGGAGGATTACCCTATAGTGAGGGAGTTCCCAGAAGTATTTCCAGAAGAGTTACGTGTTTATCACGGTGAGGGAAATTGAGTTTGCAATTGACTTGATTCCTAACCATGACCATTTCAATACCACCATACCGGATGGCTCCCGGTGAGTTGAGGGAGCTTAAGGAGCAATTGCAGGAATTATTAGAAAAGGTTTATCGTGCCAAGTTCATCACCTTGGGGCGCCATTCTATTTGTTAACAAGAAGGATGGAACATGGCGATGTGTATTGATTCTGTGAAACTCAACAAGGTGACGATTAAGAACAAGTATCCTCTGCCCAGGATAGATGATATGTTTGATCAGCTGCAGGGAGCAAGGGTCTTTTCGAAGATAGATCTCAGGTTAGGTTATCATCAACTCCGAATCAGGGAGTCTGATGTTAGCAAGACGGCTTTCAGGACCCGTTACGGGCATTATGAGACTGACCAATGCTCCAGCTGCATTCATGGACCTTATAAACAGGGTTTTTCAGGAGTTTTTAGATCAGTTTGTCATAGTATTTATCGATGACATTCTGTTCTATTCCAAGGATGAAGGGGAACATGCAGAGCATCTCAAAATAGTGTTGCAAAGATTAAGGGAAAGAGAGCTATATGCCAAATTCAGCAAGTGTGAATTTTGGCTGCATGAAGTGGTTTTCCTAGGACATGTGATCTCGTGAGAGGGATCCATGTTGATCCGAGAAAAGTAGAAGCAGTGGTGAATTGGCAAGAGCCTAAGACAGTAAAAGAGGTACGGAGTTTTCTAGGCCTGGCAGGTTATTACAGGAGGTTTGTGGAGGGATTCTCCATGATAGCTGCGCAGATAACTAAGTTGTTGAGGAAGAATCAGCAGTTTATCTCGAGCGAAGAATGTCAGAAGAGTTTTGAGGAACTTAAGCATAGATTAACGAGCGCTCCAATCCTAATCCTGCCTAATGGAGATCAGGGGTATACAGTGTACAGTGATGCTTCGAGAAAAGGCTTAGGTTGTGTGTTAATGCAGAACGACAGAGTGATAGCCTATGCTTCACGGCAGTTGAAGCCATATGAGTTGAATTATCCTACTCATGATTTAGAGCTAGCAGCAGTAATTTTCGCCCTGAAAATTTGGAGACATTATTTGTATGGGGTGCAGACTAGGATCTTCACGGATCACAAGAGTCTTAAGTATTTACTGAGCCAGAAAGAGCTAAATTTGAGGCAGAGAAGGTGGATTGAGTTACTTAAGGACTATGATTTGATGATTGAGTACCATCCAGGCAAGGCAAATGTAGTAGCGGATGCATTGAGTAGGAAGTCATCCATAGCTCATGTCCAGGCAGTTTACTTGCCTTTGTTGGAACAGATGGCTAAGCTTAAGATAAGCTTGAAGCAGGATAAGTCAGAATGCATTCTTGCTCAATTCAGGGTGAGGCCGATACTTAGAGAGAAAGTCAAGGAGTTGCAGGAGCAGGATGCAGAATTGAGTAAGCTTCGTGAGGAAATCCAGAATGGCAAGCAGTCTGAAGTGGTAGTGAGAGATGACGGACTTATGGTAGTCGGAAGCAGATTGTGTATTCCGAATGTTAAGGAAGTCAAGGATGAGATCTTGGATGAGGCACATAACGCGCCTTATTCCATGCACCCAGGCAGCACCAGGATGTACAGGGATTTGAAGGAGCATTTCTGGTGGAAAGGCATGAAGAGGGATGTAGCAGAGTATGTGAACAGATGTCTAGTGTGTCAGCAAGTCAAGGCTGAACACCAGGCACCTTCAGGCATGTTAAGGCCATTGTCCATTCCTGAATGGAAGTGGCAAATGATCACTATGGATTTTCTGATGGGTTTACCCAGAACTAGTAGGAAGCATGATGCCATATGGGTTATTGTAGATCGATTAACCAAGTCAGCCCATTTTTTGGCAATTAAGCAGACAGATTCGTTGCAGGTGTTAGCAAGGAAATACATTGATGAGGTAGTGAGGTTGCATGGAGTTCCAGATTCCATAGTATCCGACAGGGATCCTCGATTTACGTCGAGATTCTGGAGTAGTTTCCAGGAAGCTCTAGGGACTAAGTTGAGTTTCAGCATAGCATTTCATCCTCAGACGGATGGTCAGTCTGAGAGGACCATTCAGCCCTAGAGGGAATGCTCAGAGCGTGTGTCATGGACTTCAAAGGAGCATGGGATGAACATTTATCGTTGGTCGAATTTGCCTATAACAATTCGTACCATTCGAGCATTCAGATGGCTCCTTATGAAGCGTTGTATGGTAGGAGATACAGTTCTCCAATATGTTGGGATGAAGAGGGTGAAAGGAAACTGGTAGGACCAGAATTGGTTCAGATGACAATGGATAAGGTTAGTTTGATCAAGCAGCGGCTTAAGGCAGCTCAGGATAGAATGAAGAGTTATGCAGATGCTCGCGTGAAGGAGATGGAGTATGCAATAGGTGACAAAGTATTCTCAAGACGCTCCATGGAAGGAGTCATGAGGTTTGGCAAGAAAGGCAAGTTAAGTCCTCGAGATGTGGGTCCGTATGAGATTACGGAGAGGATCGGGCCATTAGCTTACTGAGTTGGCATTGCCTCAGAGTTGTCTCGATTCATGATATTTTCATGTTTCCATGTTGAAAAAGGCAGATCAGATCCTTCTCACATTATTCGACACTGGAGGTTCAAATTGAGTGATGATCTGAGCTATGAGGAGATGCTAGTGGCAATTCTGGATAGCAAGGAGAAAGTTATCAGGAACAAGACAGTTCAGCTAGTTAAAGTCCTTTGGAGAAATCATGCAGTTGAAGAAGCGACGTGGGAACCTTTGGATGCAATGAAGGAGAAATATCCACACCTCTTCAATGAATCAGGTAAGAATTTCGAGGATGAAATTTCTTAAGGGGGGGGGGAGAAATGTTAGCCCCAAAATTATTTTTTTAAAATTAAGCATGATTAGATAAATTGAGTAAGTTATGTTAGCATTAATTGAGTTGACATTAATTAGTATGTGATAGCATTAAAGAGTTAGGTGGTGAGTTAATGAGATTAAATGTGTTAGTTGGGCCTTAATGAGGTAGGAAAGGAAAAGAGAATAAGATGGGTTTAAAGGATAAATGGGCTTGAGTAGTTTAAAGATAATATAAGAAGGAAGGAAGAGGAAGTGAGTTGGGCTTTAGGCCTATAGGCTTAAGTAAGTTAGTGAGTAGTATAAAAGAGGAGGAATTAAGTGGGTTAGTAGAAGAAGAGAAGGAAGATTTCGAAAATTAGAGGGAGAGAGGGAGAGTTCGTGGATGGTGAAGGGAGAAGAAGAAAAAGGAAAAAGCTTGGCTAGGTCTTGAGTTTCCAAGAGATTAAGTGAGTGTTTGAAGAAAGTTCAAGAAGGAAAAGTGTAGAGGAAGAGCTAAGCTACACCTTGAACCAAGAAACTCTTTGGTTGAGTGAAGAACCAAGGTAAGTCATGATTTCAAGTGTTAGCTTTTAGTTAGGTTATGGTGTAGAAAGCTTAGAAATGAAGTGGGTTTAGTGATTTTGAAGTTAATTTCTTGTAAGAGGTTATGTAGATTTTCAATTGAAGTTATGTAGAAATGGGTTTTTGTTTCTCTTGAAGTAGAGCAAGAGAGAGGAGAAGAGCAAGGAGAAGAGCACTCCTAAGCAAGGATTAAGCAAGATATAAGGTGGGTTTCATTCTTATCTTTATGTTAGTAAGTTTTAAATACTATCTCAACTAATGAAATTAATGTTTTCCAACTACCTTGGGATGAGCATTGATTGAGCTTTGATTGTGTATAAATTGATTTATGATTGCCATTATGTGAGAGTTTGAACAGCATATGACATTGCTTGACAAGTTCATGAATTGAATAAACATGAATATTAGTGAAATCATGAAATGTGAGTTAAGCATCAAATACATTTTTCAAAAATCAGCTATTTGGATGCATGAAAAATCCATTTTCAGAAATCAGCCAGTGGACAAGAAAAGTCCAGATTTTGATGCATGAATTCATGTTATGTGGGTAATTAAGTCCACCAACAGAGTCACGCACGCTGACCAAAGATAGGCTTCGCTCACACCGCCCGATGTGGCAAGGATGTTCCTTTTTGGACTCCTCAGCATACGACTACACTTTTGTAGTTCGTCAGTTATTGTGGACTTATCTTACCGAACCATTAGCTATGTGTTAGCATGTATTTGCAAGAATGATAGATGCATGAATCATGGAAGTTATGCTTTTAGCTTGATGAAATTATGAATGCAAAGTTGTATGATTGTTTGATGAGAGATTTGCTAGCAATATGGATAATGAAATAAATTCAGCTTATTTTCATAAATATAAACATGTTACCCACGAGCGTAAGCTCACCCCCTCCAACTCCGTCCCATCTCCAGGTGAGGAGCACGAGATCGACCATCGAGCTTAAAGGCATTGCTCCAGAAATGGATAATTTTTGTATTTCAAGTTAATTTTTGTAAATCAATGCTTTAGATGCATTTTGGGATTTGATGTAGTGGCTTAAAATGCCCTCTAAAGCCTTGTAATAACTTTTAGTTTCATATGAATGCAAGAATGTTCAGTTCTAATGTATTTTGTACAATTCATGCATGTTTTAAAACAATTGCATCATTGTATGGTTTGAATTTGACAAGACAGGGGGAAATGTAATTGTGTTATAGTTTGGATATGATTAGAATGCTAGGAGTGTGTTGTTGCTATTGAAGTTGATCTATTGGGATATTTGGATGGGTGTGTGTTGTGAGAGATTGAAGATAGAGGTTTGATGCAGGTACTTGAGTTGGATTAAATTGAATTGAAGTTTGGATAGTGAACTTTTAAAGGAGGTGTTGTCAAATTTTTGGTAAAATTTGACAAATCTTTGTTGGTGATTTAGACTCTCTTAGAGCTTGAATTGAGTTGAAAGATCTTCTTGAAGATTGTTTCTTAAGATTAGACCTTTCCAATGGTGTATGATTTGCCTCATTTGGAGTTAGGTGTAAAAACTTATGGGGGTAAAACCTATATCAGTTACTGTTCATGTAGTCTTTCCACTGTTTCATTGGTCATTGTCATAGCAGTGCATTCGGATGAGTTTTTACCTCGATAAATGATGGAGTTAACTTTTTCATCCTTCATGAGATTTGTAGTTCATCTTGTTATGTTTCCATGGAGGTATAGTATGTACATATTGGAGCTAGGAATAAGAAGTTATGAGTTTTGAAAGGTGATAGTTACAAGTGGTTTTGAAGTTGGGTTGGAGATGAGAGGCTTTGGAGTTTTGGAAAACTCGATGTCCGTTAAACGGACATGAATGTCCGTTAAACGGACAGCCTCGGGTACAAAAACACTCTTTCGAAGCAATTTCGAAGCAATTGGTACACTTTCACCCGAACGTGTCCGTTAAACGGACATGTGTGTCCGTTTAACGGACAGCCACCGGAAAATGGTGATTTCGGACTTATTTAGAGGCTGAATCTCTTTTTGTAGTCTTCATGAGAGTTGTATATCTAGATGTTTTCTTTCTAATGGTCCAAGAACGAACTTAATCCGACATCTACATAAAAAGTTATGGCAATCGCGCCAAGACAGTTTCAATTCGATTTTGGGTATGAACATAGTCCACCCTTTTGGGCATAATTCCCTCATACGACCTCCAATTGAGGTGAGACTTGAACCAATGGATTCCTAAGACATATACCTTCCACTACATAAAGTTTGGTATCATTTAGAGTTGAAATGAGGAAGTTTGCATTAAAGTAAGTGAGGGGTCGGTTAAGAGAGCATGTTTCAGGTATGAACTCTTTTAGGTTTTTGGAGTGTATCTTGAGTTATATAACTCCGATTAAGGTGATTCTTGCCTCTATACGAACGTGAGGCTTTAAGCTATAATTGATATGAACAAGTCAGTATGTGATTTTGATGTTTAGGTAGTGTGCGCTCATCATTTTTATGGAACAACAGCATATAGCACTGCAATGTAGTAAGCGCAAGGTTTCAGGAATACGGAAGTTGGGCTCTGGGAACGGGGTCCGACAGGAGAGGAGATATGATTTACTGCGCAAGCAGGGGGCTGTAGACTTCTATGGCAGTACAGACCCCGCTGAGGCTGAGGGATGGCTGGAGAGGACTGAGAGAGTCTTCGACCAGATGGACTGTGAACCTGATGAGAGGTTCGATTATGCGGTCTCTCTTCTGCAGGGCTCAGCCTACAAGTGGTGGAAGACTGTTCCAGACAATACCACCAGGCCTTGCTTACTGTCATGGGGTGATTTTCTGAGGGTCTTCAGGGATAATTATATGCCCAAGGTCTATCTTGATATGAAGATGCAGGAGTTTTTGGAGCTGAAGCAGGATAGGATGTCTGTGGCAGAGTACGAAGTGAAGTTCAATGAGCGGATGGATTATGCTACTGTTATGATTCCTATTGAGGCGGATAAGTACCGGAGGTTCGAGAATGGCCTCAATACTGAGATCCGTACCCGGTTGGCCCGGTCAGACATGGGCACATTTATTGAGTTGAGGGTTGCGGCAGTGCGAGTGGAGCAACTTATGAGGCAGAGACAGGCTGAGTTGGAGTCCCGGGGGAAAAGGCCGAGTGACAGTTAGGGAAGCTCTGGCAGGAGTTTCAGTAAGCGCCAGGGCAGGATTTTTAGGTCTCCGAGAGGATCGAGACAGTCTGGTTTTGGGCAGAGAGGAAGATTTGCACAGGTGGCGATGGCGGTGGTAGAGGGAGGCAAATCCCTCTAGTGTGTGAGCATTGTGAGAGGAGACCCAGTGGGGAGTGTCGATGGTTGACTGAAGCCTGCCTCAGATGCGGTTCGATGGAGCATCAGGTTAGGGATTGCCCAGCCACATTGGGAGCTCAGTCTGCTGGTAGTGGACGAGCTGGGAGTTCTGCTACTGTACAACAGAGTATAGTTGGTGGATCCGGACAGAGAGGCCTGGGTAGAAGCCGTGGCAGAGTTTAGAGATCCTTTGTGCAGACTGAGGGACGGGGCAGCCGACCACAGTCCTAGGCCAAGGTCTATGTCATGACCAGGCAGGAGGCCCAGGATTCCCCAGAGGTGGTAGCAGGTGCGCTTCTTATTTCTGGTTTTGAAGCATTTGCTGTAACATCCCCCCCTACTGGAAGGGTAGAATAGTAAATTGGTATAGGATGTGCTAGATTGAGATTTCATGGGACTGCTCATGCATAATAGGATTGCTACATAGTCACAATTGTGCACATGAATTTACTGTGCATGCATACATGATATTCTCGGTTTGCGTGCCTCAGACAATTTTATTGGGATTAACGTGGTTAATGGGTTTGAAAAATTATTCGAGCGCGCTATAAATTGTTTTCTATTTTACCGAATTATAGGAATTTTTCCGAATTTTCCGGAGAAAATTCCCTTGATCGAAAAAAATCACCAATTGGCTTAACCTGTCGATTTTTGGTAGCAAAATTGCTACCCATTGGTACTGAATTATTAGGTATATTATTTTGGGATTGAAATTAGGGTCATTGAACTAGAATGGGTCAAATTGTAGTAGGATTTCTAAATCCTATACAAGAGTTTTGTTTTATACCTAGTTTGTTTTTTCTAAGAAGTGCCACTTGTCCTCTTAATTTAATGCTCCTTGTCCTATGCTAGAGTGCTCCTCTCGGTTATGCCTTAAGGAATAGAAGAAATGAATGGGTTTAAAGGCTAAATACTCTTCCTCCACCGAAAACTTACTTCCTTTACATCTCCTTTGATTTCTCTTTTTGTTTCTCTCTTAAGTCACCTTCCATCAACCTTAAGAGCCCTCTTTACTTGCATATGAGCTAAGTCTCTATCCAAGGTGATAGCCATATATGGGCTTTAGAAGTGAAGGAAGAAAGTGAAGTGATTGGAGAGTGGGAAAGAGTGGAAGCTTGAATTGGTAAGTGATTGTTAAGTTTTAATTATGCTTTGATCATGTAGT
The DNA here is from genome assembly GCA_029891385.1 of Erythroxylum novogranatense. NCBI lineage: Eukaryota > Viridiplantae > Streptophyta > Magnoliopsida > Malpighiales > Erythroxylaceae > Erythroxylum > Erythroxylum novogranatense. The sequence continues at coordinate 42,881,366 of CM057226.1, read as the reverse complement.
TGATGAATCATGGTTGTTGATGCATTTAATTGAGGCCTTAAATTGATGATAAGTATGGCTTGAATTAGTGGGTATAAGGTTAAGGTTTTGATTAATGTAAGAGTGGTCATAGATGGATTAGTGTGATGGGAATGTATTTGATTACCTATATGATGTTGGATAAGTAGGAATTTATTAAGGAAAGGTGCTGCCAATTTTAGTTAAAATGCTTAGGTGAAGGTATTGAAGAGGTATGGGTTGAATTCTTAATTACTTAGGATGTTTGCTGGTTTAGAAATGGGTGGAAATGGTATAGAAACCATAGAAGATGGTTTAGACATAAGTGCTGGAAAATTTACTTTAACCTATTACACTGATTTGAGCATAACTCATTGTGTGGTTATGCAATTGAGGCAAGATTTGTGCCCACTGAAACTTTGGTTTGTTGGCTACATTTTGTATGAAATAGGTGTTGTCAAATTGTAACTCTAAGAGGTTGAAATTTGGCTTGGAAAGTTACTGTTTTGACTTAGGTGAACAGTATCCGGATTTATAACCTGATTGTTTTGATGATTTTCTAAATTAATTGAGAGGAATTATTGTCAATAGTCTTCATGAGAGTTGAAGCCTATATTGTTAGCTTTCCATTGCCCCTGATTTTTCAATTTTTCGATCTGTATATTGGGAGATATCCACTGTGGAATATTGACTGATTGTGAGCAATTGGTGAAACTTAGCTATCAGTGTAGGTATTGTGATCATTCTGTTTAGAGGCAATTTTAGTAATTTGTGTGAATTGAATTGGCTTAGGTGATCTTCTGAAGAGTTGTAGAGGAAACAATTATCTTGAAAATGGTTTATAGCATGCTATTTTTAGATAACAGAATTGGGACTTATGATTTTTCAAAGATTGGATTGAAGTTAGGTCATGAACTGCTGAACAGGGCAGTAACTTGCAGGACTGTTTTAAATTGGTTAATGATGAAATTTGATTCTGAGCCCTTTATGAGAAGTGTAGTACTGTGTTTTATCTTTTTATGGATATAAAGTATGCAATTTTTCGCCTTTTGAACAAGGAGTTATACTGCTTGAAAAATTACTATCCAATTTGAGTACTTTCAAGGGCAGTAGCATTCACTAAATTGTTTGACCTAATTAGCCATTGAATTTGAATCTAGACTGTTCATGAAAGTTGTAGAGCACATTGTGGTCTTCCTGAGAATATTTATTGTGTAATTTTTGACTGAAGAGAATAAAGGTTACTGAATTTGTAAAGTACAGCACTGTTTTGAGAAGTGTTGAGTAGGCAGTGGCTTTGACTGGATTTTTGTCACCCTTAGGGGTGAAATTGATTTTTGTGCTCTACATAAAACTTGTAGAGTTTTTCTTAATCTTTCCAACGACATATGGTTTGTAATTTTCTGAATTGTGTGGGAAAAGTTATGAATGATTGAAGTTCGGTTTGGAAAAAGAAAAGAAGGGCTAAGGCATTGAATCTCGCCCCTCGCGAGGCGCGTCGAGGGCGAGGCGAGGCTGAGCTCGCCTCTCGAGGGCGACGATCGCCTCGCGAGACGAGGTAAGTGGCCAGACTCATGAGGGCGACAGCTCGCCTCATGAGCCACAGAGGGGATTTTGTTTTAATTTTGATTTGATTTCTTTGATGTATAACTTTTCCGTCCGATGTCCGATTGACCTGATTCTCGAGGCATCGGATTTGTAAAATATTGAATTTCATTTCATGGGAAATTGGGAATTTTGGACGGAAAATTGACGGGTGTTCGGGACATGGGATTGCATTATCGTTTTATTTAATTGGGGACCTATAGAGGTCCAAATTGAGCGTCGTCGGCGCCATTGAATTTCTAATTTTCACTGATTTTATTGTTGAAAAAAAATTGATTAAGGCCGGAATATCATGAACATGCATTGTCCTTATTCTATATTTGTGCATGAATGAGAATTCTTATGCAAAGTGATTAAATGTGCATATGGTATAAATTGGTAGTCAGATAAATGTCACTCAGGCATTGTCGTAAATTGGAAACCAATGCAAATTTGGAGAGTATCGTGAGTAGACCTAGATGGTCTTATTTATTGGTTATTTGCTTTTGTTATATGTTGAATGAGTATTGATTTATTTTATTAATTGTGATTAAATATGGGTTCCGCATGTGAGGTCCGGTGAGTAATTAAGTATTTGGAATTGCGTTATCAAGTGCTCCTTGAATGTGAATGGGATGACCTAAGTGTATATATTGAGATTGTTAAAATGTCTTGCATGCATAATTGCACATAAATGAAATGTGACTTCTTAATTGATGTCGAATGCTTGGACTACGGTCCGATGATAGTAACTATGATTGATCGAGTGCATGCAAATATGCATAAGACATTCCATCGCATGAATTTATGAAAGATAATGAGAGTTGTGACCGAGTAGTCAACAATGAGTAAAGAGCTTCATGCTCGACATCGATTCAAAGCCTCGTGCTCAACGACAATGAGCCCTTTACGGGACGATTTATAATGAACCCTTTATGGGACAATTTATAATGAGCCCTTTATGGGACGATTCACAATGAGCCCTATATGGGACGGCTTCAATGAGCCCGATATCTATTGGTGCACGGACAGTTTAGACACTCGGTCACAACAAAGTAATTAAATGGAAAGTGGGTTTCATGCACATATGCATAACATGATTGATTTGATTGTACGGAATGTGATTGGTTGAATTACTTGTATTGAATGGGACTGCAACATCGTATTGAATGGGAATGTGACATTGTGTGTTGAATGGGAATGATAAACTTGATTGAATGATCAATTTGATTATATTGAAGATGACATTGTATCGACATAATGAAGATATGAAACTGTATGTGAATGTGAGGTATGATAGGGAATATGACATGTGACTTAATGGAAAATGAAAGTATGTGTTATATGTTATGTGATTGGATGGACCATCGATGATGGTCACTCACTGAGTTCGCAAAACTCACCCAAAATTTGCATCTATTTTGAGGTCTTGAAGAATACCCGCTTGACACGGAGTATGTCTCGTAGGCAAATAAAGGATAGAGGTCGGGATCAGTCCGTGTCTGCATTAGTGTCTTATCAAATTGTGTTCCGCAATCACTGTATAACAATGCTTTCTATTTCTCTTGAGCCCATATTGGTTTTAATGTTTTACTCATTGATCGATTGTAAATTATTCTCTGATGACCGTAATAATCAAACCGGTTTATTATGAACATGGGTGTTAGTTACTTACTATTTTTGCCGCGCTAACGTGGAATCAACAACTTCCAAAAAAAAAAAGTATACTGAGTTTTAATCGATCGATGTAGTACGCCACCCTCGCGGGCACGGACTCGGATATCACCAACGATATCGGGTTGGGTCACTCGGGAGTGGGTGTTACATTTAGGTGGTATCGAGCCCAAGAGTACGTAATGTATCCTGGCACATCTCAAACATAGGGTGCATGCATTTGAGTCGTGTTATTGCGCATCGTGGTAATCGATCCCTAGTTTGAGTCGTGACGGTAGAAATCCTACGCATGTGCGACGTGTCAAGTGATTAAGTGAGAAAAAATGAGACTGTGTTAAAGGATGAACCCTCGAAGTGTATAAGAAATTAGGAAAGGAAAAGGAAAATTGGATAAGGAGATTGATATTGTCTTGTGGTTAGAATGGTTTGTGTTGGCTAGACCGATTAAGGAAAGAAGTGATATTAATGAATTCCTTGATTAAAATGGCAATATTATGGTGATGTAAAATGAATATGTCTAGAATTTGGAAAGGTCGATTGGAGATAGGAGAAGCATAATAGTTATAGTAGGCCAAGTGTGATTAAAAGTCCGGATGACGAAGTAATTAGAGCTCGATCAGTATATGCGATGAAATGGGAAACATTGAACCGAGTAAAACGTAGATGATCCGATCAAAGATATTGAGTGCTGATTTGTGTTTGATATCGAGATATCATAGGTAGATGAAGATAGCGAGATTGTAATAAGGTCAATATTGTACCAGAACGATCTACCTAGAATCGAAAGAACTGAAAGAGCAAAGTGCCTAGTAGGGTAAGAAAAGTAGAAATGGTGAGATAAAAGTGTATACAGATAAACTGAAATGAATTGGGGAACGGTTATGATTATGAGCACCTAAGCGTGAGACTGAAATGGTTATGCTGAATATTGTGCTTAGAGTTTGGAAACTAGTATCAAAGGATGGTAAGGAAAAACATGATCGACAATTTTCTACCGATTGTGTATCGAGAAATTTAGATTTGGTTGAAAAGATGTATATAGATACGTAAATGGTAATTGATGGGTAAATAGATAGAGATACAATGGAGTTGTATCAACGATTTTGTAAAGTATTTTGGGGACCGTGAATGCCCTATTATAGATTGTTTGAGGAAAATAAAGAGATACGTAGCAATAAGGAGATGATATTGTATAAGCTAGTGGATATGACCTTAAAAGGTCAAGTTGACACATGAATACTATGGGAATGAAACTAAGGAAATGAAAAAAATAAATAAATGGAACAATGATAGTGATATGAAAAGAGTTGTCACATTCAAGTCGATTTACCGTTGGGAGTACCTATTGGACGAAGAAATTGATCATGATTAATGAAATGTATGTGAAAGATACATGGAAATCATGGAGGAAATGATCAGTGAATGATTAAATATGTGCTTCTATGAGTGGTTATAAATGTAAAGTTTAAATTAGGTTAAAGTAAGACATAGGAGGACTGAATGTACCTTTATGAGAGGAGATGAGAAATGATTATGGCATCATTTATTTATTTGAGAATTAGCATAAACGGAAAGGAGTCTTATGGAAGTCTGAATTGTATAGGTTACTAATTGGTTTCGGATAAAATCTTGAGGTATAGATTCTTGAATAAGTGTGAAAGAAAGTGTTTAGGTGATTGTCACACGGAACCTTAGTGCAAGGAATGTTCTGATCTTTTAAATTATGGCATAAATTGTTCTGACTGAGATAGTGCGTAAAGTTAAAGCAATTAGGGACACTAATTGGGTGATGAGACTTTCGTGAGCAGATTAAGATGGTAGCAAGACTAATGGTTTAACGGAAAGATATATGGACAAAATTAAAAGTGAAATTGAGTCATATCTCATACTACTGAAGTTATCTCAGATTGTGTATATGGAAATGTAAAGTATCCAATAACATGAGTGAAATTTTAATTGAGATGATTTTATTGCAATGTGAAGTGAATAGAGCTCCATATGTGATGTAAAACTGTTGGAAAACCTAGATTTGAAACTAAGAATAAAATAGTCCCGAACGTGACGTGAAATACTCAAATGAAGTGAAATTTATGGAGGTCCAAGACGGATGACTAGGTATCGGCATACATCGATGTGGATGATGTAAAATCAATTGAAAAGAGAAATGAATAGAGACAAAAGTCCTAAAGGAAAACCGACAATGACGTGATGTAGTGTTATATATATATATACTTTATGTATAATTGAGGAATTTGATACGATGATAAGCATATCCTGGAGAGTGGGCGTGTGTGATGAAATGAGACAATATGTTAAAACGGTATAAGATAAATTGAATTGATTTTGATAAATGGTATTGGTTCTATGATCGAAATTGTTTAAAGCCTCGAGACTTTAGATTCCTATAAAGATACATCGTGCTTATTCGAGGAAAAGACGGGCATAAATGACTACCAAATAAATGTATAATTCGATTAGTAAGCTCAAATAGTGAATGATAATGCCGCAATGAATGATCAATTACGATATTGGGATTTTCAAAGAATGTCAAGTAGATTATGGGTAATTGTGAAGTGTTTCGAAAATTGAAGTTGTAGATCTAGGGATACCGTTAGATGTAAGAAAGGTAAGAGTGCAGAGTTAAAGTGGTAAGTCTTATGAGGAGTCAAAGAAGAAGTTGTTTACCCGATAAAAGTGATGAACAAGAAAGGGAATAGTCGAAGCTCGACATTCTAGTAAGTATATGAGAAAAGTGAAATTGAATAACTATGTGTATAGAATGAAGTGATTATGGATTCAAGTCGATAGGTGTTAATGTTCAATAGGAAAAAATGCTTGATTATGATCGTTACGTAGTTCGATTTTCTTGTGGGGATATATCGCTACACAAGATGAGGCCTAACAAGAGTCAAAGACCACAATGAATTTGAGCTGTGTTGAGTGAAACAAAGGAAAGTGACATAGGAAAACAAAGATGAGTTAGCTAAAGTGGATCAGATCGGATAAGTGAAGCAGAATAAAATGCATATCCGAGATAGAGTGCGTGGAACACTATAAAACAGTTGAATTGTCAAGGAGAATTGAATTTGAATAGAGTTGGTGGGATATAAAGAATGACCGCATTAGGTAAAGTATCACCGTTATAGTGAAATGGAACTAAATGTCATTGTATTGGTACAAAATGAATGTGAGGGATGAGATAAAGGAGGTTATGATACGTATCACCTTGAAAGGATGTCCTAATACGATTAGTCCGCATGTTACTAGAGAAAAGTATCAATTGATAACGGATTCGTAAATAAGGAATTGAGTCATAGCATCTAACCAAAGTTAATGGCTACTCCAAAATAGCAAGTGAAATAGTATGATAGTAAGGTCACCAAGACGATGCCTTGTTAACTTCGTCTATTGTGATGAGTGTTAATGAATTGGCCAAGTAAGGACCTGGATAACCGATCGAATGTGGTTCTGTAATCTTGAGTGGAAAATGTATGGAATTTGTATCGACATTGGACATCGCCATAGTGAATCGTTGTTCGAGAATTTCGAGGACTAAATTTTTATAAGGAGGAGAATTGTAACATCCCCCTCTTTGGAAGGGTAGAATAGTAAATTGGTATAGGATGTGCTAGATTGAGATTTCATGGGACCGCCATGCATAATAGGATTGCTACATAGTCACAATTGTGCACATGAATTTCTTGTGCATGCATACATGATATTCTCGGTTTGCGTGCCTCGCATAATTTTATTGGGATTAACGTGGTTAATGGGTTTGAAAAATTATTCGAGCGCCATAAATTGTTTTCTATTTTACTTGAATTATAGGAATTTTTCTCGAATTTTCCGGAGAAAATTCTGATCGAAAAAATCGCCAATTGGCTTAATCCTGTTCGATTTTTGGTAGCAAAATTGCTACCCATTGGTACTGAATTATTGGGTATATTATTTTGGGATTGAAATTAGGTCATTGAACTAGAATGGGTCAAATTGTAGTAGGATTTCTAAATCCTATACAAGAGTTTTGTTTTATACCTATTTTGTTTTTTCTAAGAAGTGCCACTTGTCCTCTTAATTTAATGCTCCTTGTCCTATGCTAGAGTGCTCCTCTCGGTTATGCCTTAAGGAATAGAAGAAATGAATGGGTTTAAAGGCTAAATACTCTTCCTCCACCGAAAACTTACTTCCTTTACATCTCCTTTGATTTCTCTTTTTGTTTCTCTCTTAAGTCACCTTCCATCAACCTTAAGAGCCCTCTTTACTTGCATATGAGCTTAAGTCTCTATCCAAGGTGATAGCCATATATGGGCTTTAGAAGTGAAGGAAGAAAGTGAAGTGATTGGAGAGTGGGAAAGAGTGGAAGCTTGAATTGGTAAGTGATTGTTAAGTTTTAATTATGCTTTGATCATGTAGTTGATGAATCATGGTTGTTGATGCATTTAATTGAGGCCTTAAATTGATGATAAGTATGGCTTGAATTAGTGGGTATAAGGTTAAGGTTTTGATTAATGTAAGAGTGGTCATAGATGGATTAGTGTGATGGGAATGTATTTGATTACCTATATGATGTTGGATAAGTAGGAATTTATTAAGGAAAGGTGCTGCCAATTTTAGTTAAAATGCTTAGGTGAAGGTATTGAAGAGGTATGGGTTGAATTCTTAATTACTTAGGATGTTTGCTGGTTTAGAAATGGGGTGGAAATGGTATAGAAACCATAGAAGATGGTTTAGACATAAGTGCTGGAAAATTTACTTTGACCTATTACACTGATTTGAGCATAACTCATTGTGTGGTTATGCAATTGAGGCAAGATTTGTGCCCACTGAAACTTTGGTTTGTTGGCTACATTTTGTATGAAATAGGTGTTGTCAAATTGTAACTCTAAGAGGTTGAAATTTGGCTTGGAAAGTTACTGTTTTGACTTAGGTGAACAGTATCCGATTTATAACCCGATTGTTTTGATGATTTTCTAAATTAATTGAGAGGTAATTATTGTCAATAGTCTTCATGAGAGTTGAAGCCTATATTGTTAGCTTTCCATTGCCCCTGATTTTTCAATTTTCGATCTGTATATTGGGAGATATCCACTGTGGAATATTGACTGATTGTGAGCAATTGGTGAAACTTAGCTATCAGTGTAGGTATTGTGATCATTCTGTTTAGAGGCAATTTTAGTAATTTGTGTGAATTGAATTGGCTTAGGTGATCTTCTGAAGAGTTGTAGAGGAAACAATTATCTTGAAAATGGTTTATAGCATGCTATTTTAGATAACAGAATTGGGACTTATGATTTTCAAAGATTGGATTGAAGTTAGGTCATGAACTGCTGAACAGGCAGTAACTTGCAGGACTGTTTTAAATTGGTTAATGATGAAATTTGATTCTGAGCCCTTTATGAGAAGTGTAGTACTGTGTTTTATCTTTTATGGATATAAAGTATGCAATTTTCGCCTTTTGAACAAGGAGTTATACTGCTTGAAAAATTACTATCCAATTTGAGTACTTTCAGGGCAGTAGTATTCACTAAATTGTTTGACCTAATTAGCCACTGAATTTGAATCTAGACTGTTCATGAAAGTTGTAGAGCACATTGTGGTCTTCCTGAGAATATTTATTGTGTAATTTTGACTGAAGAGAATAAAGGTTACTGAATTTGTAAAGTACAGCACTGTTTTGAGAAGTGTTGAGTAGGCAGTGGCTTTGACTGATTTTTGTCACCCTTGGGGTGAAATTGATTTTGTGCTCTACATAAAACTTGTAGAGTTTTTCTTAATCTTTCCAACGACATATGGTTTGTAATTTTCTGAATTGTGTGGGAAAAGTTATGAATGATTGAAGTTCGGTTTGGAAAAAGAAAAGAAGGGCTAAGGCATTGAATCTCGCCCTGAGGCTTACGACTCGCGAGGGCGAGGCGAGCTGAAATCTCGCCGCGAGGGAGGCGACGATCATGAGGGCGAGGCGAGCTGAAAGCTCGCCTCGCGAGGGCGACGACTCGCCTCGCGAGACGAGGTAAGTGGCCGACTCATGAGGCGGCGGCTCGCCTCATGAGCCACAGGGGATTTTGTTTTAATTTTGGATTTTGATTTTTTGATGTATAACTTTTCCGTCCGATGTCCGATTGACCTGATTCTTGAGGCATCGGATTTGTAAAATATTGAATTTCATTTCATGGGAAATTGGGAATTTTTGGACGAAAATTGACGGGTGTTCGGGAAATGGGATTGCATTACTGTTTTATTTAATTGGGGACCTATAGAGGTCCAAATTGAGCGTCGTCAGCGCCATTGAATTTCTAATTTTTCCACGGATTTTATTGTTGAAAAAAAAAATTTGATTAAGGCCAGGAATATCATGAACATGCATTGTCCTTATTCTATATTTGTGCATGAATGAGAATTCTTATGCAAAGTGATTAATGTGCATATGGCATAAATTGGTAGTCTTGGGATAAATGTCCGCACTCAGCATTGTCGTAAATTGGAAACCAATGCAAATTTGGAGAGTATCGTGAGTAGACCTAGATGGTCTTATTTATTGGTTATTTGCTTTTGTTATATGTTGAATGAGTATTGATTTATTTTATTAATTGTGATTAAATATGGGTTCCGCATGGGAGGTCCGTGAGTAATTAAGTATTTGGAATTGCGTTATTGAAGTGCTCCTTGAATGTGAATGGGATGACCTAAGTGTATATATTGAGATTGTTAAATGTCTTGCATGCATAATTGCACATAAATGAAATGTGACTTCTTAATTGATGTCGAATTGGGACTACGGTCCGATGATAGTAACTATGATTGATCGAAGTGCATGCAAATATGCATAAGACATTCCATCGCATGAATTTATGAAAGATAATGAGAGTTGTGACGAGTAGTCAACAATGAGTAAAGAGCTTCATGCTCAGACATCGATTCGAGCCTCGTGCTCAACGATAATGAGCCCTTTATGGGACGATTTATAATGAACCCTTTATGGGACAGCTTATAATGAGCCCTTTATGGGACGATTCACAATGAGCCCTATATGGGACAGTTTCAATGAGCCCGATATCTATTGGTACGGACAGTTTAGACACTCGGTCACAACAAAGTAATTAAATGGAAAGTGGGTTTCATGCACATATGCATAACATGATTGATTTGATTGTACGGAATGTGATTGGTTGAATTACTTGTATTGAATGGGACCGCAACATCGTATTGAATGGGAATGTGACATTGTGTGTTGAATGGGAATGATAAACTTGATTGAATGATCAATTTGATTATATTGAAGATGACATTGTATCGACATAATGAAGATATGAAACTGTATGTGAATGTGAGGTATGATAGGAATATGACATGTGACTTAATGGAAAATGAAAGTATGTGTTATATGTTATGTGATTGGATGGACCATCGATGATGGTCACTCATTGAGTTCGCAAAACTCACCCAAAATTTGCATCTATTTTGAGGTCTTGAAGAATACCCCGCTTGACACGGAGTATGTCTACCGAGGCGATAAAGGATAGAGGTCGGGATCAGTCCGTGTTCCGCATTAGTGTCTTATCAAATTGTGTTCCGCAATCACCGATAACAATGCTTTCTATTTCATCGAGCCCATATTGGTTTTAATGTTTTACCATCGATCGATTGTAAATTATTCTCTGATGACCGTAATAATCAAAGCGGTTTATTATGAACATGGGTGTTAGTTACTTACTATTTTGCCGCTAACGTGGAATCAACAACTTCAAAAAAAAAAGTATCTCGAGTTTTAATCGATCGATGTAGTACGCCCTCTCAGGCACGGACTCGGATATCACCAACGATATCGGGTTTGGGTCACTCGGGAGTGGGGTGTTACATTTGCACTGCTAGATCTAGGATCCACACATTCATTCATCGCACCGCATTTGGCATGTAGAGTGCATGGGGATAGAGAGAGGTTACAGTATTGGTTAGAGGTGAGCACACCTCTAGGTAGCACTACTGCTTTAGGAGAGGTCTGCAAGGGGTGTCCGATTGTGATTGATCAGGCAGAGCTGAGTGCAGACCTGATAGTGTTACCGCTGAGAGAGATAGATGTGATTTTGGGGATGGACTGGCTTACTGCACATAGGGCCGTCATGGACTGTTACACCAAGGAGGTTGTATTAAAGTCTCCTAGTCAGCCTAGAGCAGTGTTCAGAGGAGTTAGTCACGCAATGCCAGCCCAGATGATCACTTTTCTGAGTGCCCTGAGGTTGATGCAGGGCGGATGTGAGGCCTATCTGGCTCATGTTATTGATGTGAGAGGTGAGCAGAGACTGCAGGATATTCCCGTAGTTCGGGAGTTTCCAAATGTGTTTCCTGATGAGTTACCGGGTTTACCGCCGGATCGGGAAACAGAGTTTACCATTGATGTAGTTCTAGGTATTGCTCCTATATCTATTCCTCCATATAGGATGGCACCTGTGGAACTGAAGGAGGTTAAGGCTCAGCTGCAGGAGTTACTGGAGAAAGGTTTTATCAGGCCTAGTGTCTCACCGTGGGGAGCTCCAGTTTTATTTGTGAAGAAGAAGGATGGAACGTTGAGGCTGTGCATCGATTATGTGTTGAATCGGGTGATGAAGAATAAGTATCCATCGCCAGGATCGATGATCTATTTGATCATTCAGCAGGAGCTCTGTATTCACTAAGTTAGATTTGATATCAGGGTATTATCAGCTGAAGATAGCCGAGGCTGATGTACCTAAGAGTGCCTTCAGGAGCAGGTATGGGCATTTCGAGTTTCTGGTGATGCCGTTTGGGTTGACTAATGCCCCGGTAGCCTTCATGACCTTGATAAATAAGGTATTTCAGCCCTACCTGGATCAGTTTGTAATTGTATTCATTGATGATATTTTGGTGTACTCGAGGAACAGACGGGAGCATAGTGAGCACTTGAGGATCGTTTTGCGGACTCACGAGGAGAGCAGGTTGTATGCCAAATTTAGAAAGTGTGAATTTTGACTGGATCGGGTGATATTCTTGGGGCATATAGTGACTGGAGAGGGTATTCAGGTTGATCCGAGTAAGATCGAGGCAGTGCTGAAGTGGGAAGCTCCAAGGAATGTGGCAGAGATTCGGAGTTTCCTTGGACTGGCCGGTTATTACCGGAGGTTTGTCGAGGGATTTTTACTGATCTCAGCCCCTCTAACAAAACTTCTGAGAAAAAATGTACCTTTCAGATGGACTGAGGAGTGCCAGAAGAGCTTTGAGGAGTTGAAACATCGGTTGACTACTACACCGGTGTTAGCTATTCCATCAGGGACTGGAGGATTTGAGGTGTTCAGTGATGCATCGCATCAGGGATTGGGGTGTGTTCTGATGCAGCATGGTAGAGTGATTGCATATGCCTCGAGACAGTTGAAAACTCATGAGGTAACTTATCCAGTGCATGATTTGGAGTTAGCTGCAGTTGTTTTTGCCTTAAAAATTTGGAGACATTATTTGTATGTTGAGACATTTCAGATTTTCACGGATCATAAGAGTTTGAGGTATTTACTGAGCCAGAGAAAGTTGAATTTGAGACTGAGGAGATGGCTTGAACTGCTGAAGGATTATGACTGTACCATCGAGTATCACCCTGGGAAGGCCAATGTAGTGGCAGATGCTCTGAGTAGGAAGTCTCATACTAGTACAGCTCAGATTCAGGCAATGAGGTTATCGAATTTGATTTAGTTGAGAGCCTGGAATGTACAGTTGAATCTGGGGCAGGATGGAGCTCTATTGGCCACTTTGAAGCTTAGACCGATGCTACTGGACAAGATCAGGAGAGTTCAGGACAAGGACCCTACTTTGGTAAAACTGATTGAGAAAGTGAAGACTGATTCGAGTTCTGAGTTTGAATTGAGAGATGAGACTTTATGGATGGGTCAGAGACTGTGTGTACCCGACGTGGATGATCTGAGGCGTGAGATTCTAGAGGAGGCGCACATGGCCGCCTATGCTATGTATCTTGGTACTACCAAGATGTATAATACTCTTAAGCAACATTTCTGGTGGCCTGGCATGAAAAAGCAGGTAGCGGAGTATGTATCCAGGTGTATGACGTGCCAGCAGGTTAAGGCTGAGCACCAAGCTCCAGTAGGGAAACTTCATTCGTTGCCTATTCCCGAGTAGAAATGGAAACAAATTACTATAGATTTTATTATGGGGTTGCCCAAGATGCCGATGCAGCATGATGCTATATGGGTCATAGTGGACCGGTTGACTAAATCGGCCCACTTCTTGCCAGTGAGGGAGAGCAATACGCTCGATCAGTTGGCCCAGAAGTATGTGACAGAGATTGTGCGACTGCATGGGGTTCCGATGTCTATAGTCTCAGACAGGGATCCCAGATTTACTTCAAGGTTCTGGAAGAGTTTACAGGCTGCTATGGGTACTAGACTGAATTTCAGTACAACTTTTCATCCTCAGACAGATGGGCAGAGTGAGAGGACGATTAAGACTACTGAGAATATGCTTCGAGCTTGTGTATTGGAGCTCAGAGGAGCATGGGAACAGTATTTGGCTCTGATTGAGTTCGCTTATAATAATCATTATCACAGCAGTATTGGGATGGCACCGTATGAGGCTTTGTATGGGCGGCGGTGTCGATCGCCTCAGATTGGGATGAAGAGGTGTGAGGATGATCGAGGGTCCCGAGGTGATTCAGATATTGTAGATAAGGTAAATCTGATTTGAGTCGCATCAAGGCGGCTCAGGATAGACAGAAGAGTTATGTGGATCAGTATCGGAGGGAAATGGAGTATAATGTGGGAGACAAAGTATTCTTACGGGTGTCACCATGGCGTGGTGTACTGAGATTTGCAAAAGGGAAGTTTTCAGGTACATTGGTCCCTATGAGATTACTGAGAGGATAGGACCTTTGACCTATAGGTTGGCTTTACCGACCGAGATGTCTCAGTTGCATGATGTCTTCCATGTGAGTATGCTCCGTAGATATCGGTCAAATCCGACACATATGATATCGGCTCAAGAGATTGAGGTTGCCAGTAATCTAAGTTATGTTGAGAAGCCAATCCAGATTGTCGGGTCACAGGTTAAACAGTTAAGGAATAAGAGTATCCCATTGGTGAAAGTTATCTGGAGAAATCACTCGACTGAGGAAGCCACTTGGAAGACCGAGGAGCATATGAGAAGATAGTATCCTCATTTATTCGATCAATCAGGTAAGAATTTCGTAGACGAAATTTTTATTATGAGGGGAGAATTGTAACATCCCACCCTCAACAGGAAGGATAGAATAGTAATTTGACATAGGATGAGAGTAATTGGGCTTCATTAGGACTGTTCATGCATACTAGTATTGGTACACAATGAATTTTGTACACATGAAATAACTGTACATGCATACATGACATTCCCGGTTTTTGTGCCTAATGTAGTTTTACTGTGATTAGCATGGTTCTTGTGTTTGAAAATTTATTCTGAATGCGCCATTGAGTGTTTTATATTTTAAGAGATTTTTAGAAATTTTTCTGAAATTTTTCGGGGTATTTACCCGTAACGAAAAATTTTTCAACTGGCTGACTGAGTGGGTTTTCCGTACTGAAAAATACTGCCTAAAGGCACTGACATATTGGCTAAATGATTTTGGGGACTGTTATAGAGTCATTAGCCTTAGAGGGATTAAAGATTTAGTTGTATTAATGTTCTTTGATTTAAATGGTCTTAATTAAGGTTTTTGTCCTTTTCTCCCTAAGTTGACAAGTGTCTTCTTTCATTTATTAAATTTGTCTTCTTCCACTCACTTACTCACGACACTTCCCTATTGATAGACTTAAAAAAACTCACTTGGAAAGCTTTATTCTTCTTTCATCCGAACCTTGCCATTTCTTTGTTTTGTTGTTCTCCTTCGATGGTTTTCTCCTCCTCCCATATAAGAAGCCTTCTTTGCTTTTACTTGCTCCTTCTTTATGCACAACCAAGACCAAGTTAAGCCTTGTGAAAATGATGATGTGTATTGTGTAGGGAAGTGATAGCCGTGAGTGTTGCTTGAGTAGTAGCAAGTTGGAGAGATTTGAAGATTGGAGGAAATTCAAGCTTGAAGTTACTTAGGTGAGAATTGATGTTTGTATTTCTTCTTTTGGTAGTTAGAAGCATTCTTGGGGAGTAATTGGGCATTAATTTCATAAAAAGAGTGGTAGGTTTGTATGGGTTTAAGTGTATGTTTGTGTGAGGGTTAATGACATAGTGATGAAAGAATGTGAATTGAATGTTCTATATTATGTGTTTTAACTTGGTTTTAGCTTGATTTTGGATTGGTTTTTTTATGGCTAATCTTGCATAGAAATTAAGAGTTTAATGCTGCAAAATTTTGACTATGGGTCTAAGTGAGTGTAGGAATGATCTAGGGACTGATTTTGTGTCCAATTAGGATGCTTATGGTAGTAGAAGTTCAATTGGCATGATAGGAAGTGTATTTGAGTAGTAAAGCTGAAAATTGGTTTTTGACCTACTGTACTGTTTTGAGTATAACTCATTGTATGGTTATGCACATGAGGTGAGGTTTGTGCTAAATGAAACTTTGTCTTGTTGGCTACATTTTTGTGTGAAATAGGTGTTGTCTAATTTTAGCCTTAAGAGGGCGAATTTTGGCTTGGAAAGTTACTGTTGATGTCTGTATGAACAGTAACTGAACCAATGACCTAAGTGTTTTGATGATTTTTCTAAATTACTTTAGAAGGAATTGATGAAAATGGTCTTCATGAGAGTTGAAGCCTATATTGTTAGCTTTCCATTGCCACTGATTTTGCAATTTTTTGATATGTATATTGGGAGATATCCACTGTTAACTATTGACTGAATTTGTACATTGTGGTGAAACCTAGCCTAAGTGTCAGATTTGTGAGCATTCTGATTGGAAGCAATTTTAGCAATTTCTTTGAATTGAATTGGCTTGAGTGATCTTCTGAAGAGTTGTAAAGGAAGAAATTATCTTGAAAATGGTATATCGCATGTGATTTTTGGAGATCAGATTTGGAAGTTATGAGTTTTCAAACAACTGAACCTGCATTAGGTTTTTAACTGCTGCCCTGATCAGTCACTTGTTTGGCAGTTTTGAACTTGTTTGGGATGGAAGTGATTGTTTTGACATTTATGCTAGGAGATATGCTGCTTTGAAATGTACTATTCATATTGGGAAATTTCAGTGGGCAGATGCTTTGGTGAATTGTTTGGCCTAGATAGCAAATGAATTTGATTTCAGGTTGTTCATGAAAGTTGTAGATAACATTGGGATCTTTCTGAGCATATTTATTGTGTAATTTTTGACAAAGAAAATGAGAAGTTATTGAATTTACAAGATACTGTATCTGCTTTTTAGAACCCATCGACTAGGCAGGAGGTTTAATTGATTTTGACACCTTAGGGGTGAAATTGATTTTATGGTCTTCATGAAACTTGTAGAGTTTTCATGATCTTTCCAACGAGATTTGGTTTGTAATTTTCTGAATTGTGTGCAAAGAGTTATAGGTGTCTGAATTTCAGTTTGAAAATAAGAAAAAAAGAGAAGGAAATAGGGGCTATATATATATATTAATTATTTTATTTGATTTTTTGTGTTCTTTTGGGAATAATTTTTCCGTCCGACGTCCGATTGACCTGATTCTTAAGGCATCGGATTCATAAAATATTTAATTTCATTTTTTGAGAAATTGAAAATTTTTGGACGGGAAATTGACGTGGGTCCGGTTTATTGTTTTCTGGTCACTGTTTTATTTATTTTTGGACCTATAGAGGCCCGAATTGAGTACCGTCAGCGCCATTAGATTTCTAATTTTTAGACGAATTTTTTATGATGGAAAAGGTGAGATTAGGGCCGGGAATATCATGAACAAGCATTATACACCTACATGTGCATGATTGAATAGTTATGATTGAACAGTTAGTAATATTCGTCTTTTCTGATTTTTTTTTATATATAGAGGCACAATTGGAGCGTCGATCGACCGACGTAGTAGAGACTTCCCGGCATTAGCTCGGAAGTAATAGGTGAGTAACCTAGATGGGTTTCTCAATTATTATTTGTCTAATATGGGGATAATGGCGGGATCAGGAATGTGTAAATTGTGTGACTTGTTTGCCCTTGTTGGGATTACTATGATTAATTGTGACTTATGGACTGTTAATTGTGAATTATGGACTATTAATTGTGACTGATGGACAGTTAATTGTGCATTATGGACTGTTAATTAACTATTCAATTGAGCATAGGCATTTCATACACAGATGCATAAACGGATAAAAATAATTATGAACCGAAGTTACCATCGAATCGAAAACGAGCCTAGAGCTCGAAGGAGATAATCCTCCCGAGACGCGCTTCATCGACTATCGACATCGCTAAGCGCTCGGTCACAACATTGAAATAAAATCTGAAAAAGAGTCACACGTGCATTGCAGACATCGGATCAATACCTTAAATGACTTTTTTTCAGATATGACTGTGATTCCGAGCTCAGATACCACTATGATCGCTGACATCGAACATGCTTATGTGATGCATGATTGGGCGAACCATCGATGATGGTTCCTCATTGAGTTCGCAAACTCATCCAAAATTGCAATCTATTTTTAGGGTTAAGAGTAGATCGTTAGCTCCTCAGACTGTAGAGCCTCGACATCGGATTGGCGAGAGGTTATGGCTCAAAGGTCGGTCACCGGGATTTCTTTTGAGACTTATAGTTAGAACATTTTTGTGCCTTATTGTATAGTACTTAATGTAAAGTGTTTTCAAGGATCAGATAGACTGAAAATCTTGATAGATTTGTAAATTTCTAAGTTCGAGTAAATGAAATGAAATACGCTTTGGTTTTAAAAGTTACCAATTTCTTATTTCATTTTATTATTGTGATGCCATGGAGAGTTTAGCGGTGGTTGTCAGTAGTGGTCTCTTATCGTAGGATATGTACCGGAATGACCTACGGGCGTTCCGGTGGGTACTCCATGGTAAGGGGGCGCTACATACATTCTCACCGTGCCGGGTAACCTCATCGGACGCACCGTCAAGATCGACACCACCACATAACAATCCCAATAGGGCCGATTTGCTCGAGTGACGATCCACATAGATAACAGCCAACCCCTTCGTTCCATCGTCAAACTGGACGGCGAGAGGATTAAAATAGCCTACGAAGGTCTCCGACAAATTTGTTTCTCCTGTGGGCATGTCGGGCACAGTACCACCGGTTTCCCCTTCTAACCTCAACCTCCTGCTGCAACCACTATACCTACCTCAGCTGAAACCTCACCGGTCCTCCCTCCGAAAAATCCATCTAAACAGGCCCATACGAATACTCCACAGGCGTTGTACAGCCCTTGGCTCCAAGTCCAACGTAGGAGCCTCTCCAACTGTCACAAGACATGACAGCATCAAACCCACTCCTGTCGACACGTCTCGCGGATCTAGGTTCCAGATCTTAGTCGAAACTACCCCCACCGCCAGGTTGCAGCTAGTGCCTTTCTCCTTCCACGCGAGCCACCACGACCCTCCTGTTCCTCGAAGCTTTGGGAAGACCTATAGCAAGTCGGGTCTCCCACACAGCAAGTCGGGTAACCTGCATATCAGGGGCCTCGACCAGCCGGCCTGTGCAGCCCCTCTCCCAGACCCGATCACAAATGGCCCAACCCTAAGCCCCCCAGGCCACTCCAGCCCTCCTGGCCCAACAGACCCCCAGCCCTGACCCACAGCCCAAGCCTCCTACCCAACCTAAACATCACAACCAGCATACTGATATCCTAATTCCTACACACTCTGATCTTATTATTCAGGATCCTACTCTTGTCACAGCCATGCAAGACAAGGAAGTCGACAATAATATGGAGGAAGTGATTCCTCCCAACACCACAACTTCCACAACGACTTTCAACCACACTCCACCACCTCCCTCCAAACCACCGGACCCGACTCCGGGCATTAATTTGGTAAACAATGCCATGGACATTGTTGACTCTTCGATTGAGGCCCACCACCATCCGATACCAGCGAATGCTGAGCAGGTTGTGATGGTTGAATCCACTCAAGACTAGGTCTTGAACCTTTCAGCTATTCTTTTTATTATGTCTATTTTCATTTGGAATTGCCAAGGGGTCGGAGGCAAGAAATTCTCACCCATTTTTAAGAATTTCGTCCAGATCCACAATCCAATGCTCGTAGTGCTAGTTGAGACAAGAATCAGCGACGCTAGGGCGCACAAGGTGATCCGATCTCTTCAATTCCCTCATTCCTATCTGGTAGAAGCTCACAGATTTTTCGACAGCATTTAACTCTTATAGAAATCCGACATAACCATTCATATTCTTCTTGACCATCGTCAATTCATTCATATCAAAATCAATTGGTTGCATAACTCGTTTAACTTACAGCCATCTATATGAGCCCTACTTATTCCCTTCAGCACTTTCTTTGGAAGCACCTTCGTAATATTGCCCGAGTAACGACTCTTCCTTGGCTCGTTAGGGGAGACTTCAATGCCAAACTTGAATGGACCGACAAACGAGGTGGCACACACACCGATCAGACCATAAATCCTCAATTTCGAGATTGTGTCCAATGTTGTCATCTACAGGACCCTGGCTTTACTGGACCTCGATTTAGTTGGCGCCGCGGCCAACATATCGCTAGATTAGATTGTGTGTTTTTCTCTACTGCTTAGACCACTTCGTTCCCTTCCACGAAAGTAGCTCACCTGCCCTTCTTTAAATCGGATCATCAGCCTTTGCTAGTGACATTCCTTCAATCGCACCAACCGCCACCCTCGGCTCAACTTTTCCGTTTTCAATCCTCTTGGTTGACTCACGAAGGCTTCCCTCAAATCGTGGCAGATCACTAGCAACCCCCATCTGCATACTTTGTGTGGGGTGATCCAGCACCTAAGAGAAAATTTACAGCATTGGAATTACTCAACCTCTGGTCACATATTTCTTCGCAAAAAGCGTCTCCTAGCTCGACTCACGGGTATCCAGAATTCTTTGGATACTCAACATTCTGATTCCCTGCGCAAGTTGGAAACTCACCTCTGGAATGAGCTGGAACAAGTCATCTTACAGGAGGAGCTTTACTGGCACCAATAATCTAGATGCTAATGGCTTAGTTAAGGCGATACGAACTCCAAATATTATCATGCTATCACTATGGCAAAACGACGAAAGCTTCACATTGCCTCTTTAACTAGTGACTTCGAGGTTTCGTGTTCCGATCCAGCGGCCATACGAACCCTAACCAAGAGCTTCTTAGAAACACTTTACACAACCGAGCCTTCATCTTCCCTTCACATGCCCCTCCACGACGGTTTTCCCCCCTCCCTCTTAGAGCTACTCTTGAATTGGAAAGTCCTACTCTTCCCGAAGAGGTCAAGACAACCTTCTTCACCATGGCCCCCAATAAGGCCTTAGGATTTGACAGATTTACAGCTTTATTCTTCCAATCCCAGTGGGACACCTTAGGGCTTTCCCTGGTCCGATTCATCCAACAAACTTTTAGGCACGAGGTTTGGGAGGCTGATTTGAACCGTACCATTTTGGTCCTGATCCCCAAGCAAACCTCCCCTACATCGACCACACAATTCCGACCTATCGCCTTATGCTTTGTGATTTTCAAAGGCCTCACAAAGCTCATCATCAATAGGCTGAAACCTTTTCTTGACAGTCTGGTTAGCCCGAATCAATGCAGTTTTGTCCTGGGCCGATCCATTACAAACAACATCATAATTGCCCAAGAAATTATTCATACAATGCGACAAAAATCGGGGAAGAAGGGGTTCCTAGCCATCAAGGTTGACCTTGAAAAAGCCTACAATCGACTCTCTTGGGACTTCATCAAAGATGCTCTTCTCGATATCGGGCTACCCGGCTCATTAATCTCTCTCATCATGAAGTGTGTCTCATCAATTTCCATGAAAGTCATTTGGAAAGGAGTACTCAACGAGACATTCCATCCTTCCCAAGGCATTCGGCAAGGAGACCTCCTATCACCCTATCTTTTTGTCCTCTGTATGGAACGTCTGGGCCACCTCATCTCTCCAGCGATGGCCCAAGGCCGCTGGAAGCATATTAGGCCAAACAAAAGCGGTCCCCCTATATCTCACTTGTTTTTTGTTGATGACCTCATTTTATTCGCGAAAGCCAATACTGATCAAACTCAGGTCATTAGAGCCATATTCTCCTCCCTTTGCAGCGCTTCAGGGCAAAAGGTTAGTCAAGACAAGTCTTGCTGCTACTACTCCAAAAATATTCCCCATTCCATGGCACGCCAATTGAGCCACACGATTTGGGTTTTAAGTTGACCACGGACTTAGGGTGAAACCTTGGCGTTCCTTTGCTACACGTCCAAGTTCACAAACACACTTACCAACATCTCCTGGATAAAGCCCAACAGCGTCTCTCAGGCTGGTCGAAAAATCTGATATCCTTCGCATGACGTACCACTCTGATCAAATCTGTTCTTTTCGCTCTCCCCACCTATACTATGCAGACAGTTCGTTTCCCTCGTCACCTCTGTGACGACCTAGAATAAATTATACGCAACTTTTTGTGGGGTTCTTATCCGGGTGCCAAAAAGCCTCACCTCGTACAATGGGACAAGGTCTACCAACCTAAAGAGCCAGGTGGGGGGGACCTGGGCATCCACAAAATTCACGAATCGAATGATGTGATGTTAATCAAGCTCGGGTGGGCCTTGATTTCTGAGCCTAATGCGCTATGGGTTAAAATTTTGACAACTAAATACAAGTTGAATGTTCATACCCCGCCCACGTCTCTCGAGGCGATCGGCGAGTCCATGACCTGAAGGAGCATCAAAGCTATATGACCCCACGTCATTCGAGGCATGAAATGAGTGATCTATGATAGATCTCAGGCCAGATTCTGGTTGGATCCTTGGGTGGAGGACTTAGGCCCCCTACTCTCACATGCTCTTGGCCCAATCGCCCCCTCAACTCTATCCTGCCGTGTACAACATTATGTGGACAGCTCAGGTAACTAGTTATGGAATGAGTTTCAGTTCTTACTTCCTCACTATATTTGCATGTTTATTATAGGTATTATTCCGCCTTAGCCTCAATTCGGGCCTGACAAGCTGATCTGGGGCAGGTCGAGGACTGGCAAGTTCTCTACCGCCTCGGCCTACTCAATGCTTATGGAGCATGACCCCCAAGATACTAGTGGTCGTTGGCAGCTTATTTGGCGCTGGGCTGGCCCATAACGTATTCGGTCGTTTCTCTGGCTCCTAGCTCAAGACATATTATTTACCAATCAACAACGGATGCATAGGAGGCTCACTCTGACTGCTGAATGTCTTCACTGTCAGACAGAAGAGTCCTCTCTTCATGTAATGCGAGTTTCCCCCGAGCGCGATGCTTGTGGCTAGCCTTCACGCAGCACGCCATCTTTCTAGATTTTTTCACCATCAGGGATCAGGACTGGCTACTCACGAATCTACAGCGAAACAGAAAAATTTGTGGCTTCAACTGGTCCCTCGTTTTCGGAACTATTTGTTGGTTCTTGTGGTCCTAGAGGAATCGGGCTATTTTTGACCCACAGTTCTCTTGGCCGATATCTCTGGTTCACTGTATTCTAGAATATGTCCATTAGATACATACAACTTCGTTCTGGCAAGGTATAACAGTTCCAGGATATCGACCTCGCCACGAGCAGTACATTGGTTGGTATAAACCGGACCAGGAATGGGTGAAACTCAACACGGACAGGACGAGCAAAACCGACCCCTACTTGGCTTTCGCAGGTGAACTTCTCTGCTACAGCACCGGTGCCTACTTGGAGGCTTTGTTCAAAATCTGGGCTGGTGTTCTTCATTAACCGCAGAACTGTGGAGTGTTTTCTCTGGTCTACATCTGGCTTGGGATCTGAGTTATCGCCGGGTGGTCTTAGACTTAACTCCCAAGTAGAGCTAAGCTCTCTTTCAAACTCCGTCTCCCGCACTCAATCAACCAATCTTCTCCTCTTTGGCATAAACGAACTTCTCAATCACAATTGGACAGTTCTTTCCGGTCACACATAAGGAAGGCAATAGGAACACTGATTGGTTAGCTAATTTTGCTGTTCATTTTGATCTAAAGATCACCACTTTTATAAATGCTCCTTCAGAGTGTCTTTCGATCCTCCTAGAGGATATAGCTGGGATTAACCTCCCAAGACTTGTAATGTAGTTGTTATTTTCCCTTCTATGTAAAAAAAAAAAACAAACAAACAAACAAAATGGTTAGTACCGTAAGGAAATAATCGAGGAAGCTAGGATTTAACTGGGTTTCAATTTCAAAACAACATTACTCCTTTTAAGCCTCCTCCGTATGTACCAACGAGAAAATTGGCGGAGCGGGCTTCAATAGAAAACAAATAGTTGACCAAAATTACAGCCAAGTGAGAGGCTTCATATCAATCTGGACAAAACTTAGACGTCTTCAGCATCTAATCAGTGGACATGCTAAATCAAACATATTAGCTTAGCATAGCTCAGTCCCTAATTGAAGACGCCATTACCATTTTCTGAGCATCCGTACAGCTCGAGCAAATTATAAATAACGCTAAACTAACTTAGTAACTTACTGTTTCTAACACCTTTTAAAATATAGGATGGCAAAAAGTAACGAAAACAAATGATGATAAATTTCAATCATGTTACAGTAATCATATCAACAGTAAATACGTGGATGCGCAAACAATACAACACAACTTTTAGGCTTCAAAGATTGACATGCGAAGGTGCATCCCCTCCAACTCAAGAAAGAATCCAGCAATAGCTTTCTAGGCCCCCCTGTGAGCCTCTTTAACAAAAGACACTTCCCCACTTCCAGCATTTGGTGACAACAAATGCTTCTCTGGATCTGCATCATCAATTTCAGCTGACAAACGAGGACTGGTGGTTGCCAGTGAATCACTTCCATCTTCTTCTGAATGTTATACACCAAAATGGAACACAATGCTTCAAAGATAAGTTTTGAAATGTTAACAGTGCAGTTCTTAAGTAAATTATGATGAGTTTCAAGAAATGTAACAGACCAATGGACTCGTGGTATTCGGGCAACTGTTTAACACTTGTGACTTGAAGGCTTTCAGGAAGCAGACAACTGCAGAGAGCACCTGAAATTTTTTATCCAACAAATAATTGTCAAATTTCTTACATCAATGTAACAAGCTTCACATAGTATGATAAAAGTCAGTATTCATGGAAAGGCAAACTTTCCTCTTTTATTTAATTTTGTTCTGCTTGTGGGAGGTGATTTGTGGCTGGCATGGCAACAGTCCCAGCGAAATAAAACTATGGAATACAATTGTGGCCATCATTTATAAATACGATAATAACAAGCAAAAGGCTCAGTCCTTGGACCCAAACAGTCAGATGAATGAAATGCCCACATATGAAAGGTTAACTACAATAATTAACTCGGCTGCAGTGGCTTTGCCTCCAACAATTGTTGACCAAAATTCTTTGAAATTATGAGTAAAATGACACTCAAAAGATTGGATGTCTTCATACCTAACCGAGCAAGCCGATTTACCCACCCTGGTATTCGCCTGTTTGCCAATCTCGATGAAATATCGTCTGTAAAATGGTTGCAATTCTTAGAGATTAGGTGATATGTATCTCCATGATACTCAGACGCCACATTCTCTATGAATGCTCGAAATTCAGATGGAGGCACATTTATTTGGCCCAATGGGATGGAGCATCTATAGATAAAACCCGGGCAACTCTTTGGTTCAACTTCAAAAACTCCACTAACTGGGAAATCATGTGCTCCAAATCCATACTCCTTACCGTGGACTGTTCACAATCATTACGACACTGAAGGTTAATTTGACACACTAAAAAAGTCTTGCGGGATATAAAATCTCATTTATCAATCTACATGGATGGACTGCAACTTGCACAACATAATCATCTCAAAAGAAAACAAAAATTGATTGGTGAAACTACCAACATAAATCAACTCAGTTATGTACTCTAATCCATAGTCCACCTGGATACATTTAATGCTATTATCTCAAAGAAGTTCATATCCAATCAATTATGATCTGGAGCCTATGAAAATGTTAATCCAAAAGTAAGACAAGAAGTGTTGTAGACAACTAATGTTAACCTCAAAAATTTTTGAAATGAACATATTCCTCCATGCCATATCCTGCTTGCAGAACAAATCATTTACCATTGCTTATAACCAGAATTAGAAATCAAGCACAAAAGTACAGCTCCGATTCCAACCCACTCTAATGTCCAATCAGCATCATGCAAGAAACCAATGAATGGTGCATAGAACATTATATTACATAGTGTATGAATCAAGCACACTAAAATACAAAGATATGAGGCAGTTGCCAGCAGACATAAGAAGAAATGACAACAGTAAATTCTCTAATCTATATATCCATTACGACTTTTGGGGCCCAACAATGTTAGTACCGGAATCAAACATTTTCTTGTTTTATTTGATTAAAATTAAAGATGCAAAGGAATAGCATAAACAAAGAAGGAAATAGCAACTAAACAAAGAAAAACTTCAAGCACCAGTTCAAATTTGCATAAGGAGTGATGCTATATCTATTTTCACAAGGAACTTCCAGAAAAAGCATTGACCTTGATATATACATTAAATTACGCATACATTTCCACATGACATGGGTGTCTGTCATCGGGCCTTATCACTACGGGCATACAGTATTCCCTTTCCCTACTAGCATACAACATATCTTTCTAATAAGCACTGCCGACCCAAGAATAATATATCCCCCATCTTTCGAAGACAGCATTCCATATCTCTATTTGCT
Organism: Erythroxylum novogranatense; assembly: GCA_029891385.1. Lineage (NCBI taxonomy): Eukaryota > Viridiplantae > Streptophyta > Magnoliopsida > Malpighiales > Erythroxylaceae > Erythroxylum > Erythroxylum novogranatense. The sequence goes on along the minus strand of CM057226.1, from coordinate 42,855,311 downwards.
AAGTTGATAATTTTAGTCTGAGGCAGGTGTTCAAGAGTGTGATTAAGGAATCCATAGTCTTTACATCGGGCAGCTAGAAAGAACCCAACAAAAACCAAGAGAATGCAATCATAAAAGCTCGAACCATGCCACAGTTTCTCTCAAATTCAATATATATATATATATATATATATATATATATGGGCAACAAGAAACCAGAAACTAGACGGATGAAAGAAAAACCGCAACGAAACCAACGAACCCGTGTAGAAACTAGAAAGAGAAGTAAACAATCTACAGAAAGCCGCACAAACCTTCAATGCCAGAATGGAAAATCCCAAAACCAAACCAATAGGTGTAATTGTTAATAGGGGTGAGATCATAAACATTCAATACCACCTGGGTCTCGCTTCTAGTGTTTCCATTGTCACGCAGAGAGGTAGAATTGGATGCATTGTCTGCACCCATTAGGCCAAAAGAAAGAAAGAAGAAACTAAGCTACGGATATTATCACAAAACCCTCTCCAGGACCCAGAAGATGGAGACGGAAACGGAAAATATTTTTGACCTTTTTCACTCCATGGGCGAGGCGGAGAAAGGGAAAAGAAAAGCGTAATGGAATGAGAGTTGAGTCTGGCAGAGATCCATTGTGAGGGCAGAACGGAGACACTATGTACATGTACAATAATAAAACTCGGAGTTCCTAATCTCTCTTTTATCGTTTCCTCCTAGTCCTAGTCCTAGTCCTAGTCCTAGTCTGACAAATTAATTTTAATATACCAACAAGATTCTCTTATGACAAAATAGAAAAGGACCGAAAATAAAACGGCCAAGGGGAAAGATATTTTATTTTATGTTTCCTTTTCTAATCATCACAATAAAGAAGAAATTAAATCTGTTTATTTTACTTTTAACGTTAAGACATTCGATAGTCTCGCTGATGCCGTGTTTGCTAGCTTCTAACATGATAACAACTTACTATCTAAGAACGTCTTTTTATCGATGTTTTAAAAATTGGATCGAACATCGAACTGATTGAAGGAAAAGTTTAAAATTTAGAGGTTCAATCGGTAGTGAACCGCTATCAAACCGAAATATAATAAATAAGATAAAAATTTTATAAGAATAAATAGAAATAAAATATTTTATTAAAATGAAAATACACCCATGTTTATTATTATCTAATGAACTAAAATAAATAAATATGAGTCCAATATAAAACTTAAAATAACATTTAAGAGAAAATTATATTTCGAAGGAGGTCAGGCCTCATCATCGTCAAAAGCTCCAAATTTCTAACGCTATTTAAAGATTCAGAACTACGCTTTCATCCAAAAAGATTTGCAGATCCACTTCTTCTACTGCATTAAAATAAATTACAAATTAGTAACGTATGGAATTATTTTCAATTGTAAACTTATGTAATCAAAGATAATTTTAACTTAAATATAATCAAAATAAGATATAAACCGACCATGATAGATGTTCTTAATTCATTTGTTGTGACGAATGCATTTTCTTCATAAATGATCCTTTCAAGTTCATTATAATCAAAATTAGGCGATGGTTCTTCTTCGATCCAAAATCAAGATGTTCAATACAATCAATATCAATTGGATCATACGTTCTCTTCTTATTAAGCGCTCGAACACATAATAGAGCAATTATAAAGTCAATAACAAAATCAAATTATTGAAATAAAAACAAAATATAAAATACATGTTCTTCATTTGCAGATTATAAATAACGTAAACAAGGTCATTAAGTCTTTGATATTCCAAACGACACGTTTCTTTGTATGAATACGCTCAAAACACTCCAATTATGTTCACAACCCGATGCGAAGTCGCTTGATCGAGTAACCTAATAATGAAGTTTTCTCAATATTGAGCACTATCACCGAATAATCTCCACCACTCATTTGCATTTTAAATTAATAGTTATGATAAAATATATATTAATGAATTAAAATTTAAAAGTATAAAACTTACCGGCTGCATTTTTTCATAAATCAGTTCTCTCTTTCTTGATGATCTAGCAAAACTCTCTAAACCTTCGCGATATAATTTAATTTCATTTATCGTCAGTGATTGCTCTTCACTAGAAAAATACCTTTGCATTCAATGACATCAAACAAACCTCCCATAATATTACTTACGCATTTCTCCACTATAAAAGCAATAAGGATTGAGAAAATAAGCTACTAAGTGGATCCTTTCGAGTAAGATGCTTATCCCATCGTCGATCAATAATATCTATATAAGGCTCAGATAATCTCTCATTCCCTTTAAAAGATCTGTAATTGTTTTCATGAGCTCTATACATACCATCATATATATACCCCAAAGATGGCTTCTCATCCGAGTCAACAATCCTCAACAAATTTTATAAGCGGAGCCACAATCTTCACAATGATCAAGCAAGCATCCCAAAATTTATTATCTAGAATAATAAGCAAACTTCTTTTCCTTTTTCTCTTTGATAATTTATGACTTGAAAAGTGTATACTTGTCACCAAATTTTGAAGTTGGTGTTTATGTTGATAAATACTTTTCAAAGTAATAAATGTAGTTACAAACACAGTAGCAATGGACGCATGCGATCTCAACCCAATCTTCTTGCTTTCTTAACCAAGACAAAATGTGACATGATTATACACAAAAATTGTGATCTTAGATGCGCGTGAAGCAAGACTAGAAATATGATCCATACCACCAATATCTTTTAAAATAAGATTTATACAATAAGCAGCACATGGAGACCAATAAATATGCCCATACTTTGATTGCAATTAGTGCCCAGCTGATACATAATTAGCTGCATTATCTGTTACAAAATGCACAACATTCTTTGGTCCAACCCACTCGACAATTTCAGAGAATAATTCAGATAAAGCATTACCACTTTTTACCATGTCAAGCATCAGCGGACTTGATAAAGTTGTTCCTATATTACAATAAACCAAGAAATTAATCAAGGTTCTTTGTCTTTGATCAGTCCACCCATCTGTCATAATAGTGCATCTCGTTGATTCCCAACAAGATTTATATGTATCCACAATTAATTGACATTCATTTTTTAAATCTTGAAGTAAAGGCACACGCAACTCATAATAAGATGATTCCTTAAATCCTGGGCCTATTGCTGTTGTAGCATCAATTGCTTCTTGAAAATATGGTAAATTTAAAGCATTTAAAGGAATACATAAATGATAGAACCATCTAGCCCGTGCTCTTTTACATCTCAAAACAACATCCTTATCAACCATCAAACTTTTTAGACTAGGTTGAGAACCAGGAGTAGTTCTTGGAGAAAAATATGAATCTATGTCAATAGTAGCTTTTCTTTTTCCTTTATTTAATGCTTGTGATGTTTCATCATCTCCAAAAGATATATCATGAGTCTCTTTATTTTCCTTTTTCTTTTTTACTTGTTGTTGCAAATATTTTCCAATCATATCACGCACATCAAGTGACACTTTTTTGCAAGGAGCAATATTACCTTTAACACCAGCAAGATGTTCTTTCATTCTAAAAATTCCTCCCCCTTTAAATATTTTACCGCAAAACATACAGTTATATTGGACATTCCCATCAGATGCTTGAGAGGAAGAAAAATAATTCCATGCTAGATCGGACTTACCACGAGTAGATGATGATTCCATATTTTCCATTATGATTTAACCTAAAAAGTAAAAAAAAAATGGGTATACTACTGTTAGGGCAAAAGTATGCATCTAAATATTTCTCATTATTAATTGTAATAAAGAAGACCAACAAAGACAAAATAGATACACAAAAGATCAATGATATTACTTACTTATTAAACTTTGCTCCAAAGAATTACTCCACTTTAAATAGCCTAGCTGAAATATTGCTAGTTTTCAATATTGCTACTTTAGATCAACAAATTGAATAGTTGAAAGAGTATATATAACTGAACTATCAAAGCTTTAAATTGATACGAAATAGAGTTCTAAATATTACGAAATTGAAATGAAATAGAGATTTAAATGTTACGTAAATTGATATGAAATAAAGTTCTAAATGTTACAAAAATGATATAAAATAGAGTTCTAAATATTATAAAACTTATCACTACCATAAATTGATATAAAATAAAGTTCCAAATATTATAGAAATTAATATAAAATAGAATTCTAAATGTTACAAACCTCCACAATACCAGAGAGAAGTTAAGCTAAATTATTTTAGATAATCAGTTTTGTTAACGATGGAATGCTAGTAACAAAACCGATTGTTGCAAGAATTCTAATAAAAAGTTAAAATCAGACATAAATTTGTAGCATAGTAGAGAATGAATTATTAACTAAACCTACCCTATAATTGTTTCAGATTATAAGTGTATAACCAAACTCCATCCTAATGCAACTCTAATAGTCCATTCTTAACTAAAAAACTTTTTTTTAGTTAATAGTCCATTCTTAACTAAAAGTCCATTCTTAACTAAAAATTTTAGTTAAGAATGGACCATTAGTTACGTGAGGATGAGCTTTTATTATCAGATTACGGTTCCCTCCTTCAAACTTATCCTCACGCAAATCTAAAAAACCTAAACCTCATACTCCTTTCATGTTTAGGATGATGGTGCCCTCCTTCATTTTTTTTTCTAGAGCTTATGTAGCAGGTTCTTCCTTCTGTTTCTCCTTGCTGATGAATTCCTTCTTGCTTTTATTATCAGGATAGGCTTCGCTGAAGGTGTATGGATGGTTGGAATAGTTGATGAGATTAGAATGCCTCAAGGAGAAACTAACAAAAATCCAGTATTAGTTGACACAAAAACCCGTCTTCGAGATGTACTCCCTTCTGAACCACAAAGGAGAAACGGAAGGTGTTCGAGTTATTACGGTGCCCCCTTCAATCTAGACTCTTTTTGTTATTAGGGTCCTGTAGATTGAAGATTGTTGCCCTCCTTTTATGTTTCTTTAGTTGATTCATCAGATGTAGACCTTCTCTGCATCTTCCTCCGCCGTCTCCTCGGCCGCTGACTCCAGGGCCCTCGCCGACCCACCAAGAATCAACAACCTTTTCTTCACTTCCACGCCCTCCGAAAATAGAATAAAGCAGAAGAGGCAAAGTTTGGATCTGTCTTCCAAGCCCGATGCGATATCTTTGTCTTTGAGACGGAATCTGAAGCTTCAACTTCATGACTTTCTTTCGAAGTGTGGCCACAGCACCAGGCAAATGCTCTGGATCTGGGTTATTTACGATCTGATCAAGTTCGTCCTGCAGATCATTTATTGACTTACCCGTATCGTCCTTCTTCTCATCTTCCTGTACGTTGTCTTTTTTCATTTGAGTGGATTTGATGATGTTGTGCTTGGGCATCCATGGAAGCCAAAGAGGAGAAGATGACGAAGATACAAGTAGGAAATTAGGCCGGAAAGGAGACCACCGTCACCACCAAGCTTAGACGACGATCAGAGGAACGAAATGGGTTTTTAACTTGAAATCCGGTTATCAAATAACCGATTCCTAAGAAAACTGGCCGGTTCTCTGATAAACCGGCCGGTTTATATGTTCAAGGGTTATTCATTAAAACTGAACCGGACAGTTGGCCGGTTCAGACAAATTTCGATCGGACCGCCCGGTCCGGTCCGGTTTTAATAACCTTGCTTTCCATAGATATATCACGTTAATTTTTTTTATAATATCACAAAGATACTTTTTGATTTTCAATTTTGATATATTACTAAAAACAAATTATGAACTAAAATTGAAAGATGTATGGTAAGATGATGAAACAAGTATATTTCATTCATACTTTTCGGTGTGGACAGGAAGGGGCTTTTATACTAACATTATTTGCCTATTTGATAGGTCACTATCTATTTGTAATAGAAAAAGATACTGTACAGCTAAGGGAAAAGACGGTTAAGGAAAATTGTACAAAAGGACGAATGGGAGAATAAAAGAGGGTATTCGGTGCTTCAGTCCTTACAGGAATATTTGTTGATGTGGCCAACCCATGGAAGAGAAGACTCCAAGCATTATGGCCCATGACCCGAAGATGAAAACTAATGGGGCAAAATTATCTCTTTCATTTAACAACCCCTCTTCAAGTTGGAGCTCCGGAGAGAACAACGGATCCTAACTTGAGAAGTAAATTGGTGAAGGCACGTGCAGTAAGGGGCTTCGTAAGTAAGTCGGCTACTTGTTGCTGACTTCGGATGTGTCGAAGACAGATGAACCCTAGGTTCGCCGCATCACGAACTAGATGGAGATCTATCTCCAGATGCTTGGTACGTTCATGGAAGATGGGGTTTCTGGAGATGTGAATCGCGGCTTGGCTATCGCAAAATAGAGATATAGGGTCTTGATTGTGTATATGGAAACAACTCAAGATTTGAACGACCCACTTGAGCTCACATGTCACTACAAGAAATTATCATTTTACCGACGAAAATTATCGTCGGTAAATGACACAATTCTGTCGATGAAATTAATCACCGACAGAATTTGGTGCCCGAAAAAATCCTTCGGTGAAGTTCCTGTAGGTAAAAATACCAACCGAAATATTCCATCACTATTTACGACGGTATTAACGATGGATAGTTGTTGTCGGTATTTATATAGCGACGAAAGGGGCAAGTGAGATTCCGTCGGAGACATTTAGCTACGGTCATTTAGTCCGTCGGTGAGGCGAAGGTATCTTCAACCAGTTTTTCGACGATTTTATTTACCGTCGGTAAATATCGATATTGTTTGCGACGGACAAATTTTCGTAGGTAAGAAAAGATTATAATTTTTTTCATTTTGTTGTTTTGTTGTGATAACAATGTTATATTATATATATACTTTATTTATTTGTATTACTTTATATTATTTATTCATAATATATTAATTTGTATATATAGTTTGAATAATGAGAAATTTAATAAATAATAAAGCATATAAAGAATTTAATTTAATAATTAAAAAAGAAGAAAGAACAAATCTTATATTTTATAATTGAAAACAAATGACAATGTTAAGCTAATGTTGTGGTGATCATAGATGCTCGAATCGCTCCCCCCATTTTTAACATTTCCATCTCCGCCTAAGTTGAGCCATCCGCCCACGTGTCTTGTCTTTCCTTAGTCATCTGCTCCACCTCCGCTCTCATCTTAGTAAGTCGCTCCATCTCCTCTCTCCTCTTAGCTGCCTGCTCCATCTACTCCATCGACTCTCTGATCTTTGATACCTGCTCCAGCTCTGTCCTCATCTTCTCCCTCATCTGCAGAGTCAACTCCTCTCTCATCTGCAGACTCATCTCCTCTCTCATCTGCAGACTCATCTCCTATCTCAACTGCTGAGTCATCTATGCTCTCGGCTGTTCTCTCATCTGCAGAATAATCTCGTCTCTCATCTTATCTATCTCCTCTATATGCTGCTGACGTTGAGTAACCAGCTGCTCACTTTGATTAACTAGCTGCTCCCTCAAAGTGTCCCTTTGTGGCCGGAGCTCCGATCGTCATGAGTTATGCGATGGTGGCAGATGATTCTTGTACTAGAAAAGGAAGAGCGCGAATAACAGGTGTTTGCATATGAGCTCAGATCGAATATTCTTCCATGAAGGTTCCTACCACCCACGACATCAAGATATGTCTGAGTCTCGTCCACAGCTTGTTCCTCCTGAGATTGTCGCTGAATATTTTGTTGTATTTGGTCCTATTAAGAAACAATCTTTAAATTAGTAATAAAGGTATAATTGTTAAGAAATTATTAAAATATGTTAATTTCACTTACATTCACTTCTCTACATCGAGTGTTGATGAAGGTGACACCATCATGTTTCTTCGTGTGTGTGTGCAAAAATATCTGGATAGGTATAGGCTTCGTGCCCAATGACTTTTCCTACATGTATAACTTAAATTATCAGATGTTAACTAGAATTTTAAAAAATCTCACCAGAGTTTCCTCTATATATATGATATTTGCCCCCTATTCAACAAAGAAAACAACTTCACACAGCCATATATGGCACCAGACATTTATATCATAATCACTATGTTCAATAAAGCGAAGCAAAATATATGTAAAATTGGTGTGAGAAAATAGATACTTACTAGTCTATGTGCATGCTCGTAGTGGGTAATTAATCCTCCCGTATGCCTTTGGAAGACTCGCACTTCAACCCTCCACGCCTCATAATAATTACGCTCTGATATGGACATTGCCACAGGTGATGTCTAATATTCTATCCAACGAGTCCAAATTTCCTCCAAAATATAAAGCGGTCATGCACCAACCCTGCGTATCGCATTAATTAAGTTGCGATAACATATACGAGCTTTCTTTTCCCATTGTTTATACATGCTGGCATCGAAACAAGAATCCCAGTAAAATTCTTTCTGAAATAAGAAGAGTAAGAATAACAAAATGTTAAAATTTTTATGAACATTGTGAATATAAAGCAATGTAACAAGAAAATAACTATTATTTGTACCTCAAACTCCTGAAAGTATAATTGCTTTGTGGTGTCAGATAAATTCTTCCACACATAACCCTCTGGTTCAATTCGTTGCTTGAACAAGGAAGTCATATTTCTTGAAATTGGTCCAGACGAAACCAACCTAACATGGCAAATTATGTTATCCTATGTAAAAATTGGTAAAAGTAAAAGTTGATAATAAGCAAATTGTGAAGTGCTTTGATTTCACTTACTGGTCATTGACAATAGAAACAAACTTTCTTCCTTCAAGTCCTTTAGCGCCAGGCTGACAGACGTCTCCTGCTTCTGGTATGCTGGTGTTGGAAGATATATGTGTTGGGGAAGGGGATGGTGTAGGCTGAGAAGCAGTCGGTGATGCCTCAATTGCAACTCCCGGCACGAGAGGTGGAGGAGGTGAGTCAGTAGGAGCAGCTGATTGTGACGAACCACCTTCACTGTAAGTTCCCCCGAACATGGCTCGAAACCTCGGTCGCATGACCTCACGTTGTCTCTTCGGTCCCATTCTTTTCCTGAAATTCAATTTTGCCCAATTCTCTACATGTACAATTAATAATTTGAAAGCAATATTTTACACAAAACATAGAGAAGAAACTATGGCAATATATGAAGGTTAATATATTGTTATCAACAATAAATGAACCTTAACAATAATATAAATATGCACTGTTTAACGAAGTCTTACAGATACAACAATAAATCAACGTGAAAGCTTAGTGTAATAATGTCTGGCAGTACAAAAGCACATTGATATAATCATTTTGTTTGATTCCATATAACATGGGAGTCGGTAAAGGTAAAAGAGTCCCCAATGTCTGGGTTCCCGAGAAGGGTTCTCGTATGTTCAAATGCACCAATGGAAACAGTGAAACTTCGTCCACCTGCAGTACGTTGTTGATCACATTCTTGCAATAGTTTTAAAGCTATAACTATACTTGTTGAGGAAACAGTGAATGAGTTCCCAGTCTTAGAATGGAAGACTAAATCTTCGGATGAACTACTAATAGGAACAAATCTACCTAAAACATAATCAGTGAAGAAATGTTGAAACCGTGATATTAACAAACCACATAAGTAACGAAAATGGTATATTAATGCATACGTGATTGTGTAGACGAGGTTTGCGGAATAGTAGAGGAGTTGACAATACCCGATCTTCCTATTCCGTTATAAGTTGTCGTGACATTGCTGTCACCTTTATCGGCATACATGTCCTCTTCGAGTTTAAAGGATGCTTAAACATGTAAGATTGAAAATGAAATGAGAATATGTTTGATAACTTTAATAAATGTTATGAGATGTTCATAACACAGAATTCATCGACGTGCAGGTCATACTAAAAACCTTCAAGTAACAGATCTACCATACAAGGCAAACGATTGGTACTGTATGATGGTGCGAGATGTTTTGTAGTTTTGCTTCCATGGGTTGGGACAATTTTGCCACATCCTTCCCAACGGAAAGAATTTTTACCGTCCGGAACCAATCGCCATGTCGACATTCATTTTCAAATAAATTCAATGAAAAACCAAACATAATATAATTAAATGAAAATAATGTTACTATTTAAGTTTAAATATGCAATTACAAACACAAGTCATTCGTTATCAAAACTTAATGGTAAATTACAATCATCTTCTTCTTTAGAAGAATAAGAATTAAATTCCGACTCCTCGTCAGATCTCAGACCCTCGTCATCCTCTCCATATGAAATATCAGTAAATTCGTTTGATGAATCGTTCAAAGTTTCATTATCGTCATACGTAAGAGATGCATTAAAGTCACATCTTCCTGAAATGCCTCACTTTCAAGACTATGATCTCGTCTTCCATGTGATTCGTAAACACCTCTAGGTTTAACTTTGCAACCCGCTAACCAATCTGTCTTATCTCTTCGTAAGCTTGAAAAAGGGATGTAACAAACCTGTTTAGCTTATGCGACTAAATTTAAAGGTTCAAATTGTCTCAATCTTCTTCGGTGATTGATTTCAACTAAATTGTATTGTCTATGCACCTTTACTCTAACATTTGGTGTCGGGTCATACCAGTCACATTTAAATATCACACATCGCTTGACTGGCAAAGCAAAGTATTCAACTTCCAGTATTTCAATAATTTTTCCATAGTAATCCATCATTTCTTCCTGTATTGAAACTCCGCTGTTTATTGTTGACATGTTATGTCCATGACATTCTGTATGATATTTGTATCCATTAATGAAATACACCGGATACGATTTAATAGTTCATAGAGGTCCCTTTTCAAGATCACAAATCATCTCGTTCTCGATTGGATTTTCTAAAGCCTACAAAAATAAATTTTTCATAGCAAAGATTTTAGTTTCATGAGAAAAGTAAAATATAACTTCAAATTATAAGGAGGATGACTTGTAAGTGAAAACTTACATATCTCTCAAACCATCGAGGGAAGTGTTTTCCAACTTCTTGATTTAAATCATCCTGCGTCATACCCGACATTTTCTCCCGTAACAATGTCTCGTATAATCTAAATACATAATGACTATTTTTAGCGATGAACAACACACAAAGGTAAATACAGAAATATTCATGTGCAACTTACTGAACGAAAGGCAAAATCTCTTCACAGTTAAATACAATATAACCATGTGCAGCCTCAATTTCTTCCTCAGTTAACATTCTTCTTGTCGCACGTCCTTATGTTCGTCTAGAATATGAAAAGATGGACAAGTTTCCATCAGCATGAGTCGTTCGTCTCCCATCGTCATTACGAGGAACTTTTCTTGCTCTTGTGTTAACATGCGGCTCAAAATAATACCCACAAAATGTACTAGCTTCCTCCACTAAATAGGCATTACATATGGAACCTTCAACTCTAGCTTTGTTTTTCACATTTTTTTTCAAATGATGCAAATACCTACACTAAGCACATTACATATTAGAATGTAGATGATAAAGCTTGTAAATGGTTATTACAGTAATATTTGTCCACTTACCTCTCAAATGGATACATCCATCGATATTGAACTGGACTAGCAAGTTTTGCCTCGTGTGCTAAATGCACAGGTAGATGATCCATACAGTCAAAGAAGCTTGGAGGAAAAATGCCTTCTAACTTGCACAAAATTACGGGAATTTTATGTTCTAGTTTTTCCATTTCACCAATGTTGATTTCAACTGAGGTTAAGCTTTTAAAAATCAAACTTAACTCTGTTATAGCTTCCCGTACCTTAGAAGGTAACAACTCCCGGAATGCAATTGGGATCAGTCTTTGCATAAATACATGACAATCATGACTTTTCATCCCAAATAATTTGTACTTCCTTAGATCTACACACCTAGCCAAGTTTGAAACATATCCATCAGGAAACTTAAGACTTTTCAACCATTCACATATAAGCTCCTTTTGTCTCTTGTCCAGTGTAACATGCTTTGGTATTTACGGTCTGAAGATCTTTATGTAACTCATTTCTTTTGCAAAAAAGTTACAAATCAGCTCGAGATTTTGCATTGTCTTTTGTCCTCCCTTCAATGTTCATTATGGTATTGAACACGTTGTGAAAAATGTTTTTCTCAATGTGCATCACATCTAGATTATGACGAATCAAATTCAATTTCCAATATGGCAAATCCTAAAAAATGCTTCGTTTCTGCCAACCAAAATTCTGACTAATGGTTGAATTAACTTTATCGGCCTCTAATTCTGTTACTTTCAGCAACCTTAATTCCTCAATTTCTTACAAAATCTCTTCACCGGATTTGATCGGAAGAGGAGGGGTGTTTACCGTCTGATTTTTTCTAAACTTATATTTATTGCGCCTAAACGGATGATCTGCAAGTAGAAATTTCCTGTGATTGTTAAACCAAGATATTTTCCCTCCGTTTGGTAGATAAAACGCATAAAAATCATTGCCATAATAAGGACAGGCCAACTTCCCAGTGGTTGTCCATCCAGATAATATGGCAAAGGCTGGGAAGTCACTAATAGTCCACATCAAAGCTGTTCTCAACACAAAATTCTGTTTATGAGATACATCATATGTTTGAACATCATAGTCCCAAAGTTATTGCAATTCAAAGATCAATGGCTTTAAGAACACATATATTTTTTGCTTTGGATTTGTTGGCCCAGGTACAATCACTGTCAAGAACATATACGCCTCTTTCATACACATCCAAGGAGGCAAATTATAAGGAGTCATAATTATTAGCCACGAAGAATATTGTTGACCGGATTGACCAAAAGGTTGAAATCCATCCGTTGACAATCCCAACCGAACATTTCGACTGTCAACTGCAAAATCCACATGGGTGTCATTAAAATGTTTCCATGCCAATGCATCTGATGGATGAGTCATTATTCCCTCTTCCTGTTCGTGTTCAACATACCATCTCATGTGAGACATAGTCACATCAGAAGCATAAAGCCTTTGCAACCTAGGAGTGAGAGGAAAATAATACATCCGCTTCCATGGAACTAATTTCTGTTTCGTTGAACGTTTTCTGGGCTTAAACCTAGGTTGACCAAAAAATTTGCACTGGTCTAAGTTCATATCATCTCCCCAATACAACATAAATCCGATTCGACAACAGTCAATTTTTTCCACAGGCAAACCATGACCACGAATAAGTTTCTTCATATTGTAAAAACTATAAACCATTGTATGATCAGCAGGCAATGATTCGTTGTACCACTCAAGAATTTTATCAAAACTGCGATCCGAAATATGACCTTCACTCTTTATGTTCAATATGCGAGCAATTGATGACAACTGAGTCATTGTCTCACAATTTGGCCACAATTCTCGATCAGCTGACTGTATTAAGTCAAAAAAATAGTTTTGCTTGTGGGTTGGGTTCTTCATCAACATTTTCCCCATGTGGCTCAAATCTATAACTGAGTCCATCGTGCACCATTTGCCTGTAAGAGTTTTCTGGTCCATCAACATAATTTCTTCCATATCCATCCTCAATGTCATTCTCATATAAGTTCATAGACGTATGTTCTTCAGTTCTCCTTGAGGTGCTAGCAACCAAGGGTTTCCTATGTCGGGTCCATTGGAAATAGTTCAGAACAAACCCTTTTCTCAATCATTATCAATGGTCCAATGAACGAGGAGCGACAAAATGCACTTCAGGTAAGTATGATGTTGATGCTCTCACAATCCTTTCTGCTAAAGTTGATGCCATGATTCATAGGTTAGACCGTTTGAATGTTAATTCTGTGAATGCTAGTAGCTTTACCTCTGCATGTGAAATTTGTGGATCTGTTAATCATTTATCTGTTCATTGTCAAGCTGGTAATCCTTTTGCCCAAGATCTAAGTAACGATCAAGTTCATGCCATAACCAATCTTCCTCAAAGGCCTCAATTTGATCCGCATTCAAACACTTATAATCCAGGGTGGCGGAATAACCCAAATTTCTCCTAGAGAAATAATCAAAATCCTCCATTTCAGCAAAATGTTAGGCAACCACTTGGATTTCAAAGACCACCTAATCCATCAGGACATCCAAAATCAAATCTATAGAGCATGATGGAATCCATGTTACTAGCCCAAAAACAACAAGATGACACTATCAAGCAATTACTTCTAAGGTAAATTTATTGGTTGCTCATAATAAGTTTCTTGAGAATCAAATAGCAAATCAGGCTAGTTCATCACCCTCTCCACCAGGAAAATTACCTAGCCAACCTGAAACAAATCCTAGGGAGCATTGTAAAGCTGTGACATTGAGAACTGGAAAACAATTGGCAGGACCCTATGATCCTAGGAATGAGGTTACAAAAGAGAGGAATGTTGAAACTCAGGATAAGGGAACAAGGATAGTGATTGAAGAGGATAACAAAAGAGGGGATGCTGAGATTTCTGAGGAACCGAATTTACCACCTCCAAAACTTTACACTCCACCAATCCCTTTTCCTCATAGAATGGCCAAAGCTAAGTTGTATGCTCAGTTTGGGAAGTCCTTAGAAGTGCTTAAAAATTTGTACATTAATATTCCTTTCACTGATGCACTTTCTCAAATGCCTTCTTATGCTAAGTTCCTTAAAGAAATCTTATCTAACAAGAGAAAGTTAGAAGAGCATGAAACTGTTGCTTTGACTGTTGAATGTAGTGCTGCCATTCAAAATAAACTTCCTCCAAAACTCAAAGACCCTGGTAGCTTTTCAATTCCTTTCCAAATTGGTAAAGTTACTATTGAACGTGCTTTGTGTGATTTAGGGTCAAGTGTGAGTTTAATGCCATTGTCTTTGTGTCAAAAGCTTGATTTAGGAGAATTGACACTAACTACTGTTGCTTTGCAATTAGCTGATCGCTCTGTTAAATATTCTGTTGGTGTATTGGAGGATGTGCCTATTAAGGTAGGTAATTTGTATGTTCCTGTTGATTTTGTCATTTTGGAAATGGAAGAGGACACCCGCACCCCAATTATACTTGGAAGGTCGTTTCTGGCTACAACAGGATGTCAAATAGATGTGAAAAATGACAAATTATCATTTGAAATTGGTGAGGATTGCGTTCAATTTGATCTTTCCAAGGCTACAAAATTTCCAAGTTTGTCTGATGATTGTTATAGAATTGACATTATTGATTCTATTGTCAATGCTCATTTTTCTAACCCACATTCAACTGATTTTCTTGAGCAATGTTTAATCACTAATGGAACATCAAGTGATGAGAATCCAGGTGTAGCCATGATTGCTAAATCTTTAGCAAATCTTCCTACAACAATAGAAGAGCACTTTGAAGTTCTACAAATAGATCAACAACAATCTGAAGTGAAAGCACCAGAGGTAGAACTCAAACCTCTTCCTTCAAATTTAAGGTATGAATTTCTAGGCCCAAACTCTACATATCCTGTGGTTGTTAATGGTAACTTGGATGTTGTTGATACTCACAAACTTGTTAGCGTTTTAAGAAAGCATAGAAAAGTCATAGGGTATTCTTTAGATGATCTTAAAGGAATTCATCCTTCTATGTGCATGCATCGAATCTTCATGGAAGATGACCATAAACCTACAATTGAACATCAAAGGAGATTAAATCCTAGTATGCAAGAAGTGGTTAAAAAGGAAATTTTGAAACTGCTTAACGTTGGAAAAATTTATCCTATCTCAGATAGTAAGTGGGTTAGTCCAGTTCATGTAGTTCCTAAAAAGGGAGGGATGACGGTAGTAACAAATGACAAGAATGAACTTATTCCAACTAGGACTGTTACAGGTTGGAGAATGTGTATTGATTACCGTAAGCTAAATTCAGCAACTAGGAAAGATCATTTTCCTCTTCCCTTCATTGACCAAATGCTAGAAAGACTTGCTAGGAATTCTCATTTTTGTTATCTTAACGGGTACTCAGGGTTCTTTCAGATCTCCATTTATCCACAAGATCAGGACAAAACCACATTTACTTGCCCATATGGTACTTTTGCCTATAGGAGAATGCCTTTTGGGCTTTGTAATGGCCCTGCTACTTTCCAACGTTGTATGATGGCCATATTTTCTGATTTCATTGAAAATATAATGGAAGTGTTTATGGACGATTTCTCTGTTTATGGCTTGTCATTTGATGATTGCTTGCAAAATTTATCCAAGGTGTTGGCAAAATGTGAAGAGGCTAATTTAGTGTTGAATTGGGAAAAATGCCACTTTATGGTTCAGGAAGGGATTGTACTTGGTCATCTGGTTTCCAATAAGGGTATTCAAGTTGACAAAGCAAAAGTAGAAGTAATTGAAAAATTACCACCACCTACTTCTGTCAAAGGTGTGAGAAGTTTTCTTGGCCATGTTGGTTTTTACAGACGGTTCATTAAAGACTTCTCTAAAATTGCAAAACCTTTAACACGTTTACTTGTCAAGGATATACCTTTTGAATTTAACGAGGATTGTATGAGTGCTTATTACAGGTTGAAAGAAGCTTTGATTTTAGCTCCAGTTATGCAAGCACCTAATTGGAATCTTCCATTCGAAGTATTGTGTGATGCCAGTGATCATGCCTTGGGAGCTGTTTTAGGACAAAGATAGGATAACAAGCCTTATGCCATCTACAATGCTAGCCGAACTCTAGACGAAGCTCAAATCAATTATGCCACCACAGAAAAGGAGTTTTTAGTTGTTATCTTTGCTCTTGAAAAGTTTAGGTCTTACCTAATTAACTCTAAAGTTGTTGTCTTTACAGATCATGCAGCTATTCGGCATTTGTTGAAGAAGAAAGACTCCAAGCCATGACTTATCTGTTGGGTATTATTGTTACAAGAATTTGATATTGAAATTAAGGATAAAGCGGGTATTAAAAATATGGTGGCTGATCATTTGTCTAGAATTACTGTCCCAAATGACGAATTTCCGATTGATGATTCAATTCCAGGAGAACATTTATTGGCTATATCATCTTTGGTAACACCATGGTATGCAGATCTGGTAAATTATATTGTTTGTGGACTATTTCCACCGGAGATAACGTATCAACAGAAGAAGAAACTCATTTCTGACGCTAAATATTATGTGAAGAACCGTTACTGTTCAAATATTATGGAGATGGTATTTTTTGACGATGTTTACCTAAGGACGAGGTGCAAAGTGTTCTTTATCATTGTCATTCAACAGTTTATGGTGGCCATTTTGGTCCAGATAAGACAGCTGCAAAATTTCTTCAAGCAGGATTTTTCTGGCCCACTTTGTTTCGTGATGTGCGGGAGTATGTAGCTACATGTGATAATTGCCAGCAGATGGGTACTATTTCAAGGAGGTCTGAAATGCCACAAACTGGAATACTTGAGGTTGAATTGTTTGATGTTTGGGGTATTGACTTTATGGGACCGTTTCCTAAATCCCATAACAATCTCTATATTCTTGTAGCAGTGGATTATGTTTCGAAATGGGTAGAGGCCGTTGCGACTTCCATAAATGATTCTAAGGTTGTCATCAAATTCTTGAAGAAACATATCTTCTCTCGTTTCGAAATTCCGAGGGCCTTGTTGAGCGATAATGGTACTCACTTTTGCAATAAGCCCCTTGAGAGTCTTTTGCGGAAATATGGAGTTTATCATCGGATTGCTACACCTTATCATCCTCAAACAAGTGGACAGGTTGAAGTTTTCAATCGTGAAATCAAGAGTATTCTAGCAAAAACAGTTGATAAGTCACGGAAGGATTGGTCCTTAAAACTTAATGATGCTTTTTGGGCATACCGTACTGCTTTCAAGACACCGTTGGGAACTACACCTTATCGGGCTGTGTTTGGCAAATCATGTCACCTACCAGTGGATTTAGAACATAAAGCCTATTGGGCTATCAAAACTTTCAATTTTGACATGAAGTCTGTTGGTGAACAGAGGGCAATGCAGCTGAATGAGTTGGACATTTTAAGATTGGAGGCTTATGAGAGCTCTCGACTCTACAACGAAAAGACCAAACTATGGCATGACAAACATATCACCAAGAAAAGGTTTGTCGAAGGTGATTTAGTTTTGTTATTTAATCCTCGCCTTCGTCTTTTTCCAGGGAAACTCAAGTCTAGATGGTCAGGACCGTTTCAAGTCCTCCAAGTGTTTCCCGTAGTGCGATCGAAGTTTGGAGTGAAGTTTCCAGAGCTTTTAAAGTTAATGGTCAACATCTAAAACCCTACTTTGCTGGTCATCCATTAGGTGCCACCACGACGTTGTTACTTTCCGATCCACACCAATGCTAATCTCTCTATTCTGGTTTGCTCATATCATTTCATGAATTTTTTTTAATATTTTGTACATTTTTATTTTATTTTATTCTCTTTTTATTTATTTCATCTGTCCATTAAAATTTCAAAAAAAAAAAGTTTCACCGAAGGTCACACGGTCAGACCGTGTGAATTTCACACGGCCCATGTGACTCGGACCTTTGGTGGCGCACTTCCACCCGTAATTCACACGGCCAGTGTGAATTTCACACGGCCCATGTGAATCCCTTTCCCTCCTTATTCTTTCCCAAATCCTTTCCTTAAATCCCTAACTTGTCTTTCCACTCTTTCTTCTCTTACCGACTCTCTATCACCATCCCTATTCTCTTCCTTTTTCCTCTAGTCCTTCACCCCAATCTCCATTCTCTTCTTGTTTTCTTTCCTTTCTCTCTCATCTTTTTCCTGCATCTTTCATCTTTCTTTTTCTCTCCTCTGCTATCGTCAATGGGTCCAAAGAGGAGTCGGATTACACTTGGCGCTTCTA
Organism: Erythroxylum novogranatense; assembly: GCA_029891385.1. Lineage (NCBI taxonomy): Eukaryota > Viridiplantae > Streptophyta > Magnoliopsida > Malpighiales > Erythroxylaceae > Erythroxylum > Erythroxylum novogranatense. The sequence continues at coordinate 42,836,705 of CM057226.1, read as the reverse complement.
GCTCCACTTCTGCACCATTGTCTCGCTCTTCTCGTCTAATAGGTAACTCCAATCCTTTCGGTTTAACAGATAGTGATGAATGTGCTCGTTATTCTTCCCTAAAATCTCAACCCCTTTTTGCTACTCGTTATTATGATGAGGATACATTGACAGAGCTCAATTTATTAGATGATATATATAGACTGTCCATTGGCTTGCAAAATTTTCTTGATGTTAGATGCTCCACTTATTCCAATTTAACCCTGGAATTTTTGAGCACTATTTCTGTTGAAGTAATTCAGGGGCGCAATTGTCAAGCGGGAAAAATTAGTTTCCAGCTTTTGGGCCACCAACATTCTTTAATGTTAGATGAGTTCAATGCCATATATTCTTTGCCTACTGGTTTAGATATCATTCATCATAGAGTACCTCCCGACTTTGACCGTACTGACTTTTGGTATCGAATTGCTGATGGTCTCAGTTATAATCCCAGTTCTTCAAAAGCAACCGGCATTAAAAATCCCTATTTTCATTATGCCCATCGTATTCTATCCAGCGGGATTTTTGCTCGAGGGGGTAGCACGAATGTCGTTCGATCCCCTGAATTGTATTTCTTATATGCGATGCATGTTGGTGCGCCTATTGATGCTGAGTCCTTCTTAGCTGCCCAATTTCTCCGTGTCGCGCTTCAACCTTCTGGCGACATTTCCATCGGGGGTTTAATTACTCCAATTGCTTTAACTTTAGGCTTTGATCCCCTGTCTAATTCTGTTTTTCTTGTTCAGGGCTTCGAGCGCCTTGATCTGCCCGCTTTAGAAGCTATGCACATGTGTCAATCCGTACGGGGACATCATTGTTGGGTATACCCCAATCACATTCTTTTTTGTTTGCCCTGTCTGACCCGTACAACTCTTCGTGATCCATCCAACATTGGTTGGATGCCTTTGGTTGATCAAACCGATCCCGAACTATTGCAATCTTCATTCCCTCTTCCCCCTCAACCGACATCCATGCCTTCTTCTTCTAACCAAACCGACCCTTCTGAGTTTGACCTTCGCACCCTATATCAAACGCTCTCTTCTATACAAACTGAACAAGCCGCTTTCTGCGCTTTATTTACTGATCAAAGCCACTGTCTTCAACATTTCGGGGACTCTCTTTCTACCATTCAAACTAATCAGACTAACTTGCAGCACATTGTTGAAACTCAAACTGCTACCATTCAGGAATTGACAACTGCTTTCAACTTGTGGCGTCAATCTTCGACAAACCCAGGTATTCCTCCCCCTCCTCCTCCTTCTCCCTGATTATTTTTCAATGCGGCCAATGTTTCGTCTTAGCATAGGGGAGTTTAGTCATGTTTAGTTTAGTTACTTCGTTCTTTTGTTCCGTTATCTTTATGTCCTTTTAATTGTTTGTCTTCTTCTTTAATTCATTTGCATTTTTGTCTGTCAATTGTGAACTCCTTAGGAAATGGTGTACACACGTTCATAACTAGGTTTAGCTCCTTTAAATAGAAAATGCATTACTTAATTTACCTACTGGATAACCCCGTTACTGCTCCTTTTCTGTTACTGGACAATCGTTTGCTTACCTTGTTTATCAAATTTCATAAATTAAAAAAAACCTGTGTGAACACCAATATTAGCTGAGGTTGGTGGAACGACACCATCTTCCCTTAAGTTCTTGAATGTATGGAGTTGCTAGTATTGGAAGGAATATCCCCTTTTGGGCCGTTATAAACTTCCGAGTAGTCACACACCCTTGGGTTACCAATTCTAGCCGACATAAACGACACGACGTTTGTGCTCCTTAAATGGCTTATGTATGGAGTAGCTAGCAATTGGGAGAGTTAAGTCCCTTTTTGGGTCGTTTTATAACTCGACCAACCGAAGGTTTCATTGTTCTGTGCTACCTCTTTGAGATGCATGCTACTAGGGAAATACCTAACGAGGTACCCCTTTGAGGCGTGTGTTATTGGGGAATTTGAAAATGGTCTAATAAATTGGTAACCAAGCGCTCCTTTGAGACAGAGGGAACAGTGGAGGGATAATCCTACTTTTTGAATATTTTCATTATGTTGATTGATCCTTTGAGCTAAACTTAGTAGAGTTCGTGAGTGATGAACCATTCCTTGGAGCTCGTAATTGATCCAGTCACATGTTGCATATTGTTTGTTTCAAATTGGTGTTCAACGTGTTTCCGTGTTTTTGTGTCTTTAATTTAATTTGCTTGAGGACAAAAAAACGTTTAGCATAGGGGAGTTAATATATTGTTATTTTTCTTTATTTTCCAGATCTATTTTGTCATTGTTTTTACATTAATTGTTGTGGAATTTCTTTAGTTTTTGGTGAAATTGTACTGCTCTAGGTATTTTCCTTGATTTTTGTAGGTTTGTAAAATCACACGGTCCACCCATGTGAATTTTACACGGGCTGTGTAAATTGAAGCCGGATGCACACCAATTTACCCGAAGGTCACACAGACTGTGTGAAATTTACACGATCCGTGTAAATTGAAGCCGGATGCACACCAATTTACCCGAAGGTCACACAACCGTGTGAAATTTACACGGTCCGTGTAAAGCAGTTATTTTAACGATTCCGAAGTTTTTAAATAGGGAAGGAACATAAGAAAAGGGGGTGTGCGGGATCACGACTGAAGAGGAGGGAGAGAAAAGATCGAAGAGGAGAAGAAGAGAACAAGGATCGGAAGATTGATTGGGAGATTGAGAAATCAAAATTCAAGACAAAATTGGAGTCCCTTTTCTTTCCTCTTTTCATTCTTTACACTATCCTTCATGTTGTCGTTTACAGTTCATTTAGTTTATTTATTGTTTAATTCAGTTATGGACTTCTGAATTTCCTAGTTCTGGGATATTGATTTCAATCTAGAGATTATGTATTAAGCTTTATGACTTTATTTCTAATTCCAATGTTGATTAAATTTCAGTAAAGTCATTTTGTCAATTATTGGTCTGATCTTTCTAATCTAGGGATTTGAATTAAATATGGATGGTGTTAAACTAAATACTGAAAAGTTATGTTTAATATCTGAAATGCTAGATTAGATCTAATTGAAGGAACATCTAGAAATAGATTTCTTAGTTAGAGATGCGAGAAGAATACAAAGTTGTTAATTGAGTTGAATTTGGTTTTTAAATCTAAGAAATTGGAATTAAAAATTGAAGCCAACACGTTGATTACTTTGAAAGAATTGATTGACAACAGTTAGTTAATGTACTAGATCAGTGATTTGTTTCATAAGGAAGTACATAGTTTCTTCATTGGAATGAATTCCTAGGATATTAGCGGAAATCCTGTTTATCGTATATTGCAATTTCATTAACAACAAAAATTTCTTAATTGATTGCTTAGAAATTCTAAAAGGTATAAATTTAGTAGTTTGACCTAGTCCTTGTGGATCAACACTTGATTACTGCAATTAAACCTGTGCACTTGCAGAGGCTATCAATAACCACTGACCTTAATTGAAATGCAAAGAATGTTCCTGAAGTACGTCACAGCCAATGAAGAACGACACGGGCGATGAAGATGATAGAGCTGCAATGAAACCCAATAATAAAATCAGTCATACCTTCATTGGAAATATTTTACGCAAGGTATAACATATTATACTCAATGCATGACATTTATCATCCTCAAATAATTAAACTAACCATCTCATGTTCTAATTTAAACACTATCTACGACGAGGATCCTATTGAAATTTCGGCAGCATTTCTCCTATAATTCGAACACCCCCTTAAAAAATAAGGGCCCCCCAAAAAGAAACACACTTATCTCGACCCGGTAATCATACATGCAAATTAGGTCTCCGTACTACATGTGTGTTGTCAAGTTTCACAGCGTGCAAGACATCAATAAAAGATTCAGGGACATGCTATGGGAAGTTCAATTGCGAGATCATGAATCAAGCGATAAAATTAGTAACAAAAGCTTAGGCACTGACCTTAATTTAAATGCTGAGAAATGTTCCTAAAGTACGTCACGGCCAATGAAGAATCTCATAAGCGATGAAGATGATAGAGCTGTCATGAAATCCAACAATAAAATCATTACGTTGTTTATTTTCTAATAACTATTACGCAAGGCATGACATATTATACTCAATGCATGACATTTATCATCCTCAAATAATTAAACCAACGATCTCATGTTATAATTTAAACACCATCTACGAAGAGGATTCTATTGAAATTTCGGTAGCATTTCTCCTATAATTCGGACACCCCCTTAAAAAATAAGGGTCCCCCTGCAAAAGAAACACACTTCTATCTCAACCAGTAATCACATGCCCAATTCAGTCTCCGTACTACATGTGTGTTGTCAAGTTTCTGATGTGCAAGACATCAATAAGCGATTAGGGAACATCTTGAGAAGTTCACATCTGAGCACATTCATCGAGGCGAAACCAAATAATAAAAGCATAACCACTCACCTTAATCGATATGCACAGAGATGTTGCAGAAGTACGTCACCGAAGATGAAGATGATAGCACTGCAATAAGAGTCAACAATAAAATCAGTCATACCTTAATTGGAAACCATAAGGTAAAGGAAAAGCTGTATGGAAAAGTAGCGCAAAAAACATCAAGAGATTTGATTATAAGTATTGTTAATAATGTCTTTCTATTATTTATTATAACAAAGAATGGTTAAGATGATGCAACTAATATATGAGACTAGGGCAACTGATCCTTTAAAATAAGATAAATATCAATTAAAAGAGTGAAGTAAGCTACTTGAAATATATAAGCATAGTTATTAGAACCACATGGCGTCAGGTGATGGGGGAACCTATTATAACAAAGAAACTAAAATACATTCCTCTCTTAAATATAGAAGGCAATAACATTATCTTCCCTCCTTTGGAAGTTCTGAAATAAAGAGCCTAAAAGTAATCAGCCTCTGTGATTAAAATAAAATTTGTTGATAAACAATTTGCTTATTATGTCATGAGTTCTTGGGCTTTAAATCATTGGAAGAAGATGGGTCAATAGCAGGTACTAATCAATGAACAACATTTAATCTTCAATTTTGACTCAGAAGTTAGTGTTCAAAAGATTTTGGTGAATGGATTATGGCACATTAACAACAAATCAATATTTTAACAAAAATAGATACCGGTTAAATCAAAGCAATACTGGTCAAAAGTTAACCAATTAAATCAAAGCATGTACTAGTATGGATTAACATCCACATTGTACCCTTGGAATACAAGTCGAAAGTTAAATCAAGCTATCTAACAAGCTATGTTGAAAGATAAATATACATGGATAAGGCTATGACCTCTATGAAACGAATTGTCTATACTAGAATTTATATAGAAACCAATTTGGGTTATGAACTACCTGACTCAATTCCATTAATGAGGCTGAATGACGGGGGAACTAATGACGGATTTGGTCTTAGTAACTTAACAATGGAAAGCCTCCTATAACCCAATAAGGGAAGAGATGGAGACCCATATGTAAGAAGTTTGTAAAGGGAGGCTTTATGACACTTATAGGACTTAAAGGAAATGGTGAAAACAACATCATCACTCATAATGAAATTACTATGAGGGCTAATGGAGTAACTGCTCAATTTTCAAAAGGAAAATAGATTGGTAACTAATCAACGAAAAAACCTATTAAGGAGCATATAAAATTAAAGGGGATATCAATAACTCACACTAAGAACCTCTAGGTTAGAGGAACCAAGATAAGCATACTGCCGAAGGAAGTTGACAACCCAATTAGGATCAATCAAGAGGAAAGAGTCTAATTAATATAAATAAGGAGTTCTCACTAGTGGGAAGAAGAACGTTGAGCATAAAGCTAAGGCCAAGAGCTCTGCTACTTCTCTCTTATTATTTCAATATTAGTTTAAATATGATACATTAAAGTGTAAACTACCTTTAAAAGCAACAAGTTTTATATGACTACTTACTTTTAATAAAGCATATAATGATATGCTTTTTAGAGACCAAACTTAAAGTTGATCAGTGTGAAAATCACCAACCATCATACATATTACAATGGTAGGACTACTATAGCTTTTGACCCCAGTAAGATTAAAGTGATTCTAGATCCACTAAAAAAGTAATTAATCTTATAATTAACTTGTTACAGGGACCAGATATAGTTTGTTCCCCTTTTTTATGTAGAGAATTTGGCATTTCAAGGGTCTACATTTTAGGATGATCTTTGATATGCACATACTGGTATAAATGTTCTTTTGATGACTTTTAGAAACTTTAATATCATAATTCTAGCCTCATAAGTTAAAAGGAAACTCAAATTTGAGGAATCCTTGTAATGAACTTAAGTGTTTCTTAGCTCATATTAAAGAGATTAATCTAAAGTATGAAGAGAAAAATTCTTAAATAAAGCAAAGTGGTGCTTGGTTCATAAGAAAGAATCTAGTTAAAGCCTTGGTTAATCATCTATATATGGAAAATTTTCAAATCAGTAGCATAATCTTTAGTAATTGTTTAAGCTTAGAGCACTTCCCTATTGAAATACACAACTTGACAACTTCCTCTACAAAAATAACTCCTTTCAGGTTGTTCAATTACCTAACTAAGGCTATGTTTAGTTGGACGTAACATTTAAAGATTTGAATCCTTTAATTGCTATAGGAAATTATAAAAGGATCAAAGAAGAAGTCAAGAGGCTTAATTAAAAGCATTACATCAACACTAATTTGGCAATTAATGAGGGCAAGAATCAACTTCGGTATAACAAATAAATTCTACTTGGCATTTGGGGACCCTATTAAGAGCATATACGACAAAGTTGTCTTGATGAATTTCTCCAAAGTATGAAAGGCATATCATTATATTTTAAGACAAAAATCCAAAATTTAATGGCCATAGGAAGAGGATAGAAACACTATTTACTTTCATAAAGCTTTAATTTCAAGAAGAAATACCATTCAAATAACTTCCCTATCTATTGAGGATGGGAGAGTGATCTACGGGTAGGAAAAGTTGAAGCAAGTGGCATTCAACTACTTTTAGAAATCAATGGATTCTTTTATAATAGTTGCTTATCCTTACATATTGTCAATTCCTTCATCCTAAATAAATTACGAGTGAGCAAATTGAATTTCCTGTTAAACCTTTCACAATTGTAGTTTTTAAACATATGCTTAGTTTTAATCCAAATAAAGCTCCTTGTCCTAATGGATATAATGCATTCTTTCTTAGAAGTTATGGGACTATTAAAACCCAAATGATCAATATGATACTTGAGTTCTTTAGTAATGAAGGAATGTTAAGGGACTAGAATAAGACTCACATCTGCTTGAGATCTAAGATTCATAATCCTATATTTTAAAAGACTATAAACCGATTTTTATTATAGTGCACATTATAAAATCATCTCCAGTGGTAGCCACTAAGATAAGGATGATGTTATCCTCGATCATTAATCTTACATAAGGTGCTTTCATTAAGGCGTTCTATATGAGATAACATAATTTTGGCCTAGGAATTATTCATGGATTATCATAGGAAAAACTCAACCAAGATTTGTTTTATGAAAATTAATTTTTATAAAGAATTTAATTTTGTTAAGTCACTAGCATTTGGCTTCTCCCCTCCTTGTGAGTTGGATTAAGCAATGCATATCTACTACCTCCTTTAGCATTTTGATTAACGGAGAAGTTTATAGATGCAAAAAGAGTTAGGTGGGGTGATCCCTTATTATCTATCTTTTTACCTTGTACTTTAAGATTTTTTCAAGGTTGATTGACCATAACATAAGCTTAAATGGAAATTTAGATTTCATAACAAATGCAAGAAATTAAAGGTATTCAATCTCTCATTTATTGATGATCTACTCTTAGATTAAGGAGCTAAACCAAATTTTATTGCTTTATCGATCAATTCCTTAGATATATTTGACAAGCTCTTAAGTATGATAATTAATAAAGGTAAGAGTCACTTTATAATATCAATTAGTGTGGAACATGTTTTTATTTAGCTAATAGATATCTCAAGTTTACATATAAATAACCTACTTACCTATCTAGGGTACTTATTACAACAAAGAGGACCACTTGTAGTTAATTTTTTACTACATGTAAAGAAAACTAGGTCCTTTGGAGTAAAAATGTCTCTCCTTTATTATTAGGTTGTAACTAATACTCTCTATTTTCAATAATTTTATTTTATTGGTTCTCACATTTATTAATGCCTAAGAATATGTCTAAAGATAATGAGAAGCTAATAAGGAATTTTTATGAACTAAAATGCCTATGAAAATCTATTTATAAAGATCGAGTTATCTAAGGTTTTTTACCTAAAAAGAGGGGCATAAGTATTATACTTAACCAAATGATGAATAGGGTAGTGCTTGCCAAAAGAATATGGACAATGATTGTAGATAAGGAATCATAATAAGTCAAATGGTTTCGTGGTCATTATTTAGATGGAGAAAATTTCTCGAAAGTTGAGCAGTTCAGTCCTTAGGTAAGGGAAGTCATAAAGGTGTTTCTTGTAACATCCCACCCCCTACGGGAAGGGGTAGAATAGTAATTTGGCATAGGATGAGAGTGACTGTGATTAATTAGGATTGCTCATGCATACTGGTATTTGTGAACAGTGAAATTTGTGCACATGAAAATAACTGTACATGCATTCATGACATTCCCGGTATTTGTGCCTAATGAAATTTTGTTGTGGATAACGTGATAATTGAGTTTGAAAAAAATTCATTTGAGTGAATCTTTGTGTGTCTTATATTTTAAGGAATTTTTAGGAATTTTTTTGGACTTTTTTGGAGAAAATTTCCGAACTGGAAAAATCACCAAGTGACGAACTGATTGATTTTCGGTATCGAAAATTGCTGTCCAATGGCACTACAATATTGGGTATATTATTTTGGGATTGAAATGAGGGCCATTGGACTTGAATGGATCAAATTTCATTAAGGGTCTTAAGAAATCCTATTACTTGTTTTGTCCTTTTCTTTGTTTTGTCTTTTCCTACACATGACACTTGTCCTAAATGGAGTTAATGCTTTTGTCTTATGCTTCCCTATTGTTTTCGGTTACTTCACATAAAAGGGATGAAAAAGAAGAGTTTATTGTTTATTTCTCCTCATCATCCGAAAACCTACTTTCCTTTTTCATCTCCATCGATTTTCTCCTTCTTTAAGCCACACTTCCTCCAACCTTAAGAGCCCTCCTTCATGCAACCAAGCTACTTTCTTTCCATGATGAACTTACACATGCATGGTGTTAGAAGAGAGTGGAGAAGGTGTTGAGTTAGAGGATTAAGTAAAGAATTGAAGAGATTGAAGTTGGAAAAGTTTGATTAGGTAAGGTTTATGTTAAGCTTTCATTATGTATTTCATGAATCATGGTTGTTAGATGCATTCAATGGGAGTTATTGTTTATTAATCATGATTTATGATGCTTTAATGTTATGAAATTTATAGCTTGAATTGTTGGGTAAGGTTATGTTGAGTATGATTTGATAAAGTGAGCATGAATGATGTGGTTTAGAAGTGTTTTAGCTTGATTTTGGATTGATTCTTGATGATTATTCTTGCATGGAAATGAAGAGTTTAGTGCTGCCAAATTGTGACTATTGGTCTAAGTGAATGTATGAATTATCTAGTGACTGATTTCTTGTCCATTTGGATGCTTAGTGATGTGTTATTGGCATTGTAAGTGATAGGATCTAAGGTTAGTACCAAAGCTGGAAAATTGGTTTTGTACGGATTACATTGTTTTGATCATAACTAATTGTGTGGTTATGAAAATGAGGTGCGGTTTGTGCCAAATGAAACTTTAGTTGATTGGCTACAATTTTGTGTGAAATAGGTGTTGTCTAATTGTAGTTCTATGAGGTTGAATTTTGCCTTGGAAAATAAGAGACATGGGCTGTGTGAACAGTACCTGGATTGATGACCTAATTGTTTTGATGATTTTTCTAGATTAATTTAGAAGGAATTGGTGAAAATGGTCTGAATGAAAGTTGAAGCCTATCAATTTATCTTTCCATTGCCACTGATTTTGCAATTTTTCGATATGTATATTGTGAGTTATGACCTGTGAATGTTGGTTTTTTATGTGCATTATGTTGGAACCTAGCCATAAGTGCAGGTTTTGTGAGTATTGTGATTGGAAGCAAATTTAGAGATTTCTGTTATTTGAATTGACTCAAGTGATCTTCTGGAAATTTGTAAAGGAAACAATTATCTGTAGGAAAATCCCGGTGTGAGCATCACATGCCCACGGTGCGAAAAACAAAATTTTTTTGTTCCGGGACCTTCCCGAAAGCCAGGATCTATGTGTATATATAACAAACTCAAACCGAACAACCAAAGGAGACCGTCTCTAACGGTATCCACGCAGAGATCGGAAAACCTAACCGGGACAAACCCTTTGATCCGGGAATAGATAGAGCAAGTTGAAGAATGCTAGATCTTACCTTGTTCTTGGAGAGCTTGAATCAACGATGAAGAAGGAAGGAGGATGAAGCTTGTAGAAGCTTGGAGAGAATGAAGAGATCGTTGGAGAAGAGTGAAAGAGCCTTTGAAAAATACTTTTTCTTCCTTTTTCATCAACCCACGATCACTCTCTTGCAAAACCCTTAGGTTTTATTCCAAAACCTATCTTTTATTGCTAAACCAACGATCATCACTTCTTTCATCAACTTGTTTTTGTCTTTAGTCATTAATTACATTAATGACTAAGCAAAGTAACGGAAGCTTCTTCCATCTTCCTCCTTCATTCCACTTTAACACTTATATATATATATATATATATATATATATATATATATATTAATCATATATATATATATGCATATAATTCTTTGAAGCGGTCCGGTCTCCTCACTGAAATTGGTCCTACCGCCTAGGGGTGCAGGTATGGGAAAAACCCCCGAAAATATTTTTCAGCAATATCGATGTCGCGATCTCATCGGGACATATCTTGATCTCATCGGGATCCATTTAATCCGATTGCTCTCCATTTATTGGAACTCTGTCCAAAACTATTTTACGAGTTCTCCGAGACACTCTTATGCGTGTGACCCATTAGGTTCCCGATTATGTTGACCACTTAGATCAACACTTAATCTAAGCAAGTCATTAGCGGTATCTAACAACACATCATGACCCCCAATTGATCGGAAAGTAATTGGTTTGACAAATAAACATATATTCATCATGGACCATATCACAAACCTTTCCATAGTTAATTACCGTGCAATTCGTCCTTTCACCATGCTATACCCCACTTGGTTATGAGTATGGGCAATGTGTCAACTCTCACTAGACTGACTATGTCAAATCTAGTCCAAGTGGTTTCAGTTCTTGTCCTGGGACTCATTACTTAACACTTAATATGTCAATGAAGACACTCTTCATGACATATGTACTCTGATCAGAGATTTCCAAGTAATGACCCTGACAAGAGGCCATGGGTATCATCTTCTGCTATCACAGAAGTGGTGAATCCTTTATTGGCTACTCAATTACCTTCGAATACCTCAAACTGTACCCAAGCACCACCCTACAAGCGACCTCTGTAAGGCAACAAGGAATGGAGTCAAAGCACAGAATCAATATCCAAGATATCCTTGAGTACCTCAAGTCTAAGGATACTTGCACCATTGCTTTGATGAGATTATCACTGACATTAGAATAGGACATCCATGTGATGATCTCATAGCAGGTCATCCAATGTACTTACTACCTCTAGTAAGCATCCACATCTCAACCCTAAATATCTCATATATACGGTTTACGAGATCCACTGCTTGATCGAATCGAGGAGCTTGAGATGTGCTAGTCTTTCCGGATTCCGATGTCCATCTCAAGTAATCCTATGACTAGGGATAATTTGAATCTTGACATAATTGCACATGATAGGAATCTCGATGAGTATGATCACATCATAATTTCCTTCATGCTATGTCATATATCATGGACTTCATTAATTTGCTTATTGATCAATATCGGTTCATAAATAATGAACAACAACGTAATGAAATATGCCTTTTCTTTATTTATTTATAAAGGCGTACCAAATTGGTACAAAATGCGCTAAAAGCGATTGCCTTGAGGCACTACTCTAACAATCTCCAACTTGACCTAAAGCCAATCGCCTTGATATCTAATACCATGGCGAGTACATGAGAATCAAAACTCTTACGTGACAATGGCTTTGTCAGCGGATCAACAATATTCAGTGCGGAGAATTCTCTCTGTCGTACATCACCTCGACCAATGATCTCCCGATCGGATGATATCTGCGAGATGCGTGTTTGGATCGTTGATGAGACCTTGGTTCCTTCGCTGCGCAATAGCCCCATTGTTGTCACAATACAACCGTATGGGTCCATCAACGCTAGGAACCACACCAAGTTGAGAATGAACTTCTTGATCAACGGCTTCCTTCTTTTATACGAAGCGGCAATGTATTCTCGCCTCGATCGTTGAATCGTGATGCGTCTCTTGTTTGGAACTCTTCCAATGGCGCCTTGCCGTTCGATGTGAATATGCAACTTTGATTGAGATTTGGAATCATCCTTATCAGATTGAAAACTGGCATTTGTATACCCGCTCACCTGGAGATCTCCATCCCCATATATCAAGAAAACATCCTTATTCCTTCGCAAGTACTTCAGGATATTCTTGACAGCCACCCAGTGACCCTCACCAAGATCCGATTGGTATCTGCTCGTAACACTTAGAGCATATGATACATCGGGTCTCGTACATAGCATTGCGTACATGATAGATCCTACCGCAGATGCATACGGGATCATATTCATGCGCATCCTTTCATCTTGTGTCTTAGGACACAAAGATTTCGAGAGCGTTATCCCATGAGTGATGGGAAGGTACCCTCTCTTGGATTGCTCCATGCTAAACCTCTTTAGCATCTTGTCTATGTACGTTGATTGTGAAAGACCAAGCAACCTTTTTGATCTATCTCTATAGATTCTTATCCCAAGGATATAAGTTGCTTCACCAAGGTCTTTCATGGCAAATTGTTTGGATAACCAAATCTTTACTGATTGGAGCATCGAGACATCGTTTCCTAGCAATAATATGTCATCTAAATACAGCACAAGGAATACGATTGCAGTCCCATTAACCTTCTTATACACACAGTATTCATCCGGATTTTGTGAGAAACCAAACTCTTTGATTACCTCATCAAAATGGATATTCCAACTCCTGAATGCTTGCTTCAATCCATAGATGGATTTTTGAAGCTTGCATACCTTTTCGCCATCATAGGAGATGAAGCCCTCAGGATGTGTCATATACACATCCTCACCTAGATTTCCATTTAGGAAAGTCGTCTTCACATCCATTGCCATATCTCATAATCATAATGAGTGGCGATGGCTAGGAGTATCATAATGGATTTAAGCATTGCTCTTTCGGGTGAAGGTCTCGTCGTAGTCAACTCCTTGTCTTTGGCGAAACCTTTAGCCACAAGCCTTGCTTTATAGGTAATTACATTACCATCTATGTCAGTTTTCTTCTTGAAAACCCATTTGCACCTTATGGGTTTGATTCCTTCGGGTGCCTTAACCAAAGTCCATACTTGGTTTTCATACATGGAATTCATTTCAGCCTTCATGGCTTGAAGCCATTTTTGGACTCGAACTCTTGTAACCTCTTCATAGGTAGTAGGCTCATCATCTTCTATGAGCAATCGTCATTCTGTTCATTCACGAAATCCATATCTCTCGAAGCAGGCGTATCCTACGTGACCTCTCGAACCGTGTGTTGTAGAAGGTTGAGCTGTTACTTCATCTGTATGAGTCACAGTTTCAAGTTCGAGCGATTGATCTGCGTCATCGAGCATCTTGAACTTCTTGAGCTCAATTTTGCTCCCACTTGTCTTCTTGTAAAAGAAACTCTTTCTCTAAAAATACAGATGCTTGAAACAAACACCTTTTGTTCCTCGGATGGTAGAATTGATATCTCATTGTTTCTTTAGGATATCCTACGAACAAACACTTGTCAGATTTTGCATCAAGTTTATCTGACTGTGTCCGCTTCACATAAGCAGGACAACCGTAAACTTTCAAATGAGTAAGATAGGGTCTTTTGTTAGTCCACATCTCATATGGAGTAACATCAACTGTCTTTGATGGAACTCTGTTTAGCAAGTAAACAGTTGTCTCGATTGCATATCCCCAAAAGGATTTCGGTAACTTTGCAAAGCCCATCATAGATCGTACCATGTCTAACAAGGTTCGATTTCTCCTTTCTGCCACACCATTATGCTGTGGTGTGTAAGGAGGAGTCCATTGAGATAAAATCCCATTATCTCTGAGATAATCCAAAAACTGTTGGTCTAAGTATTCCCCACCACGATCAGATCGCAATGTCTTGATACTTTTCCCAAGTTGGTTTTCTACTTCATTTCGAATTGTTTGAACTTTTCAAATGCTTGATTTGTATCTCATTAGATCTGGTACCCATATCGAGAATAATCATCGATAAAGGTAATGAAGTAAAGAGAACCACTTCTAGCATGGATGGACATCGGACCACATACATCCGAATGTATTAGGTCTAATACTCGATCGCTTCGTTCACCCTTTCCTTAAAGGGTAACTTAGTCATCTTGCCTAATAAACAAGATTCGCATGTGTCATATGATTCATAATCAAATGACCCTAAACTTCCACTCTTATGGAGCTTAGCTATGCGTCTCTCATTTATATGGCCAAGGCGACAATGCCATAAGTAAATTGATTTCAAATTATCTCGTTTATGTCTTTTCGTGTCATTGACATTCATAATTAGATGTGACATATCTAATATGTAAATTCCATTGCATAATGTACCAGTACCATAGAGCATTCCATTCAAACTAATAGAACAACCATTGCTACTAAAAGTCAAATGGAAACCAGCTCTATTTAAACAAGAATCAGACAATATGTTCTTTGTTAATACAGGTACAAAATAACATTCATCCAATTTAATTACAAGCCCAGTGGGGAGTGACAAGAAGTAAGTGCCTACGGCTAATGCAACAACTCTTGCTCCATTTCCCCACGCAAGTCTAGTTCTCCTTCATGAGGCTCATCTCGTCCACGAGGGTACAGATATCATTGCATATGTGTGAGCCACAACCGGTATCTAATACCCATATGTTATGGTCGAAGCAAGATTAACCTCAATGACAAACATCGTGAAGAAGTCGAGGCATCGATGCCTTAAATGCGCTTCAATTCTTCGAATAGACTTTCTGATTTAAGCCAGGTGGCGGTCTTGCCACAATGGAAGCAAGTTCCTTTGGTGCGATCTCTTTGGTTTTCTTCTTGGCTATACTTCCTTTCGGTTTCTTAGACCTCTTCTTCTTGATTTCTTTTCTTGGAATCGGAAGAAGAGTCCACCATAAGCACTTGCTTGCTATCCTTCTTGATAGTTTGCTCTCATTGCTCTTGGCTGATTGATCAACTCGAGGATTGTCGTGGATATTTGATTCATCCGATAGTTTAACACAAACCGTGAATAACTATCGACAATCCAACTAGAATTAAGTCAACACTTAATTCATAATCCATGACAAAACCTAAAATAACCAACCTCTCAATATACCCATTCATCTTGGTGCATCTTGCTGCAGATGAACTCGAATCATCTTAGTAGTGAAGAGTAACCTCGAGGTCTCGAACCTTTCGCATCGAGCTTGCTCATCAAGCGACTCTAAGATGAAACACTATGGTATGAGCATCCATAGACTCATGCCGCTTCGCGACTCTGGTGACATCGAGGCAAGCATAATACTGAGTTGCTATGTCATCGTCTTTGAGATACTTTCGATAAACTTTCGATCCTCATCGAAGCATCAACAGCGAGTGGATCGGGAAGTGGAACATCGAGGACATATCCGGTTCCTCATATCGAGAACAATTCTCGATTTCTCACCAATCGAAAATTTGGTCCGATTAATTTTTGAGTCCATAAGTGGAGCAAGTTCACACTTGAAGTCATCTTCAATCAACCTAAAGAGAAAGAGAGAAAGAATGTTAGAATAGAATTAAATGCATGATCATAAGGACTTGCATGTCATGCATATGGCTCCCACTAGTTTCAAAGAATCCATAACCCTCAGTACGAATCCAAGAAACATTATGACAAAATGTTCTAGTGGGTTGATATCCGACATTCCTAAAAATGACCTTGGGTTTACCCAACAAGTCACCTTAGGTCAATCGGTAGGTATCGGTCATACCAATTGCATCATAGATATCCGACATTACTAAAATGACCTTGAGTTTACCCAACAAGCCACCTTAGATCTATCGGTAGGTATCGGTCATACCAATTACTTTATAGATGCAACTATCGACTAGTGATATCAACTCGTGATATATGCACACCCATTGGGTTATCAACTCTTGATGTGCGTACATCTGATGTACACTACCCAATTTCGCCTCTATCCACGTTGACCTTGAGTTTACTCAACAAATCAACGCTTCTAGTGAAAACCGACCCATTAATCCGAAAATCTTATTTTCATGGTTCGAACATATTCGTATAGAGTGAGCTTGGGTTTACCCAACAACCCAACTCTATAAGAACTCTGGTTCTCCCCATATTAATGGAAGACGTGAGTTTTCATATTAAGTGTGAGGGTTTTCAGTTCTCATCTTCATCTTCTCCAAGCTATAGGATTATAGTCACCATGACTATATGGAATGAATTAGGGCAATTCATCAATCACATTGAATCTATACCTAAAATCATCCATCATCCCACCTATGCATGTTATAAGTCGACTTGTGTATGTATAAGTCGACTTATGCCTCTGTATAAGTCGAATTATGCAAGTGTAAGTCGACTTATGCAAGCTAACATCTAACAAGTCGACTTGTAACATTGTGCAAGTCGACTTATGCGTCTACAGTGCACGGACAAGTCGACTTGTGCATGTGTAGGTCGACTTATCCGTGTGGAATTGCTATTTAATCGGCTAATTTCTCAATCCATGCAGTTCAAATTCAGAACACCAAGTCTAATACACTTTACCTTGATGTACCAATGAAACACTTTCATTGTTGCTTACCATATATAGTCAAACTATACATGAAAAACTTGAAATCGATGAATACACTCTTATTCATTTAGATTTCCAAATAATTTTGCGAATATCAAACTATCACCCTAAGTATCTCTAGGTAGTCTACACTTTATCAAGACTACTTCGGCACTGGTCACAAAATTTGTGACGGCCAAAACAATCAAGATAAGGGAATATACTAACGAGACACTAATGAGACACATTTGGCATCCGAAAATTGTTTGGAAACCCAATTTCAAGAAAATCAGTTTGGCAAGCATACAAAATCAATATAACACATTTTCAATCACACTAAAAATGATCCAAGGCATTGTAACTGAAATCTACACAATTTCTTATTTCAAACAAAACAGCTCCAGCAACTTTCTCAAAACTGCCAAGCTTTGCCTTTTGCTTGAAAACCTCATTGAAAAAATTTCAATAAATTCTGAGAAAATTACAGAGGTTAAAAAACGTTCACAAAATGCTCCATGAATTTGTTTAAGATTTATTTCCATCAAAAACTCATTCAACCTCAGCAACTAAGCCAATGTAGAATCTATGTTCCCCAACACAGTTATTCCCAGCAGCACACAATAAATTCTCAAATAAATAGTAAATCATCTCGAAAACATTTTTCCTCTCTCATAGACATTAATAAACATCTTAGAGACATTTCGGTGAAAGAAAATCCGAAAAAAAGAATTTCTACAATTTATTCTCGAATTTATAAGCATGCATGTTCAAGGAATGTGCACAAAGACAGCAACCAGAACATTAGGGAATAAATTAGCAAAACCATATCAAATCACATTGATAAATCCCGAGCTTCCACAGACATATGAAAAACACCTTTTGAACATATCTGGGCAAGAAAATTTTGAAAAACATATTTCTATACTGAATTCGAAATTCACATATATAACATGCATCATCATCACAAGCATTAGGCAGCTCCGACCTAGTCATGGTTTCTTCGTTATATACGACACAAGTGGCTCTGATACCACTGTAGGAAAATCCCAGTGTGAGTATCACATGCCCACGGTGCAGAAAACAAAAATTTTTTGTTCCGAGACCTTCCCGAAAGCCAGGATCCATGTGTATATATAACAAACTCAAACCGAACGACCAAAGGAGACCGTCTCTAACGGTATCCACGCAGAGATCGGAAAACCTAACCGGGACAAACCCTTTGACCCGGGAATAGCTAGAACAAGTTAAATACTGCTAGATCTTACCTTGTTCTTGGAGAGCTTGAATCAACGATGAAGAAGGAAGGAGGATGAAGCTTGTAGAAGCTTGGAGAGAATGAAGAGATCGTTGGAGAAGAGTGAAAGAGCCTTTGAAAAACACTTTTTCTTCCTTTTTCATCAACCCACGATCACTCTCTTGCAAAACCCTTAGGTTTTATTCCAAAACCTATTTTTTATTGCTAAACCAACGATCATCACTTCTTTCATCAACTTGTTTTGTCTTTAGTCATTAATTACATTACATGATCTTCCTCCTTCATTAAGCAAAATAATATATAAGCTTCTTCCATCTTCCTCCTTCATTCCACTTTAAAACTCATATATATATATATATAATTATTTAATTAATTAATCATATATATATATATATATATATATATTGCTGAAGCGGTCCGGTCTCACTATATATTGGTCCTACCGGTCCCTTTGAATTGGTCCTCTCTTAGGGTCTCGGTATGGAAAAACTCCGAAATATTTTTTGAATATCTCGATCTCATCGGGACATATCTCGATCTCATCGGGATCCATTTAATCCGATTGCTCTCTATTTATTGGAACTCTGTCCAAAACTATTTTACGAGTTCTCCGAGACACTCTTATGCGTGTGACCCATTAGGTTCCCGGTTATGTTGGCCACTTAGATCAACACTTAATCTAAGCAAGTCATGAGCGGTATCTAGCAACACATCATGACCCCCAATTGACCGGAAAGTAATTGATTTGACGAATAAACATATATTCATCATGGACCATATCACGAACCTTTCCATAGTTAATTACCGTGCAATTCGTCCTTTCACCATGCTATACCCCACTTGGTTATGAGTATGGGCAATGTGTCAACTCTCACTAGACTGACTATGTCAAATCTAGTCCAAGTGATTTCAGTTCTTGTCCTGGGACTCATTACTTAATACTTAATATGTCAATAAAGACACTCTTCTTGACATATGTACTTTGGTCAGAGATTTTCAAGTAATGACCCTGACAAGAGGCCATGGGTATCATCTTCTGCTATCACAGAAGTGGTGAATCCTTTATTGGCTACTCAATTACCTTCGAATACCTCAAACTGTACCCAAGCACTACCCTACAAGCGACCTCTATAAGGCAACAAGAAATGGAGTCAAAGCACAGAATCAATATCCAAGATATCCTTGAGTACCTCAAGTCTAAGGATACTTGCACCATTGCTTTGATGAGATTATCACTGACATTAGAATAGGACATCCATGTGATGATCTCATAGCAGGTCATCCAATGTACTTACTACCTCTAGTAAGCATCCACATCTCAACCCTAAATATCTTATTGTACAGTTTCTGAGATCCACTGCTTGATCAAATCAAGGAGCTTGAGATGTGCTAGTCTTTCCGGATTACCGATGTCCAGTCTCAGTAATCCTATGACTAGGGATAATTTAGATACTGACATAATTGCACATGATAGGAATCTCAGTAGTATGATCACATCATAATTTCCTTCAGGCTATGTCATATATCATGGACTTCATTAATTTGCTTATTGATCAATATCAGTTCATAAATAATGAACAACAACGTAATGAAATATGCCTTTTCTTTATTTATTTATAAAGATTGTACACAAATTGGTACAAAATGCGCTAAAGGCGATTGCCTTCAGGGCACTACTCTAACATTATCTTGAAAATAGCATATAGCATGCTATTTTTGGATATCAGATTTGGGAGTAATGAATTTGCAAAAACTGAATCTGAATTAGGTCATTTATCACGATCAGGCGGTCACTTACATGACAGATTTTGAGCTTGTTAATGATGGAATTGAATTCTGAGTC
The DNA here is from genome assembly GCA_029891385.1 of Erythroxylum novogranatense. Classification (NCBI taxonomy): domain Eukaryota; kingdom Viridiplantae; phylum Streptophyta; class Magnoliopsida; order Malpighiales; family Erythroxylaceae; genus Erythroxylum; species Erythroxylum novogranatense. The sequence goes on along the minus strand of CM057226.1, from coordinate 42,816,583 downwards.
CTTTATGAAAATTTAAGTATGAGATCTTATCTTTCCAGTTATATAAGGGAGTGATTTTTTTGACATTTGTGCAAGGAGCTATGCTATTTTAAAATTTGCTGTTCAGATTGGGTAATTTCAGTGGGCAGATTCTTTGTTGAATTGTTTGACCTAGTTAGCAAGTGAATTTAATTTCAGGTTGTTCATGAAAGTTGTATAAAACATTGTGATCTTTCTGTTCACATTTATTGTGTAATTTTTGACTAAGGAAATGGGAAGTTATTGAATTTACAAAATTCTGCACTGCGTTGAGAGGCTTTGACTAGGCAGTAGCTTTGATTGGATTTTTGACACCCTTAGGGGTGAAATTGATTTTTGTGTTCTACATGAAACTTGTAGAGGTTTTCATGATATTTCCAACAAGATATGGTTTGTAACTTTCTGAATTGTGTGCAAAGAGTTATAGGTGTTCGAATTTCAATTTCATATTACTGTTTTATTATTGTGATGCCATGTGGAGTTTAGAGCTGTTTGTCTGTAGTTCTCTCTTATCGTAGGATATGTACCGGGATGACCTACGGGTGTTCCAGTGGGTACTCTATGGTAAGGGGGCGCTACATTTCTACTGCATAAAAATTCACTCAAAGATCTGTAGCTAGAGGAAGGCGATAAGACTTTCCCTTATCAATTGATTCTAGCAGGGGTTCTCTATGGGCTAAGGTTCTGGTGCTCTGGAGTGTCCTCATTGCTCCAAAAATCATTGGGGTACTTATAGGAAGACTAAGGGTGCATTTTTTGATATGGTAACACTAACCATTTGATAGCAAATTGTCCTATGAAATAGTCTTAGACATCATAAGCTAGTAAAGAGGTTTCTTATGCACCTACAGGGAATAGAGGACGCGATAGAGGATGTGGAGGATCTAGCTAGATTAGGCCTAATCTGAGTACTCTTTTAGAAACTGTTGATCAACCTACTGTACTTTCTTCTACGACTCGAGCTTGCGCTTTGAAAACTTGCGAGGATCAAGGTGCACCTGAGATCGTTGCTAGTACTGTTTCTCTTTTTAACTCTGAAATGCATGCTTTGATTGATCCTGGATCCACTCATTCTTATATCTATGGTGGAGAAATTCCTGATAAAAAGATGCCTGTTAATCGATTAAATTATGATATTCATGTAACCAGTCCTTTGGGTAGTAGAGTATTGGTTAACCAAGTTTATAGAAATTGTCTTGTTATGATCCAAAGTAGTAAGTATGCAGTGGATCTAATTGAATTGCCTTTTCATGAATTCGATTTGATTTTGGGTATAGATTAGTTGCCCAAGCATCAGGAAGTGGTTAACTATAGTGCTAAGACTTTTGTACTTAAGAAGCCTGATCAACCTAAAATAATATTGTATGGCATCTGCACTAGTTCTCTTATTAATGTGATATCTGCATTGTAAGCTCAAAGGTTCATTAGGAAGGGGTGTGAAGTTTATTTGGTTTTTTTACTTGATTCTAAGAAGGAGAGTGTTAAACTGCAAGGCATTTCAATGGTGAGCCAATTTTTAGATGTGTTTTCTGAAGAGCTACCCAAATTTCCTCCTGAAAGGGAAGTGAATCTATCTATTGAGATTATGCTGGCACTAATCTTATATCTAAAGCACCAGACAGCATGGCTCTTACTGAATTAAACGAGTTGAAAGTTCAATTACAGGAGCTACTGGATAAAGGGCTCATTCGACCCATTGTCTCACCCTATGGAGCACCAGTTTTGTTTATAAAGAAAAAAGATGACACTCTTTGGATGTGCATAGATTATAGGCAATTAAACAAGGTCACGGTAAAAAATAAATATCCATTGTCAAGAATAAAAGATATGTTTTATCAATTAAAAGGTGCAGGAGTATTTTCCAAGATAGATCTGCGATTAGGGTATTATCAACTTTGAGTAAAGGATGTTTTGAAGGTGACATTCAGGACCAATTATGGGTACTATGAATTCTTGGTAATGTCGGTTAGGCTAACTAATGCTCCAACTGCATTCATGGATTTAATGAATAAAGTATTTAGGTCCTACTTAGACCAGTTTGTTGCGATATTTATAGATAATTGTTGGATAGGAAAAAGAAAGCATGTTATATTTGAAGAATCGGTAGATTTAAAAAAAATAGAAATCTTATTTGCAGCAGAAGAAATATATCCAAATCATCATGCCAATCTATACATGATATGGTATAAAGATAATAATAAACATAAACAAGATGAAGAGTATTACCGACTCCTTTGCTACAGCTTTAATTCCTTACTGCGCTATCCTCTGCTTCTTCTTGTATCCAAAGCCTTTGTTTTTGAATCTTTTCCTTTATCAATCTATCTTCTCCTTGTTGTTATATCCTAAACCAATTTGATTACCTCTTATTCTCCTAGGACAATTTGGTTAACAAAATCCTTTGGTGAGAAAGGAGAAGAAACATTTTGGAAGAGTATTGTTTTAGAAGAAAGAAGGAAACAATGAGACACTCTCATGCAATTTTTGATTTTTTTCATGCAAGATGAGAGAGAGAGTGATAAAAATGTAAGAACACCTTCTTACTCACTCCCACTTTCAGTTAACAACAAAGGAAAGAAGAGTCTTCCATCCAATGCATCATTTCTTCATTTAATCAATCATAAAGAAGCCATTAAATGAGACTCATCTCATTTGTCTTTAAGATGACTATATGAAAAGTCTATTAACCTAAATGTTATCATGTTAATTTTGGTTTTTGATAATGTAAGAAGGAAGATGGTCCATCCAATGTATATCTTTCTTCTTTAATCCATTCAATGCTAACAGGTTACATGCTAACATTAAAAGATAACCATTAAACTATTTAATGGTAAGTTCATAACTCCATTTAATGATGATAAACCATAATAAAGACCATCTTTATTTAGCATTTTAATGTCAAATGTGCAGTTGCACATTCAACCCTAATAAAACCAAAATTGATCCTTCATTTCTTAAAAATTTTGTGTTAAAATAATTATTCTAATCAATTATAGTAAACCAAAGTCTAGCCCATTTCTAAATGAACATTTGGGCTTTTAATTAACCATTAATTAGTGCAAGTCCAACATTCAATTATGGGCTTTTAAAACCTCAATTTATATTTCTTACTTAGCTTAATAACCTTCCTTGAAGCCAAGTGAAGAATCTTATTGGACTTTGATAATTCAAGCTCCAATAAGCCTAGAATTAACTTAATCTTATTAAAATTAATTCTAGCTTATTAATTAAATGCCATTTCACTAAAGACAACTAGTTGAACTCTTGAATTATTAAATATTATGAGAACATATATTTTATGTCCAATTGCAAACCCTATTTAGAACCTTATTATAGCCATCCGCACAATAAAGGATAAAATTATCGTTTTGCCCTTATATTAGTTTTTTCTTCCAGATCTCCCGTTTTACTTTATATGGTGATTAACACATAAGATCTCATCTTGGTGTTAAGGCTTGATGGGTAGCTAGTCCATCAAACTACTGACACCAGTTTAATCACCAAATCTCCTTAAAACATCTAAAAGTGATGATAGCACCATAAACTCTTTATTTGAGTGAATGTTCCCTGATACATGTTTCAATTGATAATTCCGACATGCAGACACTGGATTAATACTCTGTAAAAATTCATTCCGATCATATCAAGAATTATAATGAAGCACATATAAGTTCACCATTCATTAAGATTGTGGTTCATAATAAGCGGCTACTTAAGTTGTATGTTTTAAGATTAAAGTAATGACCCACTTTATTCTTAAAAATATACTTGATTCCAGATTCATTTAATAGTGCTATTATCGATAGTCAACTACTATCATGATATGAAACTCATCATTCCCTTGAAGTAAACTCCTTTACTTACATGGAGATAAATCGTAACACTATAGTCTAGATCACAATCAAGCGACCAATTTGATTATTCAACTGTGAATCGATCAATTTAGATTCTTATAATATACATGTTTCTCATACATCTCTATGTATATGCATATTACTTACAAAAGAATCTTGCTACTTTTTTGACTAGATATATAATGCTCACACAAATAAAATCAAATTCTTTTATTTTATTAATAATAAATACTTTAATTACAAAACTGTAACTGAAGAAGATAAAGTTACATGTAAATACACTTGCTTTCCAGGACACCATATTTACATAACTCCAACAATCTCTCACTTTTCCTAAAGCAAGTTTGACATATCCCCCATTCTTATTCCTTTTAGGTGACCCTCAAAGCTCTTTTGAGTCAATGTCTTTGTGAACGGATTAGCAAGGTTTTACTCTGTGAAAATCTTTACCACATCCACCTCTCCACATTGTTTATCTCCCTTATGAATGATACTTTTGCTCAATATGTTTGATAGCTTTGTGGTTCTGAGGTTCTTTAGAATTAGTCATTGCCCCACTCTTATCACAATAAAGTGTAATGGCTTTTTTTTAACCTCTGGAACTACCTCCAAATCATTTAGGAACTTCCGGAGTTAGACCGCTTCCTTTACTACTTCACAAGTAGCAATATACTTAGCCTCCACAGTCGAATCAACAATACAAGATTGCTTGACCCTCCTCCAGACTATGGCTCCACCTCTTAAAGTAAATATAGAACTAGAAGTTGATTTCCTTGAATCAACATCTGATTGGAAATCAGAATCTATATATCCTGTCGGAATAAGGTTACTTCTAGAGTAAACAATCATTAAGCTCTTTGTCCTACAAAGATATTTAAGTATACACTTAATCGTAGTCCAATGTTCCATTCTTGGATTGGATTGAAATCTGCTTACCAGTCCCACTGCGTAACAGATATTCGGTCTAGTTCAAAACATTGCATACATTAAACTTCCAACTGCCGAAGCATATGGAATATTACAAATGCATTCAACCTCCTCTTGGGTTTTAGGTGCTTGATCCTTTGAAAGTTTGATTCCATGCCTAGTAGGTGTGAAACCCCTCTTGGAATCATGTATGACGAACTTATTGAGCACATTCTCAATGTAGTTTAATTAAGATAAGGCTATATGTTTGTTCTTACGATTCCTTATAAGTTTGATCCTAGAACATAGTTAGCCTCTCCCAAATCCTTCATTGAAATTGTTCATTCAGCCATCCTTTAATCATAGATAACATTCCCATATAATTCCCAATGAGTAAAATGTCATCAACATACAGGATTAGGAAAGTAACCTTACCTTCTTGTATTCTTTTATAAATACAAGGCTCATCTAAGTTTTATATGAACCCATAGGTTTTGATAGACTTATCAAACCTAATGTTCCAAGACCTAGATGCTTGCTTAAGTCTACAAATGTACCTTTGCAACTTGCAAACCTTATGCTAACTTCCCGAATCAATGAATCCTTCTGGTTGGGCCATATAAATGGTATACTCAAGATTTCCATTAAGAAATGCAGTCTTGACATCCATTTGCCATATTTCATAATCGAAATAGGCTGCTATGGCCAAAAGAATCCTGATAAACTTAAGCATGGCAACCGAAGAAAAAGTCTCCTCATAGTCTATACCCTCCTTTTAAGTATAGCCTTTAGCTACCAATCTAGCTTTAAAGGTCTCTACCTTTCCATCCGATCCTCTTTTCCTTTTATAGATCCATTTACACCCTATGGCTTTTATACCTAGCGGTAGATCTATAAGGACCTAGGCTTCATTAGTGTACATGGAATCTATTTTCGATTCTATCGCCATGAACCATTTTTCTACATCAACATCATTAATAGCCTATATATACGTAATGGGATCCATTTCCTCTTAGTCTGAGATGGTAATTAAGCCTTCTCCTAAACCTAGATACCTATCTGCCTGTCTCACAACCGTTCCACTATGTCTAGGCACAACTTGATGTTTAGGTTTCACTTTCGATTCAATTCTTAAATCCATTTTGACATCTTATTCTGTTATATCCAAAATAACTCTTGGTTTGGATGAAATAGCTAACTCCTTTAGTACTACTTCACTCCTTCCTTTGTGATTTTTCACAAACTCTTCCTCTAAGAAGGTCACATTTGTCGAAACAAATACCTTCCTATCTTGAGGACTGTAAAAATAGTACCCTTGAGTTTCTGTTGGATATCCTACGAACAAACATACTTATGACCTTGGTTCCGTCTTTCTGGATTCAAGCTTTAGAACATAGGCTGGGCAGCCTCAAGTCCTTAAGTACCTCAATGAAGGCACTCAGCCAGTCCATAACTCCCTAAGTGTTTTAGGCACCGATTTGGATAGAGCAAAGTTAAGAAGATATGTTGCCGTTTACATGATATATCCCCAGAACGATTCTGGATGGCTAGCGTAGGACATCATTGATCTTAACATTTCCAATAGAGTTCTATTTCTCCTCTCAGCTACACCATTCTGTTGAGGTGTTCGACGAGTTGACAAATTGTAAATAGTTCCATTGTTAATTAAATATTATAGGAACTCTCCAGATAAATACTCACCACCTCAATCCGATCGAAGTTGTTTTAATGTCTTGCCTAGTTGCTTCTCAATTTCAGCTTTGAATTTTTTTGAACTTTTCAAAGGATTCACTTTTTTTATGCATCAAATACAAATAGCCATATATTGATTAATCATCTATAAAGGTTATGAAATATTCATAACCTCCTCTAGCTTGTACATTCATGGGCCCACACACACCAGTATGTACAGGTCCAACGTGGATTCAGATCTGTTTCCTTTAAAAGGAAATGAGGCTTTGGTCATTTTTCCTTCAATACAAAATTCACAAATGGGTAATGGATCATTATTTAAGCCCATAAGGATCCCATCTTTTACTAACCTATCAAGTCTTTTCTGATTGATATGACCCATTCTTAAGTGCCACAGATATTTTGAATTAATGCTAGAGTGACTGAGTTGTCTTGGTTTTATCAATTCTGTAGTGTTTAGTGATCCTAACATAGGTTCTACAAAGAAAAATCTCTGTTTAATTATCACATCACAAATAAAATCCTCATTCTCATAAAAATTAGCAGCCATTAGATTAGAAGAAGATCAAAGAAGAGATAACAAAAGAATCTCCAAAATTTCCAAATCAAGCCACAAACTTGTTTTTCTTTCTTTTCCCTTCATATATTTCATTTTCATTATTAGGATGTTGAACATGATTATGGATTTCTAAATCCATATTAAAGATTGTTCTTAATCTGTTTTATTAAATCTTATTCTTGTTGAATTCAATTGATATATCAATTTTTTTGTAATAGTTGCTATGCTTATACTTGGTAATATGTTAATGTGCTTAATGAGAGTCCGTAGCTCAATAGACCTACGATTATTAGATTAATGAACAACTAAAGAGAGATCTTAATAGTGAATTAATTATCCTGAGGATTTATTCAAATCCAATTGAATAGGTAGGAGTAGTTTTTTGAATCAAGAGATTGCAATTATGTTATTATCTATTTCAATTGAGATTACTTAATTAGAACTTAAAAGAAGGTAATCAAAACATTAGGATATCTAGGATCAAGTATAACTTAAATCAATATTATAAAGGGAGACAAAAAAGGGTAGAATAAATCCTAAATTTCCAGCTTTGATCATATTCATTCTTATTGGTAGCTCACCTATTTAATTGTTTTGTTTTATTAGTTATTTCAGTTTTAGTTGCTTTATTTTAATTCAATCAATATTTTATTACCTTAGACAAAGTGCATTCAAGTCGTTAAGTAACTAATTAATCCTCATGGGAACGATACTTTTTATACTATAAGTTACAATTTGTATATTTGCAGTGTGAAAATTTTTCTATATAAAACTTATTAGTAGGTATCAACACAGAGAAGCGTTTCAGGATGGTTTCTTAAAATAGTTCTCACATTGCTTACGAATAGAGTGATTTGTCAAGTTTATCACTTAAACCCTTCCTTTCATCAACTTAGGTGTCCTTATTACTTAAAGAAGAATCTCTTACTCTAATTTCATAGAGCGTATACTTGAACATCCAGAGGATATTCAAGAACATACCCTATGAGAATGGCATGTTAGAGCAATCACATTCACTTCATTGGCATCATAAAGAACATAAGTATTTAAAAATTTAACATATCTCATTTCATTAACAAAACATGTTTTATATTGTAATTTCATTACAAACCATCTATACAGTTACAATACAAAAATCATTTGAGTTAACTATCTTATGAAGGGTAAAAGTTTGGATTATTGATGGAGTAATCGAACATAAACATGGCAAAACACATGGATGTAAAGGTTGAGAGGATTTCGGTGGTGTGAGAGCAGAAGAAAGATGAAGAATGAACATAGCTAAGATTACTTCTACAGGAGCAACACCTAAGGTGCTAGGTGTCACCAATTTAATTTTACATATGTCCAGAGGCATATTCTCCATTTGTGAAGTATATAAGCTACCATATGTCACTTAATTTATTAGTCCATATGTCACACAACTGTTGTTTCCATTTGTCAATTAATAAATTATGTCAAATGTCACTCATTCATTTAATTCATTTGAATTAAAATGTACATTTTAATTCATCATTTTTCTAATTGTACCAAATTAATTCCAAATTTACTACTTGTAATCAATCAAACTAAAATGCAAGGAATAAACAATATACAATTCACATCATGATCATTTTAACCTTTTCATAACCGGAATAAGTCAATTGAGTGTGTATAGATTCTTTGCAATGTGTAGTAAATCATAACTCATATGTGTATGCTATTGATATGCATATGGCAATTCATGAATTTTCAATGTTATAGGTTTTATCCAATAGTCGAGGGTTTTAATCCTTAAAAAATTGGCTATTACAATTCTCCCCCTTAAGGAATTTCATCATCGAAATTTTTACCTGATTTGTTAGGCCCGGGTCCCGGATCCCCATTCCCGAGGTGGCCCCACGGGCTACGCCAGCGACGAGCTCCTAGACTTTGGACCCGATCCCAACATCCATACATAATTCGATTCGCACATGCATTAACACACACATTATAACATACACATAGTCATTCTAGCTATGAATTAAACACCCCATAAACCAAGGGGCTTCATGCCATTACAATCTGAAGGAAATTCAAACAAGCATTCTTAAATAGCATAATACAGAATGAGGTTTAAATCCAAAATACATGAATATGCTCCATGATGATATGCTTGGTGGGCTAACCAAAATACTAACTTAATTAAATGATCTTTAACTATTACGGAGTTCTTCGATGCCTGGCAAGGATCGACTGATGTCCTGAGTTGCACCTGAGGAGGGAAACGTAATGGGCTGAGCTACACAGCTCAGTGGCTAATATAATTATAGCCATCGAGTAACTAACACAAATTCAGGCATATGTATGTATATATATATACATGCAACAATTCTAGCACTTACATGTTAACCACGCAATTTACGCATTCAGCATAATTAATGCAACTCACCAAAACATGTCACAAATATGCTTCATAGTGAACAGATCAAGAATGCAATGCACATCACATGGCTCGAGGGTTCCATGGAAACAAAAGGGAGAAACCGAAGTTTACACCCTGAACAAAATGAGTCCATTCGGAGCTCATAAGCCACAAGCGGGCAGCCAAGAGAAGGCTCTTGTAGACGTGCACGTGACGAACGAAATGGTTCCACTCTCGCCCAAACAAAAGCACATAATTATGCTCAGAATCATTTTATCAGATGATATGCTTTCAAGCTCTCATTTATACAAAATGCCATGACCGAAGTCGAGGCATAACATGCTCAAAATCAAGGTTTACTTCTTTCAATTCTCATGTTTCTTACAAGTCATTCACAGCTTATAACAAATTATGTTTTATTCGATCAAATATGTCATGCATCTCATCATACAAAACACAAAACATATATTCATACATACGCAAGAAGTTGCCTAATCACACAATAACTATAATTACATTACCCACCTAATATCGCTCGAGAATCCAAGCTCACTGCTGTCCTTCCTCTTGCGATTGAATCAGGTCGGCTTGGTTTCCTATAACAACCAAGTTTCCATTTAATTAACTGTTAGCGATCTAGAAGGGGGGTTGAATAGATCTTTAAGCTTTTTGTAATTTTCTACAATAAAATCAGAAGTTAATTCACACAAAAACAATTTCATCAAATCCAAATGTAAAAGAGTAGGGAAGAAGATCAAACACTGTTTTTATAGAGGTTCGGTGCTAAGACCTACGTCCTCTACCTAAGCTCCCACTTAGGATTTTACAAACCACTTTATTGCACACTTTGTAGTTCAGTGTGAACTCTTACAATACCGCTTGATTTCCGGCTCAAGCTACCTTTACACTTGATTTGTCTTCCGGCACAAATCCTACCAATACCACTTGATTTCCGGCTTAAGCTACCTTTATAAATGATTTGTCTTCCGGCACAAATCCTACCAATACCACTTGATTTTTGGCTCAAGCTACCTCACACGTGACCTTTCACTAGTCACTCAAATTGTAAGAGAAATAAGATAAAGATTGAAGAACAAAGCTCAATACATGATGTAATAAGATAAGAACAATAATGAGCAATTTTGGAGTAATAGAAGAGTATGTAGTCTTGTAGAACTTCTATCAACTCTTCTTCCACCATCCTCTATTTATACTTGAAGAAATATAGCTGTTGGGAACCCATATAGCCGTTGCATGATTGTTATGACCGTTCCTTAACAATCTCCCTTCCATTTTTGGCTAATTGGACCGTTGGAATTTATTTGTTGTACGCATAAGTCGACTTGTCGAGTTATATAAGTCTACTTGTGACCATAAGTTGACTTGTCGAGTTGTATAAGTCGACTTGTGACAACATTTTACGTAAACTTGCATCTCCGCTCTTCTATAAGTCGACTTGTGATGTGTAAGTCGACTTGTGGTCCGATATAAGTCGACTTGTATGTTGTTAGTGACTTGGTTGACATATCTTCATATATTAGTCGACATATGATGTTCTAGTCGACTTATGTAAGCTTCAACGGTAATATCCACTTCAAATCTTCTATAATCTTCATTATTTAAGCCTCATTCACTTATAGGAAACTTCCATCTTGATTCTTCAATGATTTATCACTTGTCCATCTTGATTTGCACAATAATAATCCCAAAATACCTTAAACAATTTCTTAACCAATTCTATACATTTTATTATTATCAAAACATAAGTGGGATTTAATTTGTCAACCACCATTGGTCCAACAATCTCCCCCTTTTTGATAATGACAAAACACTTAGAAATTATTTAAGAAATGAAAACAAAGAAACATTGATCAAGGTTTTTATACCTTGTCATTTTGGTTAGAAGTCTCCCCCTCAATTATATAAATCATTGAATTTAATAACCTTGTAAGATCATATTCATCAAGGACAATTTAATAAACATACTCCCCCTTAATCAAGTAACTAAAGAAAATCCAATTTCTCATTTTTCTCCCCCTTTTTGTCATAATCAAAACAACTAATACAAACCAACAATAGATGAAATATCGCAATCATATTAAATAGAGAATCAAGTCATCAAATACAAATAATATGAAATGTTGTTCTTGGCAAAAATCATCATGGTGGAGAAACATTATCATGAATAAATCTCAAAAGTAGAAGAGAATATGTTTTGAGATTTTGTAAAAAGATAATTTTAAAGAAGACCCAGATAACTTATATTCTGATTTGGCAATTCATAAGCAAACACAAAGAAAATCCCAAGTCATTACATATCATAACAATCCAACAATGGAACCCGTGTAAACATAAGTCGACTTGTTTTACCTCCATAAGTCGACTTATCGACCTTCATAAGTCGACTTGTCGTACTGTATAAGTCGACTTATCTTTAAATAACTTCATGTCTAAAGAGCTTCGTATATCATAGGTCGACTTGTTTCCACATAAGTCGACTTGTTAGCAGATTTGTCACCAATTAGTCGACATCCATTATCAATGTACCATGTACTTGGTGGATTTTCATTCCTTGCTTGTACCTACAACTGAAACATCCTTTCTTCTCATTGGTACCCAAGCCATCTTGGGTCCATTTTGGTTAGTCATATAAACCACATTAGATGGTGTTGTACCTTTAATCACCCAAATTTTCTTAACATTGATACATCTCCTAATACTTTTACATGCAATTTCTATATGACCATCTTTCAAGCATCTATCACATTGAGCAACTTTTCCGTCTTTAGTGAATTTAGAAATCAAGGAATAATCTCTATGAAACGGATCATATCCTAAACCATGTTTAGAAATTGAATATCTTTGTAAAGACAACATCTCTTCAAACTTTGCATTTCCACCAACAAATTTTCCAACCACATAGGAAAACTCCTTTACGAGTCTACCAAGTTCATTAGTAAGATTTTCTTTTCAGAAGGCATGCAGAATGATCTTCCTTAGTGCATTCCAAATCATCAACAGTCTCATGCAAGACACTATTTTCAGCAACTAGCTCTCGTATTTTCTTTCTCAATTTCTTGTTGATTTCAATGGCTTCTTCAAAATCAATTTGTAAAGCAGTAAAAGAATCTATAAGTTCTTGATCTGAGATTATTACCTCTTCCTCATCATCACTTGTCAAGAAACTATCTGCCATAAGAGCAAGGTTGTTTTCATCATTGCTTTGATATGCTTCCTCATCATCACTCCACGTGGCTATAAGGCTAGCTTTCTTTTTCCCTTTGTCATTTTTCTGGAGATTTGAATTTGAGGATGAGTTTTTGCATTCTCTAGCATGATGTCCTCTTTCCATGGAAAATTGCTTCCTTTCTCCATTTCTTCCACCATTTAATTCCTTCCTCTGATTTTTGAGAATTCCTTTGAATTTTCTCAAATTTCTGGCGTACATTGCTATTTCTTCGTCTTCCTCCTCTTCATCTATTTCTTCATCACTTTTATCAAAAGAAGAAGTATTAGCTTTTAAAGCAATTGACTTTTGTGACTTACCTCTACCTCCTCTGGATTTGAGAATGATCTCATAGTTGATAAGTGATCCCACCAAGGCGTTGAATTCCAGATGATTGAGATCTTTGGATTCCATAATGGCGGTGACTTGTGAGTCCCAATCTTTTGGTAGTGAGCGAAGAATTTTCTTCACCTTCTTGCTATCCGTCATATGCTTTCCAAGGTTGCCTAATCCATTTATGATTTCTGCAAAACGATCAAGCATAGTGGAAATAGACTCACCTTCCTTCATGACAAACATTTCATAGTCATGGAGAAGCATGTTGATCTTTGTCTCCCGGACTTTGTTGGTTTCTTCATGGGTGATGCGAAGTCTTTCCCACATTTCTTTCGCACTGGTACACGAGTTAACTCGGTTTCTTTCTTCAACCGTGAGAGCGCAATAAATTAGCTTCATTGCTTTCGCGTTGATGTAAGCTTGCCTCCAGTCATTGTCATCGTATTCCAGCTCCGTTTTTAACTCACCATTTTCTTTTAACGGTGGTTGTGGACCGAAGATAATTATCTTCCAATATTCCACTCCTTCGTTTATGATGTGATACTTCATAGGATTTTTTCAAGATGAATAGTTAGTGCCATTAAATAAAGGAGGGCGATAATTTGTGTTACCTTCTTCTGCTAGTTTGTTGTGTGCCATCTCCGGATACTTCTGCTCTGATACCAATTGTTAGCAATCTAGAAGGGGGGTTGAATAGATCTTTAAGCTTTTTGTAATTTTCTACAATAAAATCAGAAGTTAATTCACACAAAAACAATTTAATCAAATCCAAATGTAAAAGAGTAGGGAAGAAGATCAAACACTGTTTTTATAGAGGTTCGGTGCTAAGACCTACGTCCTCTACCTAAGCTCCCACTTAGGATTTTGCAAACTACTTTATTGCACACTTTGTAGTTCAGTGTGAACTCTTACAATACCGCTTGATTTCCGGCTCAAGCTACCTTTACACTTGATTTGTCTTCCGGCACAAATCCTACCAATACCACTTGATTTCCGGCTCAAGCTACCTTTACAAATGATTTGTCTTCCGGCACAAATCCTACCAATACCACTTGATTTTTGGCTCAAGCTACCTCACACATGACCTTTCACTAGTCACTCAAATTGTAAGAGAAATAAGATAAAGATTGAAGAACAAAGCTCAATACATGATGTAATAAGATAAGAACAATAATGAGCAATTTTGGAGTAATAGAAGAGTATGTAGTCTTGTAGAACTTCTATCAACTCTTCTTCCATCATCCTCTATTTATACTTGAAGAAATATAGCTGTTGGGAACCCATATAGCCGTTGCATGATTGTTATGACCGTTCCTTAACAATCTCCCTTCCATTTTTGGCTAATTGGACCGTTGGAATTTATTTGTTTACGATAAGTCGACTTGTCGAGTTGTATAAGTCGACTTCAGGACCATATGTCGACTTGTCGAGTTGTATAAGTCGACTTGTGACAACATTTTACGTAAACTTGCATCTCCGCTCTTCTATAAGTCGACTTGTGATGTGTAAGTCAACTTGTGGTCCACGATAAGTCGACTTGTATGCTGTTAGTCGACTTGTGTTGACATATCTTCATATATTAGTCGACATATGATGTTCTAGTCGACTTATGTAAGCTTCAACGGTAATATCCACTTCAAATCTTCTATAATCTTCATTATTTAAGCCTCTTTCACTTATAGGAAACTTCCATCTTGATTCTTCAATGATTTATCACTTGTCCATCTTGATTTGCACAATAATAATCTCAAAATACCTTAAACAATTTCTTAACCAATTCTATACATTTTATTATTATCAAAACATAAGTGGGATTTAATTTGTCAACCACCATTGGTCCAACATTAACATTCAAAAGAAATATTCAAAAAGCTTGAAAAGTAAAAGCACTAGCATTAAAAGCCTACATTCGACTTCCATCTCAATACCCGAACCCTTAGAGGCTAATTCCAAACTTCCCTTCTTTATAACACTTGTAGCCCTTTATTTCTAGATCAAAACAATCCAAAATCACCTCATTTGGACATCTATAGCAAAAGATATGCCCAAAATACCAAAATTCATCTTTGCTGGAAACAGGGGGCTCGCCGCGACGATGGCCACGCTCGCCACGATGAACGGCCTGTGCTCGCCGTGACTGTTGGACCCCGTTTCCGGAATCCAACTCAAACCAAAACCATAACACTTACTAACCTAATTTGATACCGTAAATGCCAGGCCCTATTTCTGGAACCTAACCTCGGTACAAAATACCATCATACTGAAGCGTGATTCGCTGAAATCTTTTCTTGCTCTGCTACCAAACATGATGAGCCCCGATCTCGGAGTCCGACCATAGAACCAAAAAAAACGTTGGCGTACACCACAGAAATCGTGAAGCTTACAATCTCATTTCATTTCTACGTTCCTTTTTCCATAACACATCTCGTTTCGGTATATAAATACATATGCATAACCAAAATTCACAATCCAAAAATCATATCATAACCATAACTCCCTCAAGTAAACCAAATTCTCACTTAATCTGGTCTGCATACACAAATGCGTACTTCCACTGGTTATCAGCCATACATAATTCATTTACATCAAAGAATAGAATTTACAAGTTCTCATGGAATACCAAGCCACAATACAATATCAATATCGAAGTCCGAATATACAAAATATACCGATTCTGAAATTTCCAATACCAATTTAACTTAGAACAATACAATAAGCACACATATAAATCGAAACCTTCACTTCCCTTCACCCAATCTTCTTCTCATCACCTATGGATGGGAATGAAGGGGGTGAGCTTATAGCTCGTGGGTAACAGGTTTATAACGAAGAACTAGCAAAACCGTTGCAAAAAAGTTCATTTGTTAGACAAAAATCATAATAAGTTCATAAAACGCTTTGCTCCCAAATTCTCAGTCAAATCTAAAATTCTGAGTTCAAACTCGTAGTTGAAAAGTGTAATTTCATAGTGAGAAATGTTATCACATCAACACAACATGTTCATTCAATCATCAATATAAAATGCTCAATTTATGCACATACTTGACAATTCATAGATGCAATGCACAACAAACGGCTCGAGAGTTCTGTAAAACGATCCTGATAAACCGAAGTTTATACCGTAAATAAAACGAGTCCGATTTCTCAAGGATCTCGTGGCCTCAAGCGGGCAGCCGGGAGAAGGCTATACGTCGATGTGCACATGACTATCTATCCGTTACTCTCTCACCCAAACAAAGCACATAACAATTCGTTTCATGCTTAAGCATTTTATCAAAGCTTTCATACTGTTCATGCTCTTTTCTTTCTTTTCCGAATATACAAAGTGCCATGAATTTTTCCAAGGCAAACATAAAATGTTCAATGCATTTTCATCTTTATTTTTGAAATTCATCTGAAAAGTTCATATGCTGAAACATGTAGAAAATTTGCAAATCATTCAATAGAAACAAAACGATATTTATGAAGTAATTGAAATCATTCTTGATTTGGGAGAAAACTTTAGTGGCTCATTACTAAATTATAAACATGAAACCCGCCTGAAATTCTTGCTCGGATACATGCTTCAAAGATACCTCTCATCTTGATCTGCTTGCCTTCCTTGATTCCCTTTATCAAATGCAAAATTCCTATTCAAATAGGAATACAAATTAGGGACCCAAAAATCGCACATTCACTAAGATAAATTCTAAACAAACCCAAACTCTGCCAAAGTCCAAACATTCAGGTCACTTTTTCCATAAAAATTCTGATCGTCTTACGTGTCCATTGACTTCAAAAACATTCAATTTGGTTCAAAAACCCGAAAGTTTTACCCCAAACAAGTTGAGACTATCCTTATGCTAAAACAAGAATCTATACCCAACTTCTGACCAAACTTTAAGATTCTTATAGTCTGAATTTCAATTTCATTGCTTCATAAAACTTGTAGAACTTTGTCTCTATTTTACAACGAGTCAAAAATCAACTCATTTGGACATCTACATCAAAAGATATACCCAAAATACCCAAAATTTGTCTTTGTTGGAAACAGGGGGCTCGTCGTGACGAAGGCCACGCTCGCCTCGGCGAACGGCCTGTGCTCGCCGCGAGGTGCACGCTTGTGCGCACCGTGGCGTACGCCTTACTCGCACGTCGCGGTGAATACAATTCGCGCGTCATGATTTAACATAAATTCTCGACGCCGAAGTGTTCATACATGACGCCATGACGTCTTGGCCTAAAGAACATCTCCGAACCCGATTTTCCAGCATTTTCCAACTTCAATCCTTCCCTTAAGCACATGCAACACATCCAAACCTTGATTCAAGTCCTAAGCTTCAGTTCTAACCCATTAACACCTTAAAATGAGTCACAAAATCATCAACCCAAAGATTTCTATCCATTTTTGCCTTTAAACTCTAAACCACCGATTCTAACACTTTTAATCCATCTTAGAGTTTAATCTAACCACAATACAGTGGAATGAACTCAAACTTACTAGGAGATGACTTCAAATCCGTCGGAAATCACAAGGATCGAAAACTCCATTTTCCTCTTCTCTTCTTCCTCTTCCACGGTTCTCTTCTTCCTTCCTCTTTCTCAATTCTTCTTCTTTTAATTCTCTTAATTGTCAAATGCCCATTTTGCCCCTTTCATTTAAGCCTTAAGCCTTCTATCCTTAAGTGCCATGACAAAAATGCCCTCACACATTTTACCCCTTTTTATACAACCAAACCATATAATAAATTCCACCAACATTTACATAGCAAGTAGGTCCAAAATTTTATCCATCAAACCTCATAATTTATTTAAATCATGCTTAATTTAACAAGAAAAAATTTGATGGCCAACATCGACGAAGACCGCGCTCGTCGCAACGAACAACCTGCTGCTCGCCGCGACGAACACCACTTCGCACATCGAGACAAACACGAACTTGCACGTCGCGGCAAACACAAATTCGCACGTCGCGACGTGTGGGTCTGGAGAACGTCTCCAAACCCGATCTTTCCAGCATTTCCCAACTTCAATCCATCCCTTTTGCAAAAGCAACATATCTAAACCTTGATTCAAGTCCTAAACTTCAGTTCTAACTCATTCAAACCTTAAAAACAGTCATAAGATCATCAATCTAAGGAAATCTATCCATTTTTCCCTTAAAACCCTAAACCACCGATTCTCACACATTCAACCTATCTTTAGGTTTAATCCAACCACAACAAGATAGAATGAACTTAAACTTACCAGGAATTGCTTCGAATCTGTCGAAAATCACTGAAATCACGAAACCCTCTTTTCTTCTCCTTCCTCCTCACCTACGACACTTCCTCTTCTCTTCTCCTCTTCTTCTATTTCTTTCCCTTCTTCTAATTCTCTCTTTTAAGCCTAAGACAAAGACCATCATACCCTTCCTAACAAAGCTTTAACCTATCCAACTTAAGTAATCTTCCTAAAATGCCCTCATAAACTTTTATCCTTAAATTCTCACTTAAACACAAATAAACCTTAATTAACTAATAATACTCCCAAATAAATCAAACTAAGCCTTAATCACATAATTAACACAATTCATGCTTAATGACATCATAAAAAAAATTCGGGGCCCAACATGATTGATCAAACATATGGGAATATTGTTTTCTCATGTAGCTTATTCTCTCTAATGA
Source organism: Erythroxylum novogranatense (assembly GCA_029891385.1). Classification (NCBI taxonomy): domain Eukaryota; kingdom Viridiplantae; phylum Streptophyta; class Magnoliopsida; order Malpighiales; family Erythroxylaceae; genus Erythroxylum; species Erythroxylum novogranatense. Next base: position 42,797,961 of record CM057226.1, on the reverse strand, counting down.
TTCTTTCAAACGACTTTAACGAATGGGATCACTTGATTTCTTAATTGTTTAGTCTAATAACCCACTATCTTAACCATTTCCTCCACATAACTTAAATTACTTGCAATTTCAACTCTTGTGTTAGTAATATATGTGTCGGATTTGACCGATACCTCCTAAGCATATTGACATGAAATACATTATGAATCTGAGTCATCTCAACTAGTAATGCTAACTTGTATGCCAATGGTCCAACTTTTTTAGTAATTTCATATAAACCAATGTATTTAGAGCTTGACTTATAATTTTTACCAAACCTCAGCACTCCTCACCAAGCTGATACTCTTAGAAACACTTTATTTCCCACTTGGTACTCCACATCTCTTCAATAATGTTTGCATAATTTTTTTGTCTATCTTGGGCTACTTTAATTCTACTACAGATCAATTTCACCTTATCAACAGTATCTTGAATCATTTCTGAGCCTTCAACAATCTTTAGGCCCTCTTCATCCTAATACAAAGACATTCGACACTTCCTACTATATAATGCCTCATATGGAGCCATACCAATACTACTGTAGTAATGACTATTGCATGCAAATTCAATAAGAGCTACTTATTGATCCCATACTCCTTAGAACTCCAATATATAAGCTCTGAGCATATGCTTAACAATCTTAATTGTCCTCTCAATTTGTCAGTCTATCTAAGGATGAAATGTTGAACAAAAGTTTAACCTTGCGCCCATTATTGTCTGTAAGCTATCCCAAAATCTAGAAGTAAACCTAAGATCCGATTAGACACAATAGATAATGGGACTCCATGTAATCTCACTATTTCATTAACATATCTCCGGACTAACTGATCTAGTGTATTATTTTCTCTCACAGGTAAGAAATAGGTTGATTTCGTCAATCTGTCAATAATAACTCATATGGCATTATGTTGTCTTAGAGTCTTTGGCAAACCTATAATAAAATCCATAACAATCCTTTCCCATTTCCATTCCAAAATAGGCAATGACTGTAATTTCCTAACCGGAGCTTGATGCTATGCCTTAATCTGTTGACAAGTCAAACACTTAGCAACATACTCTGCCACTTGCTTCGTTTCAAAATATTATACATCTTAGCAATATCATGATGTATAGCATAAACTATTAAGTGAGCTTCCTCCAAAATTTATGTTATTAGATCATCAACATCAGGTATACATAATCTTTACTTTAACCACAATACATTGTATCTTAATTTAAACTCAGAACTTCGATTTTGTTTCAGCTTCTCAATAAGCTTCACAAATTCTAGATCTTTGCTTTGAGCTTTTCTAATCCTTTCATGCAATAATGGTTTAGTCTTTAATGTAGTTAGTAATGCTTCATTTTTCCCAAATTCTACTCATCATGCAATGTTCTCAGTTGTAGTAAATTTGGTAACCTCGATGCTTGTATCTATGTCACACTATTATTAGATCTCCTACTTAATGCATCAACCATGACATTTTTACCAAGGTGATATTCAATTGTACAATCATAAACTTTAAGTAATTCAATCCATCGCCTTTGTCTTATATTCAACTCTTTCTGACTCAATAAATATTTCAAACTTCTTTGGTCAGTAAATATCTGAAATGTCTCACCATATAGATAATATATCTTAATATTTAAAGCAAGCACCACTATAATAAGTTTTAAATCATGAATCGGATAATTAAATTCATGAGACCTCAATTGTCTCGATGCATAAACAATCACTCTGCTATACTACATCAAAATACATCCTAGCTCCTGGTGTGAAGCATCACTATACACTACATATCCTTCAAATCATGATGGTATAACTAACACCGATGCTACAGTCAACCGATATTTTAACTCCTCAAAACTCCTTTAGCACTCATCAGTTCATCTAAAAGGTACATTTTTCCTCAAAAGCCTTATCAAAGGGGCTAAGATCAATAAAAACTACTCAACAACCATAATATCTTGCTAACCTAAGAAAACTTCAGATCTCAAACATATTTCTAGGGGTTTCCCAATTCATCACTGTCTCAACTTTCTTTAAGTCTACTTGTATGCCCTGTTTAGACATTATGTGACTCAAGAATACTACTTGATCAAGCCAAAATTTCCACTTAATGAACTTGGCATACAATTACTTCTCTCTTATTATCTGTAAGACTAACCTCAAGTGCTCAGAGTGTTCATCTCTACAACTCGAATACACTAACATATCATCTATGAATACAATTACAAAATGATCTAAATAAGGCTAGAATACCTTATTTATCAACACCATAAAAGTTTTCGAAGCATTTGTCAAACCAAAAGGCATCACAAAGAACTCAAAGTGCCCATATCAGGTCCTGAATGCACTTTTTACTACATTAGCTTCTGCTATCTTCAATTGTAATACCCTGATCTCAAATCCAACTTAGTAAATACCTGAGTTTCTTGTAATTGATCAAATAAATCATCAATCCTCAGTAAAGGATACTTATTTTTCACTATCACTTAATTCAACTGTCTATAGTCAATACACAATCTCAAAGTCCCATCATTTTTCTTTACAAACAATATTAGAGCTCCCTAAGGTGACACAATGGGTCTAATAAAACCCTTATCCAACAACTCCTACAACTGGATCTTAAGTTCCTTAAGTTCGATAGGTGCCATCTTATACGGAGAAATCAATATAGGAGCAACACCTAAAACTAAGTCACTAGTGAACTTCGTCTCCCTTTCTGGAGGTAATCCCGATAACTCACTAGGAAACACATCTGGGAAATTCATGACAATAGGAATATCCTGTACTGTCTGCTCAGTTTGGGTATCAGTTACATAAGCTAAGTAAGCATCGCTTCCACCTCAAATCTGTCTGAGAGCATTGATAGAGGAAATCAACCTAGTTGGCATTGCTTGACTAACACCTTGAAATATTATCTTTGGTTGATTAGGGGATTTAATTGTCACTTCCTTAGTATAACAGTTCATTATCTCCCTATGAGTAGTAAGCCACTCCATACCCAATATGAGATCTATCTCCTTCAATTACAATACTACCAAGTCGGCCTTCAACTTTGCTTGATCAATCCGAATGATACACCTTTTACAGACTTCCCCACTCACTGTAGTACTTCTTACAGAAGTAATCACTTATAAGCCATATTTCATCACCTCTCTCTCATAATGCAGTTTACATGTCAAATGTAGTGTAATGAATGAATGTGTGGATCTTGGATTTAATAATGCAAATGCCTCAAAATGAAAGACATTTAACACACTTACAACAATATCTGGGGAATCCTGTGTCTCCTGTTTGGTGATGGCAAAGATTCTAACCTGAGACTATGACTGATTACTCCTCACCTCAGTCCTAATACTAGGACCTGCTGAACTAGTTCTACCTCTAATTTTGCCTCTCTATCCCGCTCCACTGGCTCTACTTTATTGGATAGTAGCAGCCACTGATCCCCTTCTCACTCTAGACTGTGCTCTCAAAGTCGCAGGACAATGCAAGCAAGCTCCTGATATCTTCCAACATTCCCCGCCATGTTTCTTTCTACAGTGTTCACAACTGGGCATATGTTGTGTTTACTTACCAGATACGTGACCTCTGTCACTACCAGACTGAACAAAACCACCTCTCGGTCTAAATCCTAATTGTCTCGATCTAGTATGTGATCGAAATAATCTACTCCAGCGTTTGCTAAATCTCTTTCCAGAATCAACTTGGGTCTCAACCTGCCTCTTCATTCTATATTCTTGACTATACTCTCCTTGCACATCTCTCTGTAACTGCTCAATTCGAATCGATGCAACCCTCAGCTCAGTAAAGCTACTCAGATTAGTAATGGCTAACCTTGCTCCGATCTCTACATTCAATTCATCCTTAAATTGCCTACACTTATCCTCAGTTGGAATCAATGCAGTAGCATATCCCATTAACTCATTAAACCTCACCTTATACTTAGCTACAGTAAGATTCCTTCGTTTCAGATCTCGAAACTCTTTCATCTTTCTATCCAGGTAAAGCTTGGGCATATAGTTATCCTTGAAAACTTTCACAAAATCTTCCTACTTCAGTTTACATGGTCGGGCGAAACTGCCAGAAACAATCTTCTACTACTAATAAGCTAGACCTTGTAGTAGCGAGATTGCGTAGTCGAACCTTTTATCGGGTTCACAGTCCATTTGATCAAATATCCGCTCTGTTCTTTCCAACCAACCTTCTGCTTTCACAGGGTCTATACTTTCGTAGAAGTCTATAACTCTTTGCTTTCTAAGCTTATAACACCTCCTTTCCCTTCTCTAAAAAATTATTGGACACATCTATTCAGACTGAGGTACTAGAGACTCTTTATTGGCTCCTATGGACTCAAGGTTAACTGACTCTGCTACTTGATCTCTTACAGTGGATAATCTATAACAAAAAATAGTTGTGAACACTATTGAGTCTCTCACTTTATATCATGTCTAAATGCTCTTATATATCCTTAGGTTGTGTTTGGTTGCTGTCCTCATGGGTGAGGACAGTGGACAAGAACGGAAAAGTTATGTCCTTCGTCCTGTTTGCTTAGTGTCCTTACCCATTTTTGTTCCGTCTTCAGAGGATAAGGATAGAAATTTTTGTCCATCCCAAAACTGATGTTATGTTTGGTTGTTGTCTCTAGGGGGCAGAGACAGAACGAGATAAAAATTTGAAGACAGAATAGAACAAAAATTGGAGACAGTAAAGTGTTTGGTTGTGATGGACAGAACATAAAAAATTGTCTCTATCTTGAGAACTGAAATGTGTTTAGTTGCAGTGGACAGAATATAAAAAGTGTCAATGACGAAAATGCCCCCACAGTATAATATAATTAAAAAGATACAATTCATTGATTATTTTAAAACGAATGATTCATATTAGTAAAAAAGTTAACAAATAATAATAAAAACAATAACAATAAGAAATTAATTTCATATAATAATAATAATAAATAAATAAATAAACAAATAAATAAATAAATAATAGAAGAAGATGAAGAAAATTAATAATAATAAGGAATTTAATAATTAAAATAATATTAAGAAAATTAATTATGAATAATAATGATTATAAAATAATAATAATAAGATAATTAATTTCAGTATAATAAAATTAGTCAAAAGAATAATAATAAGTAGAAAATTAATAAAATTAATTAATTAATAATAATAACAATAACAATAATAATTCATAATTAATAATAATAATAAGTTCCAAAATTTTGTATAATAAAATTAATAATAATAATAATAAGATAATGAATTTAGTATAATAAAATTAATAAAAATAATAAAATTATTAATATTAATAAGAATAAGAATAATAATAAGTAGAAAATTTATAAAATAATTAATAATAATAATAATAAATTAATAATAATAATAATAAATTAATAATTTCATATATAATAATAATAATAAATAGTTTGAAATTTAGTATAATAAAATTTAATAATAATAATAATAATAATAATAATAATAATAATAATAATAATAATAATAATAATAATAATAATGAGTTTAATAATATAGTTAAGAATAAAAAATTACTTATGTGAGGAAGGGGTATTCTTGGAAATTGCTTGTATTTTGTTTTGGAGACGGAGATGAGAAATTTTGTATCATGGGAGGTACAAAAAAAATTTGTCCCTGTACTCCGAAAATGGGACAAAAATATATGGAAACAACAAGTAAACGCTATAAAATATGGGATTTTTATCCCTGTCATCTGTCCCTATCCATAGGAACAGCAACCAAACACAGGGTTACAAAACAGGTTAGGAATAAATTTCCTTGCATAATACAGTCACTGTCCCAAATTTATGGAATCAATGAATAATGGAGACCAATAATCGATAGTGAAATTAGACATTTATTCTTTCTTGACCTTTTGTTTAGAAGTTGAAAAAGGAAATTCAATTAATTTTTTCCCCAAAATGAGTAAAATTTAGATAGAGTGCTTCTGTATAGTTTTCCATCAGAAGATTTTGTATAAACAGTGTGAACTCATATGGTTTTCGTATTGTAACTATACGTATGGTTAGTAATGCAATGACAATGTAAAATTGTTTTATTAATGAAATGAGATATGTTAACTTTTTAAATATTTATGTTCTTTATTAAGTATATATATTAAGGGCGAACGGGATGGACGACCACGCAATCCATCCCGTTCGTCCATTTAATCTAACGGCTAATATTTATTTCTCGTCTCTCTTATGCATCTCACACACAGACACTCTCGAATGTTCTCCCTTTTCATCATCTCTCTTATGCATCTCACACACAGACACTCTCGAATGTTCTCCCTTTTCACCAGAAACAGGTTTATGAAGCCAAGGCGTTCCATGAAGGAAATTCGACGGAAGTGAGGTCAAGGGGATGTTTCACTGTTTCCACTGTGATCGTGGATCTGGTAGAGCGCCAAAGTACTTGAGATGACGAGGTTTGCGTGTTCTGATTCTCTCCAGATCTGCTCTTCCGTGCTCGAATCTTCACACACGGTACGTTTTCGCTCTATGATTCTCTCTTCCTCATCTCGATTCCTCAATTTTTAGCTTTGCCAAAATGTCTTTCCAAGTACGTGTTCTGATTCTCTCCAAATCTGCTCTCTCCGTGCTCGGATCTTCACATACGGTACATTTTTGCTCTCTGATTCTCTCTTCCTAGTCTCGATTCCTCAGTTTTTATCTCTTCTCTTGCTTCAGTCTGGTTCGAGAGCTTAACGACTAACTTTTGGGATATTTAGCTCTCTCTTTCTCTTGTAGTTTCTAGGTTTTGACCGAGTTTCAGTGGGTATCACCAGATCTGCTCTCTCCATATATTGCGCCATTCTCGCTGGGGGAGAGTGGAAATGGAGATGGAGGTGATGCGTAGGTATATATGTTTTTCCCGATTGTGTTCAGTTAATTCTGTTGTAGAAAGTTTGTAAACTTTAAATTAATTTTTCAGGGATTGTTGTTGCGTAAAAAGATGGGATTTTTTTTTGGGTTTAACTTTGGGATCAAGTTCTGAAAATGGGGAGGAAATTGTTATGGTGATTGTTATAGTTTACATCATATGGACTTAAGAAGTTTCACTATTATTTGTAGGTTTTGCATTTGCTACGGAGATATTTAGGTGAATATGTTGACGGCCTTTCTCTAGATGCCTTAAGAATCAGTGTGTGGAAAGCTTTGTCTCCTAATCCTTAAAATTTCATGTGTTGTGTTAGTTTCTTATCTTTTTGTGAATCTCAGATATCCAACTATATGCCTTTCAACTTTATATTATGTTACTTGATGGCATTCTTATCATCCCTTTGGTACTTTTAACTTTTTCTAAAGAATTCCTTCTCTTTCCCAGGTGATGTTATACTAAAGGATTTGAAATTGGAGGCAGAAGCATTAAATGCATTAAAACTTCCAGTCATTGTTAAAGCTAGATTTGTTGGGACCATCACTTTAAAGGTAGCTAAATTATCAACCACTGGAACTTTTAGTTACCAAAGATAGACTGAAAATTTTCTACCAAGTTTGACTTCAATTTAGGCGAAGTCGGAAGAGTTGTTCTTCCTTCATCTTTTTTTCTTGTAGCATTTTATAAGCGTGTTGATTGCTTCATGGTGGTGTCTTTCGAGTGACTATTGAGGTTTGGCAGTGAGTTGAGCTAATGATTGAGTTTGGAATGGTTGATAATCAGTGTAATGACCATATAAATTGACTGTAATTTTCCCAAACTGGAAATTGCATAAGAATCATGATCTCTACTTTATTATTTTTGTTTCTCACTGCTCTACAGTGTGCTTTTCAATCTTTTGCCTTCATGTTTATGTCTTTAGTTGAATTGTTTTTCTCCATTTTCTTTTATGATGACAGGTTCCATGGAAGAGTTTAGGCAAAGAACTAGTTATTGTTCTCATTGATCGCATTTTCATTCTTGCTCAACCTGCTACGAATGGTCACGCTCTAAAAGTAAGAAGATGATATTTGCTATTTTACAACTATAAATCCCCTCTGTTCCTCTGGTTTTGAATTTCATATTGGTCTTTGACTTTCTACATTTCTTATGATAGGAGGAGGACAGAAGAAAACTTTTTGAAGCCAAACTTCACCAGATTGAGGTTATAACTTTATGCTAACTACCATAACTTTTGTTGCTGTATTAATGTCATACTGATTTGTCACCTGCAAAATGATTAAGTTTTTTGTACTCCCATTTTTCTGCATAATGTCATAATTAATTTTTTTGAACAGTCTCTACATATTTTCATAATTTAATTTTCTTGAATCAATCTGGCATGGCATATAAAATATCGTGATTTATTTTCTCATTCCAATTGATACTTTTCATCCTTTTCTCTATTTGGGGAAGCAGAATTGGCAACGCTTGAAGCCACATCAAGGTCTAAGTTGGGAAGTGTATGGCCTGTGGAATTTTAGTTCTCTTTTAGTTCATTTGTCATAATTGCTCTTCCATTAAATTGATATGTTTTGTTCAATTTCTCTTCTGGTTAAAGTTATTTTCTATTATTTCTATGACATCATCTTCTTCTGATCTGGGGCTTCACTTTAGCACTTATCTCAAGTTTAGATATTTTTATTGTGCTTAGTGTATTCACGATAGTCTCAATGACACAATATCTAGTAACATGAAATCTCTGGAGATGACACTTCTTATTATTAATGTCATACTGATTTGTCACCTGCAAAATGATTAAGTTTTTTGTACTCCCATTTTTCTGCATAATGTCATAATTATTATTTTTGAACAGTCTCTGCATATTGTCATAATTTAATTTTCTTGAATCAGTTTGGCATGGCATATAAAATACCGTGATTTATTTTGTCATTCCAATTGATACTTTTCATCCTTTTCTCTATTTGGGGAAGCAGAATTGGCAACGCTTGAAGCCACATCTAGGTCTAAGTTGGGAAGTGTATGGCCTGTGGAACTTTAGTTCTCTTTTAGTTCATTTGTCATAATTGCTCTTCCATTAAATTGATATGTTTTGTTCAATTTCTCTTCTGGTTAAAGTTATTTCCTATTATTTCTATGACATCATTTTCTTCTGATCTGGGGCTTCACTTTAGCACTTATCTCAAGTTTATATATTTTTATTGTGCTTAGTGTATTCAGGATAGCCTCAATGACACAATATGTAGTAACATGAAATCTCTGGAGATGACACTTCTTGTTATTAATGTCATACTGATTTGTCACCTGCAAAATGATCAAGTTTTTTGTACTCCCATTTTTCTGCATAATGTCATAATTAATTTTTTTGAACAGTCTCTGCATGTTGTCATAATTTAATTTTCTTGAATCAGCCTGGCATGGCATATAAAATACCGTGATTTATTTTCTCATTCCAATTGATACTTTTCATCCTTTTCTCTATTTGGGGAAGCAGAATTGGCAACGCTTGAAGCCACATCAAGGTCTAAGTTGGGAAGTGTATGGCCTATAGAATTTTAGTTCTCTTTTAGTTCATTTGTCATAATTGCTCTTCCATTAAATTGATATGTTTTGTTCAATTTCTCTTCTGGTTAAAGTTATTTCCTATTATTTCTATGACATCATTTTCTTCTGATCTGGGGCTTCACTTTAGCACTTATCTCAAGTTTAGATATTTTTATTGTGCTTAGTGTATTCAGGATAGCCTCAATGACACAATATGTAGTAACATGAAATCTCTGGAGATGACACTTCTTATTATTAATGTCATACTGATTTGTCACCTGCAAAATGATTAAGTTTTTTGTACTCCCATTTTTCTGCATAATGTCATAATTAATTTTTTTGAACAGTCTCTGCATGTTGTCATAATTTAATTTTCTTGAATCAGCCTGGCATGGCATATAAAATACCGTGATTTATTTTGTCATTCCAATTGATACTTTTCATCCTTTTCTCTATTTGGGGAAGCAGAATTGGCAACGCTTGAAGCCACATCAAGGTCTAAGTTGGGAAGTGTATGGCCTGTAGAATTTTAGTTCTCTTTTAGTTCATTTGTCATAATTGCTCTTCCATTAAATTGATATGTTTTGTTCAATTTCTTTTCTGGTTAAAGTTATTTCCTATTATTTCTATGATATCATCTTCTTCTGATCTGGGGCTTCACTTTAGCACTTATCTCAAGTTTAGATATTTTTATTATGCTTAGTGTATTCAGGATAGTCTCAATGACACAATATCTAGTAACATGAAATCTCTGGAGATGACACTTCTTATTCTCAATCAAGACGACAACAAGATAGAGGGTATGAAGAAGGTAATTCTTTGTGGATTGTGTATGATCCTGCCTAATGTATCTTCAGAAATTTGTGGTATCACATCAAATACATAACTTTGCAAGCCCTTAATGTTCTGTCTCGAGCTTTAGAAGTTGACCCAACATCTGAAATTGGAAATCTTGTTGCTATCATTGTTTTAATATCTTTTCAACATTGAATGCACGCTGTTGAAGGACAGAAACGAAAGGTTGAAGAAAGCAAGCAATTGCGAGTTGATTGATTGGTTTCTGGGTGGCTGTTATAAGAATTTCTGATTTGTTTCGTGTTTGTGAGTATATTGTCTCTTGGTTCTTCATTATTTATTTATTTTTCTCTCGATGTCTTATAAATCTTAAAGGTTGTTTCTTTTTTGTTTCACCTGAAGAAAAAGATTGTTTCTTTTATCATTTGACCGTGTTGTCATGTCCTGGTTCTCTATCTTTTTGTTTTATGAATTTTATTACCCATGATAATCTTCCAGTTGCTGTTCTTAGACACAGGAGGGATGGAGGTCAGTCTATAACATATGAACATAGCTTCCGTATTGGCTTTAAGGGGAATAATGTTGTGGTATGTTTTTGGTTAATCTTTTTTCTGCTACTGCTGATTGAATTACCTGTGCCTTTTACAGACCAAGGGTAAGTATTTTATCAATAACCACTTGAGCCTTAGGGCGATGTACCACAGGGATGCTGAGACAGAATTTGCTCGCATAGTTGGGTTTAAGGTTACTCCAAATCGGTACTTTGTCATCTTCCTTTTTGTGATTTTGACTTTGCATTTTTATTGTTTAAGTTATTTATGTAGTTACAGAGATCCTACGATTTGGCATTCAATCATATATTCTATATTTGAGTCAACCACATGGCATTGTATGATTATTTTGAGGCACAAAAAGTTTCAGTAACCAAAGTATTTTTAGCATTTACATACATGTGTGTCCTTGATGGTGTGTATCTTTATTTTGAAAGCACGCTTTCCTTTTTAAAGATCAGCTTATGCTGCTTGAGGCTTGGAATACCATTTTTTGTTCCAAGTTCTTGTATATGATATTTCTAACTATAATCAGCTAGAAACTCAAGATGAATCTCTGGAGGAGACAAGGTGGAAACTTGTTCATGGAGATGCATTTAGGGCACCCATCAATTTTGGATTGCTTTGTGTGTATGTTGGCACAGGTGTACAGATCTTTGGAATGACACTTATTACGATGATATTTGCTTTGTTGGGATTCTTGTCTCCTTCCAACAGAGGTGGCCTCATGACTGCTATGGTTCTTTTATGGGTGTTTATGGGTATATTTGGTGAAAAATGTTAGAAATTGTATAGTTTTTTAACATTATTTCTTGCAAATATTACGTTCTTATTTCAATAGTCTTGTCACTAAAGGATGAAAATTAGTTGGTTGTGGCTCAACTATGCCAACTCTTCATATGTCAAACGATGATCTGGCAAAATTTGTTGATACTTCTGATGAATGGATATCTGTTTGTACTAGGATTCGAAATTGAAGAGTTCTTACAGGTCATTTACATTCTTTTGGTTGCATCTTTGTTTTGTATATTGAAAATTTGGAATCTGGATGTCTTTAATTGCTTGGAGTTGCTATTGAAATTACTTTATGGTGACTTCAAGTTAATTGAGTTGAATTTAATGATCAGTTTCTTTTATGGAGAGGGAGAATTAAAGGTTTTTTTTTGGTTGAGATCCTTATATTTCTAACAGTTAGTAACTTGGTTCCATCGATGACATTTTAGGAAAAGAAAGCTTAGTTTCTTTAGCAACAGAAGCATCAAGGAGAGCTCTTCAGATGGCAGAGATTGAACCTGATGATGTAGACATGGTGTTGTTCTGCTCATCTACGCTAGAAGATCTTTTCGGTAGTGCTCCTCAGGTATAACTTGATGTTTTATGGTTCTTCTATTTTCTTAATATTGCTAACAACAAGAAATTGAGTTATAAATGGTTGAATGAAAAAGCAAAAAGTTGTGTGATTCATGAGACAGTATGATTACTATTTAAATTCATATTTATTTACTCTTTGCTGCATCTACTATCCACCATCTATGTGTCGATAGAATCGTTTTCTTGTCTACCCTCTTAATTTATGCTACGAGTTAATAATATGCTAAAGTGCAACTTGATTTGCTTAGCTTCTTCTAAATTCATCTTGTCTATTAGTTTAATCTATGCTGCAATATGCATTTTTTACCACACTCCTTGAACTCATGTTGTTGATGAAATTTTCACTAGAAATGAATTTAGGTGGAAGCTCTTTGCATTTTCCATTTTATTTTAAAAGTTAAGAGATTAGAATTAATAAAGTTCCTTGAATAGATTGAATTTTGTTGTTCGATGCATGATCAATTTATTAGATTTAGACGTGGATATATGGCACTTCATTAAGTGTCTTGTTGAAGAATTTATAATTTCTTGATATTTAGTACTAGCCAATTTTGAGTTGTGCAATGCACCATTGACAGCTAAAGTTTAAGAATCAACTAAGCTAAATTGGTTCTTGATCCTCCTTGATCTAAGTTTGTCAAAACTGAACATTTTGAAGTTGAACTTAAGGGTTGAGTCGATAACTTGGGTCTGAACTCTTTAAGTAGTAATTGATACTCTTTATTTCTTATAACTTTACTAAAATATAATTTCCTGAAGTTAGCCTAATGGGTAATGAATTGAAATTTGATGGACATACATGGAAAAATGAATTTCTTATGTTCTCCAAAGTGTTTCTTGCTTTCAGACCTCTCAAGGAACATTTCATATGATATTTTGTGTCCTAAATTGTAGCGCCCTCTTACCGTAGGGTATACACCGGGACGCTCGTAGGTCATACCGATACATAACCTACGATGAGGGTGCACTACGATTCGATCATTTCTATAAACCTCATGACATCTATATAATAAAGCAGTAATATCGAATTCATCAAATTTTTTAAAATCAAAAGATACTTCTTATTTCATTTCTGAAACACTATAAGTTCACAATTCTGTCCGATTACAACTATACAAAACCAAAAAGAGACTAACATAACTCCTAACTAGATCATCCCCAAAAGATCCCAGCTGACCGACCTGTGGGCCATGCTCCTCTCACGCGCTTTTCTTGACAAAGCAGAAAAGTCTCGCTAACTGGAGCTAGGAGTCAACTATCGTTGTCCTGAAAAATAATTGCAATGTTGGGTGAGTTTGCGAACTCAGCGAGAAACCATCATCGATGGTCCACCTAACTCTTGCATATTCAAACCATTCACACAATATCATATATATCACAACCAAGAATCACATGCATTCAATTTCACATTTATAAGGCGGTACGCCTTTCATACAATTCACATTTGAACAATCATATATGCAATGTACATGTGACTCTTTTATTTTATTTCGTTATTGTGACCGTGTGCTTGAGCTCATTTACGTTGAGCCATTGGCTCTGAAAACATTGGGCTTAAACCCTGATACGTTGAGCATAAAGTTCTGAAAATCGTTGGGCACGAGGCCCTGTGCGTTGAGCTTAAAGCTCTGAATACGGTGGCCGCACCAGTCACAACTGTCAATTATCTGATCATGCATAATGGCATGTATGCACATGTTCCAAATTTCACTAGTTGTGTCATAGTCTAATATCACCTATCCAATTTGCATTTGAAACCAATTAATGGCAATTTATGCACACTTAACACTTCTATAGCACATTACAAGTATTTCGAACACCTGTGGTCCGAAATCAACCAAGACAATCACACATAATCCTTCCTTAGCTCCTCATGGCATAAGTGCATAAAGTGTAACACATAAAGGTTGAGAAACCAACTAGGTTACTCACCTCAGAACTTCCGAGCTACTGCCGGGAAGTCTCGCCTACGTCGGACGATCGACGATCCACTTGAGCCTCTACAACAATCATAATATTCAAATATTACTAATTGTACAATTTCCAAAGTCAATTATGCACATGAAGCGAATTAATTGTGTACATGACATGTTTATGACATTCCAACCCTAATCCGAAATTCCCCCAATCTCAATTCTAAAACCCGAATTCAAAATCTCCAAATTGAATTTAATCCATAACCAATTAAATCCACCAATTCCTAAATCCCCAATTCAAAAACCTCAAAGAGCCCAATTTCAGAAATTTGGGCTCCTCACTTGCGTCTGGTCCCTCTGGCATGAAGCATTACTCCTTCTCCATGGCGTCAGACGCGCTTTCGTCATGACGTAGTCTTCTCTCTTGCTTGGCAAGGCGCCTTCCAGCATTGTCGCGGAAAGCAAGACATCGCGGCGTCTTGAGTCTGTCTTGCTTTCGTCATGGCGTGTTCTTCAAGACATCGTCAAGGCAGTAATCTCAAGAACGCCAAAAACCCAGATTTCTGACTCTGCAACTCTCCAAATCCAATTTCTTCCTTTCCAAACCACTCCCAAACAACTCTATATATATCAAACAACTACTTCCCAACCTCAATTCCATCAAACAATCATTATCCCTAAAATTTCAACATTAAAATCCACGAAAACATCATCGGAAACCCTAACTTTCAAATCCTCAAATATTCAAACTAAATCATCCATATAACTAAATCAATCAATAAATCTATCTATCTAGGGCAAGAAAGAAGCAACTTACTTGATTTAAAGCCTCAAATCTTCAAGGATCACACCAAAACCAACTCAACGACACCCACGGCTAACACCCATCTCAAACCCATCTTCAATTCTTCTTTACCAAACCAAAGAAAATGATTCAAGGATGGAAGAGGAAACCAAAAGTGAGGAGAAACCAAGAAGAATATCCACGATCAAGGGAAGTAAATTTCTTCTCTCAAAATCAAGGAGTATCGTGGAAACCAAAATTCAAAAGGTAGGGTTAATAAACTAAGGAACTAAGGGCTTGTTTGGCAATTTAATTGCCACAAGTCCAATCCGAACAACCTCAATCCAATTTCAAATTCTAATTCCTCCCGAATTCCAATGGCTCTGAACCCTAATTCTTCAAATCAAAATTCTAATCTCCATTGCCATTGGTTAATCAAATTCGGAATCGGAAATTTAAATAAATCAGTCATTGGTCAATTTTTCGGTCCGGACCTATTACTCCGAAAATTCCAGAAAAATTCCTATAAATTCTCAAAATTAGAAAAAATCTAATCATATACTCCAAATCCATAATTCAAACTCCTAAAATCTCAATTCTTATTCCAATTCAAAAATTAAACCTAATCTGCACAATCATAACCAAATTTTCCCATTTACACAATCAGGTCGGGAAATTGTCATACATGCATGTAGATACATATACTTGTGCAATCATAAACATTTATCAATAATATAGAGGCTATGAATGCATATGCAAAACAATTTATGCATGCACCAAATCCCACTCCATCCGAATTACCGATACGCCCTTCTCATCGGTAACGGGATGTTACATAAATGATCCCCATTTGGTAGTATATTATACACCTTCTGGACAGAAGCACAGTTAACAAAGCACTTTTATGTTTGTTTGGCATGGTGGACAGAAGAATTTATTTTATGACCCATTGATATTCAAGCATCGAGGAAGACAAATTAGTGTCTTAGAACGTGCAGTTTTGGTGAAAAATTGGAAATATGTACTATTGCTATGGTCAACTGTGCTAAACAATGCAAACACAGATTATTGCTTACATTTCCTCCCAGCTTTTCCGTCCTCTTATCTTTCCGTCACTTCTTATGGTATTGATCTGCTCTAGGTGTCATTCATTTATCATGTCTTCTGGTGGTGATTTAAACTTTGACTCTGGTTGGATTTTAAATTGCTAATAAAATCTGTGTTTCAGATACTTCAAAATTCTCCTTTACAACACGTGTTCAGACAACATTCATGGAATAAGAGGAAGATAAAGATGAATGTCTTTCTATAAAGATCTTACCTATGTCAAAGCTTTTATTTCTAACTGGAAGCAACTGGAGGAGAAGATGTATTTCTTTTTGAACAAGTATTCTATCTTGTTTTAATAAATGCTAGAGATATTACTTCACTTATGTCAGTATTGTCTTGCAGATTGATTGAAAATGCTTATTATTCTAAATATGCTCCATTGTGGCAGAATTTTAGGTTAGCGATCAATAATTTATAGAACTATTTGCAAGTTTTCCAACAAGATTTTCTGTGCACTTGTATGTTTATATGTCAACAAGTACTCGAGAATCAAAAGGATTTTCTTGAGTAACATAATGTAAATGCACGAAGTCAGGCACTAAAGTAGCGCTCGTATTCTTATGTCCATGGGATTCTTTGTGATAGTTGATATGAAAAATTAAAAATTTGTAATTAAATTTTAAGAAAATTTTAAAATTTTGCAATTAAATTCTCAATGTATAAAATATGTATTTGATTATATTATTATATAATTTTAATGTATAATAAATATGGGAAATTTAAAATTAGTAAATAAATGATAAATAATTTAAATATGTAATGAAATTTAATTAAATAGATATAAATATGTCAAGATATATGCATTTAATCATAATAAGGTATAATAATACAAATATTAATGATAAATATTTTGAACTTGAAGCAGAGAAGTTATTGTTAGTCCGCAATTGCAAACCTTATGGGAGCTTGAATTTAGAAAAGCGCATCTTATATTAAGCTAATTATCATATCAATATTAATTAATTCATTCATTCATTATATTATAATTATTAATAGGAAAATCAAAATTTGCAGCTTCTTGACGCAGTTAACAAATGTGCGCACATAATAAAAGATTAATAATTTAATTTGCACGATAGGGTGCATTTGCACGATAGTAATTTCGGTATAGCAGGCTCAATGTGGCTATCGTGCCTTTGTTATTATTATTATTATTATTCCTATTAGATATATGTATATAATATAGATATATAGATATAAAACAAATATATAATACTCATGAGGAATTTAATAATACTAATAATTGCGTTGTCTTAGTTTGTCTCTGTTTCGTCTTAGTTTTTATCGTCTTAATTAATTAAATTTTGTGCAGTTCAACTTTTGCTAAATATATTATAATTAAAACTAATTACTCATTTATATTTGTTATTATATAAATATATAATAACAAATATATTATTATATTATTATTATTATTATTATTATTATTATTATTATTATTATTATTATTATTATTATTATTATTATTATTATTATTATTATTATTATTATAAAGTAATCAAAAGTTAATAATGCATAAATGAAAATATTAACAGTTAAATAAAAAATTTGAGGGTGTTAAATTTATTATTATTAGTACTAATTAGTGATTTATATATTTGTTATTATATCTATCTATCTATATATATACTATACATATATATAATAGGGATAATAATATTTACATTAATTTATGAATTAATGCAAATTAGTAATATATATTTGTCATTATATTTGTATATATAATGGTGGTAATAATTCTTCAAGGATATAATAAATTACCTTTTTTTTGCCTCTGAATTTATTGAAATCAAAATTAACTTATATTTTATTTACTAAATTAAATTTTATACGTTAGAACTTCTTTTGATTTTTGCTAAATATATTACAATTAAAACTAATTAGTGATATATATTTGTTATTATATATATATATATATATTAGTATAGACAAGTAATATTTATATATTTAGAGATAATAATAATAAATCGCTAATGATTAATAATTTAAATATATAATGAAAATTTCATTAAAAGCTTTAAATATGTCATATTAAAATATAAAAGTTAGAAAATAATAAATGAATAACTTTAATTAATTAATTAAAATTTATGCAGTTCAACTTTTGCTAAATATATTATAATTAAAACTAATTAATCATTTATATTTGTTATTATATAAATATATAATAGCAAATATATTATATAACAAATATATTTAAATTATTCTTATTATGACTATTATTAATATAAATATTATTATTATTATATAACGCTCGCGAGGGCGAGGGCTAGGGCTCGCCCTCGTGAGACTGACATTTTCTTCCACCGAGCTCGCCCTCGCGAGACTTGACATTTTTTGCCAATCTCACGAGGAATATATAAAATAAATTTATCTATTAATTAGTATACATAAGTAATATTTATATATTTAGTGATAATAATAATAAATCGTTGCAGATTAATAATTTAAATATGTAATGAAAATTTCATTAAAAGCATTAAATATGTCATATTCAAAATATAAAATTAGAATATAATAAAAGAATAAGTTTAATTAATTAATTAAATTTTATGCAGTTCAACTTTTGCTAAATATATTATAATTAAAATAATTAGTCATTTATATTTGTTATTATATAAATATATAATAACAATTATATTATATAACAAATATATTTAAATTATTCTTATTGTGATTATTATTAATATAATTTATTAATTATAGCGTAATCAAAAAGTTAATAATACATAAATGAAAATATTAAGCGTTAAATAAAAAAATTGTGGGTGTTAAATTTATTATTATCGGTACTAATTAGTGATTTATATATTTGTTGTTATATGTATATATATATATATATATATACATATAACAACAAATATATAAATCACTAATTAGTATCGATAATAATATATATATATATTTACATTAATATATGAATTAATGCAAATTAGTAATATATATATTTGTCATTATATTTGTATATATAATGGTGGTAATAATACTTGAGGATATATTAAATTACCTTTTTTGCCTCTCAATTTCGGAAATCAAAATTAACTTATATTTTATTTACTAAATTAAAACTTATACATTACAACTTCTTTTGATTTCTACTACATATATTACAATTAAACCTAATTAGTAATATATATTTTTAATATATATATATTAATTAGTATAGATAAGTAATATTTATATATTTAGAGATAATAATAATAAATCGTTGTAGATTAATAATTTAAATATGTAATGAAAATTTTATTAAAAGCTTTAAATATGTCATATTAAAAATATAAAAGTTAGAATATAATAAATGAATAATTTTAATTAATTAATTAAAATTTATGCGATTCAACTTTTGTTAAATATATTATAATTAAAACTAATTAGTCATTTATATTTGTTATTATATAAATATATAATAACAAATATATTATATAACAAATATATTTAAATTATTCTTATTATGACTATTATTAATATAATTATTATTATTAAGTATATATATTAAGAGCGACCGGATGGACGACCACGCAATCCATCCCACTCGTCCATTTAATCTAACGGCTTACATTCTCTTTCTTCTGTTTATTGAAATATACACGCAATCTTCTTACCTAAATATTTTGTCATTTTGTCTAGATATGCACGCAATCTTCTGACGCAGTTTGTCAGGCGGCCGCGCTTGTGACTACTTAAAGAGCAAAAATAGATCCATGTTGTCTCCTTTCTCTGTCTTTGTTTTTCCTCTCCGCCATTGCCTTCCTCTGCTTTTTCCATTCCAGCTGTGGTTGTCGTAGCTGTTGTTGGTGTCGAGAGAGTATCAGTAGTTTCGAGGTGAATCTAGCACGTGACGCCTAGCATAAGGTTGTTCACCAACTGGACGTCGGATGTTGTAACCGCATCGTCTCTGTTTCCAGTTGTTCTTTACTTGTAAATCTTCTTTCAGCTTTTTTTATTTTGTTGTGTACAGATGTTTTCCGAGTTTAGTGCAGACTTGGATATGAGGAGATTTATCATAAATTGCAAAGCTGCTACTTCACCACCGGCATCCTCTTTCCTTGTGCATATATTTTTCTCATGTCAGAAAGGAACTCCTCTGTCAAAGCATAGGTTTCAGGATTATCATCAGGAATCATCTACTTTAATCTGAGATCACGGAATAGATCCATGTTGTCTCCTTTCTCTGTCTTTCTTTTTCCTCTCCGCCATTGCTAAAGACGTGAACCTAGCATAAGGTTGTTCTGTTGGACGTCGGATGTTGTAACCGCATCGTCTCTGTTTCTAGTTGTTCTTTACTTGTAAATCTTCTTTAAGCTTTTTTGTTTTCTTGTGTATGAGATGTTTTCCGAGTTTCGTTGTTGCTGCTGTCGACTGTTGCCATCCTGAAAAAAGAGTGCCTCAAATAAAGAAGGCCTAGTGCAGACTTGGATATGAGGAGATTTATCATAAATTGCAAAGCTGCTACTTCACCACCGGCATCCTCTTTCCTTGTACATATATTTTTCTCATGTCAGAAAGGAACTCCTTTGTCAAAGCAGAGGTTCATCTACTTTAATCTGAAAAAGGATGCGTGGAACAAAGAAGGCGTAGTGCAGACTTGGATATGAGCACATTCATCGTTAGTCTCTGTCCATATAGCAGCTACTTGTGATGCAATAGGAAGATTGTAAATGAGTTGACCAAGATTTTCTTATAGTCATAGAGTTTTAGAAGACGTATTGCAGATTTGAATAATATAGTAACTGCACATATTGCTTCGTGCTATTTTTCAAGAATGTGACATATCGCTTTGTAAAGTTTTATGTGTCTTACTTTCGCTTACTCTAACTTTTTCTGCTTTATGTCTTACTTCAGTATGCTTTTCACTTTTCAATATCTGACTTTGATGGTTTCACTTCTATCGTCTCACTTGTGATTTGCTTTTTCTATCGCCTCGCTTCTTAATTCGGAGGTGATTTGCTTTCGTATGCTTTCCATCGCCCCGCTTTTCACGCCCTCTGCTTTTGGATAACTTTAAATGCAGATGAAACATCATATGAGCAGATTTATCATGTTGCCATTTCAAGAATTGTAATATTAGATAGCATAATATGGTAATCGACATATAAACCGCTAATTTTCAGCCTCTTATTTTGGTCACATATATGATTTTGATGAATAATGAGGCGAAGTTGAAAAGATGTACGAAGAAGAGAAAAATAGGCGGAGATGAGAAAGTAGACGAAGTTAAAATAGATGGAGTTGAAAAGTTAACGAAGTTATCAATATAGGCGGAGTTGAAAAAGTAGGCGAAGTTAAAAATATAAACGAGTTGAAAAAGTAGGCGAAGTTAACAATACACACGGAGAATACAAAGGTCGACGTAGACATAAAGATGCATTTAAAAGCGCATTTATACGAACAAAAAGCAGAAGACAAAAGGCATTTAATCGAAAGGCAGAAGGAAGTTCAATTTCCTTGTGAGAGAAGTAACGAGCTGTGACGAACTACATCAAATTTGCTATAAAACATAATGGACACTGGAGTAGGAAACTGAAATGCTTAATAGAATTGATCCTGATATTAGGAATATAATGGAGTGACGCCGCACTTCAGGATTTCTGTACTTCCATGTTCATCTAAATTGAACTTGAACAAGGCTACAATCCCTAACGAATAACCATGACCATCTATCCACTTCTGCATTTGAATCTATCTCCTGTATTTTGGACACATCCAACCTTATGCTTTCCGCTGCTTCCGCTCCCTAATAAATAACAATCAAATATTTCTTTTTAGTAAAAAAAAAAGTTCAAATGATTTTCAAATTGATATTATAATAATTGAAGGTATGTTCAAAATATCCTTATTTGAAAACCATAAGTTCAAAGTTTTGCAATATATATTTTTCTTAACATAATATCAATACACAACTTAAAAATCTCATGTAGAAAGTAAGTGACTAATTTTACCTTGTCTTCTGCAAGTACTTTAAAAACATCTTTTGCATCCCATAATCTACTACGTGTATTGGGATATCTAGATTCTTGACGTGCAACTTCCTTTCCCATTTCTTCCATTAAGTCATGCATTTCTAATGTGTTTTCAGAAACGTACAGTTCGTTGAAACAGAGTATCAATGGGTGGACATCTTCGCTAAACCATTAAGTGAAGAACGGTTCAGGGAAATCAGACGAAATCTCAACATGGTTAAATATATCATAAAATCAAAACCAAAGGCCAATATTTTTAGGACAATAAATTCATATTTACGTGAACTTGAAAAGCAGATGAAATGTGACAAGTAGACGAAAGCAGTTGAACACGAAGGTTATAAATAAGAGTCGAAGTCAACATATTATTTATGCTTTTGCATTCTCTGTCTGTTTTTGTACTTCAATCATTTTTGTACTTCGTCATTTTTGTTTGTGCATTATTCATTAAAATCATATATCTCAAGTCATTTTGACTTAACATGCTTTTCAATAGGTTCCATCTGTTTTTCTTCATCTGTTTTTCATCGTCTGCTTTTTCATCATTATTTGTACTTCATCAAAATCATTGATGTCGAGTCGTTTTGACTTAACAATCTCGTCCTTTTTAACTGCACAGATTTTTTCTGTCACGTAGATTGAGTTTTCAATTAATAGGTACAATCTTCTAGCCGTTATAATAATGTCAAACACTGCTAATAGCGTATTGCAGAAGTAGACCAGAACAGAGATTGACGTTTCAATTGATACGTTAACGTATTCCAGAAGTAACCAAACATGAGGACTGCAAAGAGAAGAAGAGGACCAGAACAGAGATTGACGTTTCAATTCATAGGTGATAGATTTCTCACCTGCTACTCCTGACAGGTTGACCTTCTACAATTATTTTCTCTTCTTTGAAAATTAGTGTCATTGATTCCCTTTGCTCTTCTTCCTGACAGGTTGACCTTCTACAATCATTTTCTGTTTTTCGCAAGAAGAAGACGACCAGAACAGAGATTGCTTGAATCTTGAAAGAACCGGTTATTCAATTGAGTTTTGTAACTAACTCAAACTGATTCTTAATTCACACGTGGTTTGCTTTCGTCTCCTTTCCATCGTCTGCTTTTACTCCCGTCTACTTTTGCAGAACTTTCGTCTGCTTTTGCTTTCGTCTACTTTTGCTTCCGTCTAGTTTTGCTTCCATATGCTTTTCAACTTGCGTCTGCTTTTCAACTTCTGTCTTCTTTTCATCCTCTCCTTTTTCATCATTATTTGTACTTCATCAAAATCATTTATGTAAAGTCATTTTGACTTAACAATCTCCTCCTTTTTAACTGCACAGATTTCTTCTGTCAGGTAGATTGACGTTTCAATTAATAGGCATAATGTCAAACACTGCTAATAGTGTATTGCAGAAGTAAACATCAGAACAGAGATTGACATTTTAATTCATAGGTGAGAGCGTCATAATTTTTTACTTGTGGCAAGGAAAGACACGCTAACCCCCAAAATGTATGAACCAGACATTCAGACCTGTTTTTCTTGTATGGCATAATCTTCTAACTGGTATAATAATGTCGATTCCTGCCAAAAACGTATTGAAGAAGTAAGCAAACATTAACAGAATTAGAGAAGAAGAGCACCAGAGTAGAGATCGACGTTTCAATTCATAGGTGATAAAATTATTATACACGTGCTACTCCGGACAGGTTGACCTTTGTTTACCTTTACTCTTCTTCCTGACAGGTTCACCTTCTACAATCATTTCGCTTTTTGCATCCGTTTATCAATCAATCATTCAAGGGCCATTTCTTTGGCATCAAAATAACTTACAACGAAATTTGATGTCTCGCACGCACTCCACTGACACCTTTGACACCTTCATATTCTAACTTCTTACCTGTTCTCCTGTCTTAACCCTTAAAGCAAATCTACCCCAACCGCTGAAACATTTTCTCCACCCAAACTTTACTTCTCTCAACTACTCTTTTCTTTTAGTTATCAAATTCTCCGTTCTAGATTCTGACTGCATTTATACTCCATTTTTTAAAGGCCCCGTGCTTATTCTCTGCTGCATTCTTCGAGTACTAAGGTATATATGCTTAGGTTAAATAAATTTATTGTAAAAATTCAGCTATTGTTATTTATTAACCTGAATAGAGCAAATTCTCCTTTCTACGTTCTGACTGCATGTATACTCCATTTTTTATAGGTCCTCTGCTTATTCTCTGTTGCATTCTTCGTGTAGTAAGGTACGTGTAGTTAAATGAAATAAATTTATTTTATAAATTATGCTATAGTTATTTAAATGGTTTATAATCATGTTTGTTCGACATATTGTTTGTTAGATCATAAACAAAATGTTTTTTTTACATGTTTACTGTGATACGATTTATAATATATATTCAATTTTATTGTTTCTATATATATATCGATATAGCTATATAGATATATATTTATATATATATGTATATATACATATATATATCAATGTATGTAGGCCTGTATATATATATCTGACAATTCATTTTTACCGAACATCATGAATGGATAGATCAAAGACGTTCATATTATGTCGATTCCTCAAGTATTTACATATGGATAGAAATGCTAAAAGACGTCAAAAATATGCTGAAATGACAAATGAAAAAAAACAAGAATTGTTGCGACGACGTAGAGAAAATCGAGCTGCAAAAAACACAACTTCCACTTCATCTACACTTCAGCAAAGAATTACTCCTCAACAGAAGGATTCTTTCATTAATATCGAACCTTCCACCAGTCAACTTCCGAGTCATGAACCCTCTTTTCATCAAATACGTGATCGATGTATTGATATCCATGTTGATCGCATAAACAAAGGTACCTTTTTTTCACTATATTGAAACTATTTCCAACCTAACTAGTCCACATAATGATAATGTCCTTTTTATACGTTTCAAGGGATAAATCATCGCACATTTCCTTCAACATTAACATCCTTGCAGAATTTACTAGTTGAACCTGAACAACTCCCTTCTATTCCAGATTGTCAATATTGTAACGCAAAACGATTTTACCTTGAACCTCCATCGCTTTGTTGCTCGTCCGGACAAATTTCTATTGTTGCTCCTCAGATGCCTTATGCTTTAAAGTCTTTGTTTCTAAATAGCGACGAAGATTCCGAACATTTCAGAAAGAATGTTCGTACATACAATAACAATGTAGCTTTCACTTCCTATGGAACCAGATATGATCGTGACCTGAAAAAAAACACAATGGGAGTTTATACATTCCGTGTTCAAGGACAAGTTTACCATTTCCTTGACAATTTAGTGCCGACAAGCAATAAAGTATCTGGAATCCAACTTTATTTCTTTGATACCGATGAAGAACTACAACAAAGGGTGAGCAGTTCTGATAAATTTCGTGAAAGTGCATTGAAGCTGATTATGACAATTCTTGAAGATAACCCTTATGTTGGATCCCGTTTCTGAGACCCAACTGCTTAAACACTTAATATGATAATACTGCTTAAACTGATCATGATCATTCTAGAGACGAATTTACAATCGAATAGAAATGAAACAAATGCGAAACAAATAGGGTCGAATACAAAATATGAAACAAGCGGATTCAAATCTTGGAATCGAAACACACATATGAAGACAAATCGAGTAGCATGACAAGTGTTCGACATCCGGGATTTATTATCTTAAAGAAGCGTCGTGTTGGATACCTTAACCCATCCGAATGGGTATAAATTTTTTTTTCTTTCTTATTGCTTACTTTCTTTCTTATGCATGTTTTTCATCTATCATACTTGGACTTAGCCTTAAACTCATACTAATCTCAATTTTCTTGATTCTTCTTAATCATCCTATTCGTATTTCTTATCATAACCATCTCATACTCATATCAATAAAATCCATATATTCATACACAATTTCGCTAATCCATTCGCTTAATCCATAAACTATCATACATAAAAATCCGGCAGCATGACGGCTGCAATTTAACAATCCCAAAACCTGCAATTGGCTTCAATACATTTCTATAAAACCAGCTTAAACAATCCAATTCATCCGCATCCAAAACACATTCATATTTATTTCTCGATTCTATATACAACGCATAATCAAATCCATACATAACTTCATCATTCATGTTCATCATATACATTCATCCATATCCATACATATCCAAAATCACATTCATAAAATCAAATCAATACAATTTCATAATCGTCCACAAAAATCATAAATCATCATATACATATCATACTCAAATTTATCCAATTTCATCATTCTTATACGTCCTGAAAGAACATGCTTGTAATACATGTATGGCAATTCAAGCCATATCCAAGACCTATACAAAACCAATATCAAGACTCTACTTTATACAAAACACTTGCTGTACAAAAAGAACATAAAATCTTGACATGCTTTCATCCAATCTCCTGCTCGAACACCTGGAAATGGGGATGAAAGGGGGTGAGCTACAGAGCTCGTGGATAATATGCTTATGGATTGAAAAATAACAAAGCCATTTCTCAAAACTTTGTCATCTTATAAAGAATTTCATAGTAGGAATTTCCTCCAATGTTTATTTCACAAACACTTCATTTTTCAAAACACTAATACACACTTCCCAAAAACTATCATAGTTAAAAACCTCACTTTTGTAATTCTCGTAAAACCCAAATTCTTCTTTTCACAAAACATGAGCAATTCCAAAGATATGAATGCATCACATTTCATACAACATCATATCATATGACACATCAAAATGGTTTGGCAAGTCCATAGTTCATGACGAACTACACAATTCCATAAAATGGCCTTGTAGTCGAAAACGAGGAGTCCCAAAGGGAGCTCCGTGCCACTAGCAAGTGGGCAAAGCGGAGAAGCCTTGACTTGGTCAACGTGCACGTGACAATTTCTTGATGGACTATACCCAACCCACATAACATGTAATTCATGAGCTTGAAATCATGTGGCCCATATGGCCCATTTTTGAAAAGTTTGGTTTCATGAGCATAACATATATACATGCATTTCTAGCATCACTTCATAATTCACACAATTTGAAAATCATAATTCACTTAAAAATTCTCAATCATTCCCAACAAAGAATGCATACTTTAGATTGTTGCAAAATCAGTTAAACTTCATGTCCCACAAGTTCACATATTGAATTTGCAATCAATTTAAATACAATGAACTCAAACAAGGATTTTCACTTTATAAAATCATTTGGAATCCAAGGGATAAACAATTCAAACCATTCATGAAAACTTATTCAAAAATAATCCATTTGAAACCATGAACTTAATCATTCATAATCTTTCCAAAATCACTTAATTCAATCCTTTAAAAACCATTGAATGAGCAATTTAAATCATTTATAAAAATTGTCCGAAAACAATTATAGGAATTTCTTAAATCATTTGAGAATAATGAACTTAACAATTCATCATATTTTCAAAATCAATTACAAACCAATAGCTTAGAAACATGCTTACTTTCTTGATTCTTCAAAACTTGCAAATAACTTAAAATTTAAAAAAACAAACATATTACCCACCTCTAAATTCCATGCCATAAGCTTGATCCAATCATCAATTGCCCAAAGCTTCCTTGGTTCTTCCAATATAAAATTTTGCTAAACCAAAAATCAATCAAAACTCATATCATAATCATCATCTTTCACAAACCCATATGGTTTCCAAACTCTCTACATCATAATCTTCCAAAATCTCCAAATCATACAATTGGGCATAAACCCTAAATTCATAAAATCAACATAATCATAGCCTAATCTCTTCGATAAACCTTAGAAAACTTAAATTCATAACAATCTAAAGCTAAACCAACTAACATCTCTCAAGAAAATTCAAAACTCAAAGCTTTCTCTCTCTTACCATTTTCTCCACCATTTTCGACATTTTCAAGCTCCAAAGGAAGCCATCTTCTTCTTGCTTTCTTCCCCTTTGACAAGCAATGAAAATCCTCTAGGAAAACCCAAAAAAAAAAACGAACCTTGCTTCCTCCTCCTTCTTCTTCTTCTTCTTCTTCTTCTTCTTCTTCTTCTTCTCTCCCTCTCTATCGTTTCTTCTTTCTTTTCTTCTAGAAATTTCGTGTCTCTTCTCTTCCTCCACAGAACATCCCTTCTATTTATGTGCCAGCTCATTTAATGAGGTGTAAAAGACCATCTTGTCCCTTACTTGTAAGCCTTAGATCTCAAATGCTTAAGTGGTGTTCCACAAATGCCCTTGAACTTTCTTTTCATACAAGCTTACTTTAGGACTTTATTTTTACCATCAAATTGAAGGAATTAGACAAAACTTCCTTCTAGAGAATTATTCCTCTATGTCTTAATTTCATAAATCCTCAATAATCATCCAATTCGGAGCACTATATCAAAAGTTATAGTCCAAACATGTCGGACATATCATTTGTTAACACATTTTCTAGAAATTCACTTCCTTCGACAAATAGACATTCTTAAAGACTAAATTGAAATTTGGTTCCTTCATAACAATTGTAGCCCCATTTCTCTAGTTTAATCCAAAACAAGAATCACATCATTTCGATTTCTAGAGCAAAAGTTATACTCAAAATACTAAACTATATTCAGAAAATAGTCCAACTCACTTTGATTGAAATAATCTTGCTCAATAAAATCCATAAAATTCATAATTTTCCATTAATATGAAATTAAGTGTCTTAGGAATCCAACGCTTTGAGAACTAAGTCATTCGGAAGTCGGAAGGAAAAGATATAAGCAAATGATTGGACACAAGTCGGATGAGGAAGGAAAAATAGCAAGCTCAGAATGAGACAAATCATTCCGACTTTCATATGATTCAATCAAACTCTTTCAATTCAACTCCAATTGATATAAATTTTCATGGAGAGAAGGAAACATGTGTTAGGAATTCAATGCTTCAAGAATCTCCTCAATCCGAGGTCGTATGAGTGAGTTATGATCAAAACAATGCAACATGCTCAAACCCTAAATCGATTTGAACATCTTTTGGCGCAAATGACATAACGTTCACTATAGATGTAGGAATGACTTCGTTCTTGGACCATTAGAAAGTAGACATCTAGGGCCACAATTCATGAAGACCAAAATTTGAAATTTTGTCATTAAGGGGGTCAAAAAGCACGGGCCATGTGAAATCACACGGTCAGCCTGTGTAACCTTCGGGTGAAAACTGTCTCCTGCGCCTGGATTTACACGACCCGTGTAAATTCACACGGGCAGACCGTGTAAACTTCGGATGACACAAATTTTCACCCTTCAAGACTCCTCAAAAGGGTCCTAAACCAAACCTAACTTCCCCTTTACTCATATCTTACCTAAAATCAACTCTTTCGAGTCCGGGATCACGCCACAAACTCTAAAGGTTCGGGAATTTCAATTACCACGACATCCTAACTTGTAACTAGCATAATTCTCAACTCCGATCTCAAAAACTTACATACTTAGTCTCGTTGGAAAGATAAAAGAACGAAATACAACTTCAAAGAAGATAACTTTGTCTAATTCCAATTCAATTATTCTAGAATTGCCCTTGAATCAACATACACATTTTCATTCTTATGCATAACTTAACATTCATTCTAAGTACACTTC
The DNA here is from genome assembly GCA_029891385.1 of Erythroxylum novogranatense. Taxonomy (NCBI): domain Eukaryota; kingdom Viridiplantae; phylum Streptophyta; class Magnoliopsida; order Malpighiales; family Erythroxylaceae; genus Erythroxylum; species Erythroxylum novogranatense. The sequence continues at coordinate 42,768,416 of CM057226.1, read as the reverse complement.
TTCTTAATTTCACATCATTTATAACAATTCAACTATCATTTGGAATTCATCCAAAACTCAACCTCAATTCAATAGCATCTTGTCATTCATAATTTCTTACTTTTCCATAATATCTTACATATCTAATCATGGGTCATGCTTAAAGTTTCTCAGCTCATCATCCCTTAATAACACATTCTAATATCATAATCATCTATAACACAATTCATATACAAAAACACTCATTTTATTTCATTTTCATATTTCTAATTTCCACTCAAGGTTTGGGGTCCAACATTTCTCCCCCTCTTAAAAGAATTTCGTCCTCGAAATTCATACTTAAGCAAATCACTATGGAACACATTCACTTAACTCATGTCTTCCAAATGATTCCCAGTCATTCAAATATTCAAATCATCACCATACATATTCATAGTATTCTTCACTTCCTATATCATATACCATCCATATCATAATCACACACCAATATTTTTTATCATATTTCCACAAGTACATAAATTTAACTTACTATATCCAGAAATCCATATTCCTCAACCTAAGGACACAAATTAATGGCCCAACTCTTAATGACTGAAACTGATGATGAACAGCATGATAAATCTCCTCATATCCAAGTCTGATCCACCAGTCCCGGCTATAGAATTGATCTTATTATGCATGCTACTACCGCTTCAATACCCACTTCTGTTTCCATTGGGTGAATCAGATGGTATCCTCGCATTAAGCGGTTAAATTCACAAACAAACAAAGAACAATGATTACGATCAAACAAGCGGTGCTCCTTTATGCACTTTTCTTCAAGCAAATTGAATTATTTGCTCTCGAAAACATAGGTTAGTTGTGTGCTTATTCCTTGGTTCCCAAATATTGTCTAATTGGGCTAAATTAATTTATCATTTTTTCTTACTATTACTAATTACTCGAAGCGAACTCCAAACATGGCCTAGTATCTGCGAGAGAGTATTACTGCTATCGACTTCAAATGAGAAGTTATGATGAATCCTCCACAGCTTAAGACTACTACAACAATTCGTTGTTGGTTCTTATATAAAGATTGAAACATCACGGCTTGACTTCCATAGGAAAAAACAGAACGAAATACGATCAGAAATTTTGTAGGGTGTTTTAGATAGCGTTAATATTGGTCAAACTGAAGCTTCTACAATTGGCCGACGAGTTGTCCTCCCAGCTTCATTTATCGACGGCCCAAGGGACATGAAATGGCGTTATCTGGATGCAATGGCTCTAGTGCAAAAATATGGCAAACCAGATATTTTTCTCACTATGACTTGCAACCCTATGTGGAAGGAAATACAAGAGAATCTTAAATTCCACGAAAAAGCACAAGACAGACCAGATTTATTGTCCAGAGTGTTTAGGGCGAAATTTGAGATTCTGAAAAATGAGTTGATCAAAAAAGCAATTTTCGGAGATGTTGCCGCATTTGTTTACGTAATTGAATTTCAAAAGCGTGGATTCCCTCATGCTCACTTGCTTCTAATACTTCAACCACAATTTAAGTTGTTGAATCCAGATTCCTATGATCAAATCATATCAGCTAAAATACCTAATCCTGATCACAATTCCAGATTATATTCTCTTGTCATTAAGTATATAATCCACGGTCCTTGTGGTTTTATGAACAAACAGTGCCCTTGCATGAGAAATGGTGTATGCAAAAGTCACTACCCCAAGGATTTTACTCCTTTCACTGTCCATGGCGAAGACAGTTATCCGTGCTATAGACGTAGAGATAATGGAAGAAAAGTTAAAATTTCCAGACACGAGGTTGATAATAAATGGGTGGTTCCTCATAACCCGTACCTTCTAATGTTGGTTGACTGCCACATTAATGTTGAAATATGTTCCACTTTGAAGCTTATTAAATATTTATACAAATATGTATTTAAGGGCCACGACCTTGTGAACTTTAGCGTCAACGACCAAGAAACCAGGTCTGATATTGACGAAATCACTAATTTCCAATAAGGCCGTTGGATTTCACCCCCCGAAGATTTATGGCGCATATATGAATTCAGCCTCGCAGAGATTAATCCATCCATCTATATACTCCAAGTTCACCTTCCAGATCAACAATCTGTTTCCTTCGCAAAAGATGCTAATTTGTCGTATTTATTGAGGAATATTGACTTCACCAAAACAATGCTGACAAAATTTTTTTGGACCAATTCAACAAATCAAAAGGCTACAGAAATGAAATGTCTGTATGCGAATTTCCCCCAACATTTTGTTTGGCATCAAAAAACAAGGACGTGGTCAGAAAGAAAGCGGAGAAAAGTCATAGGACGATTAGTTACCGTTGACCCTCGAGAAGGAGAAAGGTATTACTTGAGATTATTGCTCGCAAATGTTAGAGGACCAACATCGTTTGATAATTTGTTAGCTGTTGATGGTGAAAAGTCTGAACTATTTGTGGATCTTGCATCGCAATTAGGATTGCTAGCATCGACTCTTACATACAACAAACACTTGACAAAAGTGTCATATTTCAAATGCCAACATCCTCAGTTGTTATTTGCTACACTCTTGTTCTATTGTTCACTGCGGCAAATCCTAGGGAACTCGGGAAACTTCATGAGCCACCTCCTGCTCGACTACCTATATGCTTATTCTTCCTCTAATACGTATCCATATGATGATATTACAAAAATGGCTCTTCAAGATATCAATAAATCTCTGGAACAAATGGGAAAAAGCTTAGCTGATTATCATTTCACTGAACATGAATTTCGTACTGATTACCGCCAGCAGCAGACTAAGGAGGTAGAAAGTGAGATGAATATAGAGATTGATGAACAAGACCTCTTATTACAATCAAAACTAAACAGCGAGCAAAAGCACATATTTGATTTAATAATGAATTCAGTTCTCACTTCAACGACTGTAAGTTATTTTATCGATGGTCCCAGGGGAACAGGTAAAACTTTCTTATATCGAGCTCTTCTTGCAAATTTACGATTGCAAGGATATATTGCAATCGCAGTCGCGACATCAGGCGTTGCTGCGTCAATTCTTCCAAGCGGTAGGACAGCTCACTCAAGATTTAAAATCTCGCTTGATTTATCAAAGCAAAAAGTTTGTCAGCTGAGCAAACAGAGCAGTGTTGCAAAATTGATATTTGAATCCAGCCTTATTTTATGGGACGAGGCTTCCATGGCAAAACGAGAAGCCATCGAAGCATTTCACAGCTTACTTCAAGATATAATGAACTCTAATCAGCCTTTTGGAGGTAAAATTTGTTAGACCCCGAATTTTTTTTAATGATGATATTAAGCATGAATTGTGATAATTGTAGTTTTATGCCTTAGTTTGATTAAATTGGGAGTATTAGTGGATAAAATCGATTTAATTGAGCTTAATTTGTTATGATGTGGTTTAAATGGGAATTTAAGGAAATGAAATGTTTGAGGGCATTTTGGGAATACTGCTTGAGTTAGACAGATTTAAGCTTTGCAAGAAGGGGTATAATGGTCTATGTGTTTCCTTTGACTTAAGTAGGTCATTAGAAGGAAATAGAAGAAGGAAAAGAAAAGGAAAGAAAGAAAGGAGAAGAGGAAAAGAGAAGTTGCCGTCGTGAGGGAGGAAGAGAAGAGAAAAGAGAGCCTTACGATTTCAGCGATTTCTGACAGATTCGAAGTGTTTCCGGGTAAGTTATGCTTTGTTTAACCTTGTTTTGGTTGGATTTAAACCTAGAGAATGTTGAATCCGTGAGAATCGAAGGTTTTAGGGTTTTTGGGTGAAAATGTAGAGATTTCTTTGGGTTGATGTGTTTGTGATGGATTTGAAGCTTAGAATGGGTTAGAAATGTAGCTTGAGTCTTGATCTAAGGCTTATGTGTGTTGCTTTTGAGTTTGAGAAGAAATGGAAGTTGGAAAATGCAGAATCAGGGGTTGGTCGAAGTTCGACCTGCACGTCATGACGTCAAGAAACAACCATGGCGTCTTGTAAACGCCAAGTGCGGGTGATGAGCACGCCCACAAGACACTTTGGGCTCGCCATGAGAGCGAGTCGTTCATGCATGGCGAGACCCCCTGTTTCCAAAAGTGAGATTTTTACATTTTTGCGGATATCTTTTGGTGTAGACGTCCGATTGAGGTGATTTTGGATTCGTTGTAATCTAGAAATCAAGGGCTTCGAGTTGCATGAAGAAGGGAAGTTCGAAATTAGTCTATAAGGGTTCGGAATTTTAGGAGGAAGGCGGATGTAGACTTTTAATGCTTTATTTTGGATTTTCAAGCTTTGATTATTTGCTATGGATATTGATTGGATGGAAACTTGGTTGTTTTAGGAAACCAAGCTGACCCGATTTCATCGCAAGAGGAAGGACACCAGTGAGTCGACTACTCGAGTGATCTTAGGTGGGTGATATACTTATAGTTATTGTGTGATTAGGCAAATTCTTGCCTATGTATGAATATATGTTATAGATGATGCATGATTAAATGAGATGAATTGAATGATTGTAACTTCTTATATGTGAAAGAATCATGAAAATTGATAGCATGACATTTTGATTTTGAGCAAGTTATGCCTTGACTTCGGTCATGGCATTTTGATTAAATGCAGATATGAAAGAATATCGTATGATTAAACGATGATGAGCATGATTATGTGCTTTTGTTTGGGCGAGAGTGGAACCATTTCGTTAAATCACGTGCACGAGACAAGAGCCTTCTCCACTGCCGCTTGTGGCATATGAGCTCCGAATGGACTCATTTCGTTCAGGGTTAAACTTCGGTTTCTCCCTTTTGTTTCCATGGAACCCTCGAGCCTTTATGATGTGCATTGCATATGTGAATTGTTTCGGTGAAGCATACTTTGTGACAGAATTAGGAATTGATGAATTAATTATATTGAATGCGTGAATTGTTTGATTAACATGTGAGTGCTTGAATTGATGTCTATATAGATATAATATATATACATTCATATGCTAGGATTTGTCTTTAGTTGCCGATGGCTATAATTATATTAGCCACTGAGCTGTGTAGCTCAACCCATTACTTTCCCTCCTCAAGTGCGTAATGTGCCGATCGTTGATCTTCATGAGGCATCGGAAACTTCGAGCTACTTAGGAGATTTATATTAAGTTCGTTTTTGGTTGGCCCTCCAAATACATTATCATGGAACATATTTACATGTATTTTTTAATTACAACTTATTTTGTATTTTGAATGATTTTTTTTTAAGATTTATGACATCTCTTTATACTGTAATGGCATGAGTTTAATTCATGTTTTAAATGCATGTGTAAGCGCTTGATTGTCTGAGAATGATGGTGTGTGAATTATGATCGAATTATGTATATGTCTATCTGTATATGTATAAATGTTGGGATCGGGTCCGACGGTATTTGGGCGCCCGACGCCGGCGCAACCCGAGGGGCCGCCTCGGGATTTGGACTTACGGGGCCCGGGCCCAACATGTTTGGTATCAGAGAGCCTAGGTTTAGTGTCCTTGGCTTAGAATGCATAATAGGATTGTGTGATATATGATTACTTGTTGCATTGATTAGGTGACATGCATATCATGCATACATGTAGATTGCCATATAGTTAATCCTTATTGTTTCCATTTGAAGGAGTACGATGCCACCTCGTAGAAGGACACGAGGAGTTATGCAAGGCTCTGCTGCACCTGACTCTCCGACTAGAGAGGAGAGGACTGACGAGTCCGTAGCCCTAGGGAATGCTGAGGCTTCTGTAGGGCTAGATAGTGAGCCCATTCCGTCGCCGACTCAGGAATCGCCGATTCCGCCAGGGCAAGTGCCCCAGTTTGATCCGAGGATGTTTCAGGCCTTTACTCAGGCGTTTGTTCAGGCTATGGGTCAGATGCCACAACCTTCTGCTCCGGCCCCAGTTAAGAGGGGAAAGCAGTTCGACAAGCTGAGGAAGTATGGAGCAGTTGACTTCTTTGGGACAGCGGATCCTAAGGAAGCTGAGACATGGTTGCGGAGGACAGAACGGGTGCTGGATCAGATGGATTGCGAGGAGGATGAGTGAGTGGTGTATCTTTGTGAGCTTGCTTGTGGTGATGCTCTGACCTTTGGTGGGAGGCCGTCTTGAGGCAATCGAGATGAGGCCGAGAGTTGGCATGGCAGGATTTTGTGGCTACTTTCAAGAAGAAGTATCTGTCAGAGGTATATGTCCAGCAGAAGCAGAGAAAATTTCTGAGTCTCACTCAGAGGGAGATGACGGTGAGCGAGTATGAGCGCCGGTTCACACAGTTATCTCGGTATGTTTCAGACTTGATGCTGAGTGAGGTTGTCAGATGTCGTCGGTTTGAGTCGGGACTACATTTGGCTATCCGAGAGAAGGTAATTGTACAGAATTTCGATGACTTCCAAGGTTTGGTTGAAGCGACTCGAGGTGGAGAACATAGAGAATATCAAGAGTCTTTGTGAACAAGAAGAGAAGGCGGAGAGCGATCCAGGGAGGAGGTAGACTAGTGCTCTATGCGAACAGAGTCTTAGGAGCTTTCGATTCGATCGAGAGGAGAGGAGTAGTGGTGCGAGCCGACCTAGGCCGATGCGGACCTCTACTGTTTCTCACCAAGCTTCCACGGTGGGCGGCAATAGGAGGGGAGATGGAGACAGGTCATCCGTCCCTAAGTGTGAGCACTGCGGTAATTTTCATGGTGGGGAATGTTATAGATTGACGGGTGCATGCTTCAACTGTGGGTAGAAGGGACACAGGGCTAGAGAGTGTCCTCAGCCGTCCAGGAGAGAGGGATTTCAGATGCAGGCTCCTAGGAGGACAGAGACTGTGGGTCAGAGGACTTCGACAGAGGTAGGCGTTCGATCTTGCCAAGAGGCGAGTCTTCAGGGAAGACCGAGAGGGCGACACCGGCCGTGGTGTTTCTTTATGGCGAGGAGGATGCAGAGGCCGCTCCAGATGTTGTTACTGGTATGGCTCACTTATTTGCTGATGATGTGCTTGTGTTGATTGATCCAGGTTCTACTCACTCGTTTGTGTCGTCGAGTAGACCTGTATGTGATAGGGTTGCGAGTCCGTTGGATACTCCGCTGATGGTGAGTACTCCGATTGGTCAGCACATTGTGATTAGTCAGGTGTTTAGAGGATGTGAGCTTAGTATTGGTGGAGGACTTCTAGTGGTAGATCTGATGCCACTGAAGATGCGAGGATTAGATGTGTTACTGGGTATGGATACGTTGGAGAAGTACAATGCCCGACTGGATTGTAAGCAGAAGACAGTGGAATTTGATTTGGTGATGGCAGAAGAGTAGTGTTTACTGGGGACAGGAAAGCGAGTCCGCCCAGAATTGTTTCAGCATTGACAGCGGAGAGGATGATGAGTAAGGGATGTGAGGCATTATTGGCTTATGTGATAGACTCCAGAGCTGATAGAGGGAAGCTGGAGGATATTCCAGTAGTCAGGGATTTCTCGGACGTCTTTCCTGAGGAATTGCCAGGATTACCGCCAGCTCGAGAAATTGAGTTTCTCATTGAGCTTTTGTCAGGTACAAGGTCGATTTTGATTCCGCCCTACCGGATGGCTCCCGCGGAATTGAAGGAGCTTAAGGAGCAGTTGGAGGAATTGTTGGAGAAGGGATATATTCGACCGAGTTCTTCGCCTTGGGGAGCTCCGGTTCTTTTTGTCAAGAAGAAAGATGGATCATTGAGGATGTGTGTGGACTATCGAAAGTTGAATCAGGTAACAGTGAAGAACAAGTATCTGCTTCCTCGCATTGATGATCTGTTTGATCAATTGCAAGGAGCGAGAGTCTTCTCTAAGATCGATTTGAGATCGGGATACCACCAGTTGAGGATTAAGGAGTCGGATGTACCGAAGTCTGCTTTTAGAACTCGGTATGGGCACTTTGAATTCTTAGTGATGCCTTTTGGATTGACGAATGCTCCTGCAGCGTTTATGGATTTGATGAATCGGGTCTTTAAGCCGTTCTTGGACCAATTTATCATTGTCTTCATTGATGATATCTTGGTGTATTCCAAGAGTGATGAGCAGCATGAGGAACATTTGAGGATTTCTTTGGAGACTTTGAGGAGCAATGAGTTGTATGCAAAATTCGAGAAATGTGAATTTTGGCTTAGGGAGGTATCATTTCTTGGACACGTGATCTCAGAGCAAGGAGTTCATGTGGATACAAAGAAGATAGAAGCTGTGGTGAGTTGGGAAGTGCCGAAGAATGTAGCAGAAGTGAGGAGTTTTCTGGGTTTAGCAGGCTATTACAGGAGATTCGTGGAGGGATTCTCCATGATAGCCACTCCGATGACTAAGTTACTGAGGAAGAACCAGAAGTTTGTTTGGAGTGAGGAGTGTCAGAGGAGCTTCGAGGAGCTCAAGCTCAGATTGACGAGTGCTCCGATTTTGGTTTTGCCTTAGGGAGATGAAGGTTATTGATTGTCTGATGATGCTTCGAGGAAGGGTCTTGGTGTGTTTGATGATGCAGGAGATCGGGTGATAGCATATGCTTGAGGCGATTGAAGCCTTATGAGCTGAATTATCGGCGTATGATTTGGAGTTAGCGGTGATTTTGCCTTGAAGATTTGGAGGCATTATTTGTATGGAGTTGATTTCGGATCTTCACCGATCATAAGAGTCTCAAGTATTTGCTGAGTCAGAAGGAATTGAATCTGAGGCAGCGGAGGTGGTTGGAGTTACTCAAGGACTATGATTTGTTGATTGAGTATCATCCGGGCAAGGCCAATGTTGTGGCGGATGCCTTAAGCAGGAAGTCGTCGATTGCTCATGTTCGGACGGTTTATCTTCCTTTATTGGAAGAGATAGCCAAGCTTAAGATAAGCTTGAAGCAGGAGGAGTCGGATTGCCTTTTAGCTAACTTCCGAGTGAGGCCGATTCTCAGGGAAAAGGTTAGGGAATTGTAGACTCAAGATGCGGATTTGAGCAGACTTAGGGATGAAATTCGGAATGGCAAGATTTATGAGATAGATGTGCAGGATGATGGACTCATGACAGTGGGGAATAGATTGTGTATTCCTGATGTGCAGGAAGTTAAAGCTGAGATTATGGATGAGGCACACAATGTGCCTTACGTCATGCATCCAGGTAGCACCAGGATGTACAGGGATCTGCGAGAGCATTTTTGGTGGAAAGGCATGAAGAGAGATATAGCAGAGTTCGTTAGTAAGTGTCTAGTGTCGCAAGTCAAAGTGAACACCGGCACCTTCGGCAAGTTGAGGCCGTTGCTATTCAGTGGAAGTGGCAACGCAGTGACGATGGACTTTTGATGGGTTTGCTAGGACGATGGGAGGCATGATGCCATTTGGGTGATTGTTGATCGGTTGACCAAGTCAGCCCACTTTTTGGCGATTAGACTGACTAATTCTTTGCATGTGTTGGCAAAGAAGTATATTGATGAGATAGTGAGGTTGCATGGGATTCCGGATTCGATTGTGTCTGATAGGGACCCTCGGTTTACTTCGAGATTTTGGGGCAGTTTGCAGGATGCTTTGGGGACTAAGCTGCATTTTAGTACGGCTTTTCACCCTCAGACGAATGGTCAATCTGAGAGGACCATTCGGACTCTTGAAGGGATGCTTCGGGCTTGTGTGATGGATTTTCGAGGAGCATGGGATGAGCATTTGCCGTTGGTCGAATTTGCTTATAACAACTCGTACCATTCGAGCATTCAGATGGCTCCATATGAGGCTTTGTATGGACGGAGATGTAGGACTCCAATCTGTTGGGATGAAGAAAGAGATAGGCAATTGGTGGGACCAGAATTGATTCAGATGACAGTTGAGAAAATCAATCTGGTTAAATAGCGGTTTAAGGCAGCCCAGGACAGGATGAAGAGTTATGTTGATGCTCACCGAAAGGAGATGGAGTATGAGGTCGATGAGAAAGTGTTCCTTAAGACATCTCCTTGGAAAGGAGTATTGAGATTCGGCAAGAAGGGTAAGTTGAGTCCGAGGTATGTGGGTCCTTATGAGATCCTTGAGAGGATTGGCCCACTCGCCTACAGATTGGCGTTACCTCCGGAGTTATCGCAGATTCACGACGTTTTTCCATGTGTCCATGTTGAGGAGGTATAGATCGGACCCTTCTCACATTATTCAGACTAGTGAGGTTCGGTGAGGATGATCGAGCTATGGCGACTTCGGTGTAGATTTTGGATACCAAGGACAAGGTCCTCGAGAACAAGACAGTTCGATTAGTCAAAGTCTGTGGAGGAACCATTCGATGAGGAGGCTACTGGGAGCCATTGGAAGCTATCTTGGAGAAGTATCCGCATCTCTTCGATGATTCGTAAATTCGAGGGCGAAATTTCTTTAAGAGGGGGAGAAATGTTAGACCCCAAATTTTTTTTTATGATGATATTAAGCATGAATTGTGATAATTGTAGTTTTATGCCTTAGTTTGATTAAATTGGGAGTATTAGTGGATAAAATCGGTTTAATTGAGCTTAATTTGTTATGATGTGGTTTAAATGGGAATTTAAGGAAATGAAATGTTTGAGGGCATTTTGGGAATACTGCTTGAGTTAGACAGATTTAAGCTTTGCAAGAAGGGGTATAATGGTCTATGTGTTTCCTTTGACTTAAGTAGGTCATTAGAAGGAAATAGAAGAAGGAAAAGAAAAGGAAAGAAAGAAAGGAGAAGAGGAAAAGAGAAGTTGTCGTCGTGAGGGAGGAAGAGAAGAGAAAAGAGAGCCTTACGATTTCAGCGATTTTCGACAGATTCGAAGTGTTTTCGAGTAAGTTATGCTTTGTTTAACCTTGTTTTGGTTGGATTTAAACCTAGAGAATGCTGAATCCGTGAGAATCGAAGGTTTTAGGGTTTTTGGGTGAAAATGTAGAGATTTCTTTGGGTTGATGTGTTTGTGATGGATTTGAAGCTTAGAATGGGTTAGAAATGTAGCTTGAGTCTTGATCTAAGGCTTATGTGTGTTGCTTTTGAGTTTGAGAAGAAATGGAAGTTGGAAAATGCAGAATCAGGGGTTCGGAGTCGAAGCTCCGACCCGCACGTCGCGACGTACGCAAGAGCACGCTGCGGCGTGCGGCGAATAGGTGACACGCCGCGTGCACCATGTGCACGTCGCGGCGTGCACGAAGAGGTGTGCACGCCGCGGCGTGCGGGTGATGAGCACGCCGCGGTGCACACTTTGGGCTCGCCTGGCTAGCACCATGGCATGAAAGCAGTAGTCGTCATTGCATGAGCCCCCTGCTTCGAAAGTGAGATTTTTACATTTTTTAGGATATCTTTTGGTGTAGACGTCCGATTGAGGTGATTTTGGATTCGTTGTGATCTAGAAATCAAGGGCTTCGAGTTGCATAAAGAAGGGAAGTTCAGAATTAGTCTATAAGGGTTCGAAATTTTAGGAGGAAGGCGGATGTAGACTTTTAATGCTTTATTTTGGATTTTCAAGCTTTGATTATTTGTTATAGATATTGATTGGATGGAAACTTGGTTGTTTTAGGAAACCAAGCTGACCCGATTTCATCGCAAGAGCAAGGACACCAGTGAGTCGACTACTCGAGTGATCTTAGGTGGGTGATATACTTATAGTTATTGTGTGATTAGGCAAATTCTTGCCTATGTATGAATATATGTTATAGATGATGCATGATTAAATGAGATGAATTGAATGATTGTAACTTCTTATATGTGAAAGAATCATGAAAATTGATAGCATGACATTTTGATTTTGAGCAAGTTATGCCTTGACTTCGGTCATGGCATTTTGATTAAATCTTGATATGAAAGAATATCGTATGATTAAGCGATGATGAGCATGATTATGTGCTTTTGTTTGGGCGAGAGTGGAACCATTTCGTTCGTCACGTGCACGTGACAAGAGCCTTCTCCGGCTGCCGCTTGTGGCATATGAGCTCGAATGGACTCATTTAGATTCGAGGTTAAACTTCGGTTTCTTCCTTTTGTTTCCATGGAACCCTCGAGCCATTGTGATGTGCATTGCATATGTGAATTGTTTCGGTGAAGCATACTTTGTGACAGAATTAGGAATTGATGAATTAATTATATTGAATGCATGAATCGTTTGATTAACATGTGAGTGCTTGAATTGATGTCTATATAGATATAATATATATACATTCATATGCTGGGATTTGTGCTAGTTGCCGATGGCTATAATTATATTAGCCATTGAGCTGTGTAGCTCAACCCATTACTTTCCTCCTCGAGTGCGTGTAATGTGCCAACTGTTGATCTTGCGAGGCATCAGAAACTTCGAGCTACTTAGGAGATTTATATTAAGTTCGTTTTTGGTTGGCCCTCCAAATACATTATCATGGAACATATTTACATGTATTTTTGAATTACAGCTTATTTTGTATTTTGAATGATTTTTTTTAAAGATTTATGACATCTCTTCATACTGTAATGGCATGAGTTTAATTCATGTTTTAAATGCATGTGTAAGCGCTTGATTGTCTGAGAATGATGGTGTGTGAATTATGATCGAATTATGTATATGTCTATCTGTATATATATATATGTTGGGATCAAGTCCGACGGTATTTGGGCGCCCAACGTCTGCGCAGCCAAAGGGGCCGCCTCGAGATTTGGACTTACGGGGCCCGGGCCCAACAAAATTGTTGTATTTCGTGGCGACTTTCGCCAAACATTGCCAGTTATTCACCAAGCAACGAAACAACAACTCATTGATTCAAGTCTTCTAAATTCACATCTCTGGCGCCACATCTCTAAATTCTGTTTAACGACAAATATGAGAGCTATCTCAAATCCAAATTTTTGTGATTTCTTATTGCGGGTTGGAGAAGGCGCTGAACGAATGGATGAACAAGTTCAAATATGTTTACCAAATGAACTCATTATTCCTTACGACAACAAGGATCAATCTGTTAATAGGTCACTTCTTTTTTCATTAAACGACATACTAACCTTTTTTCCCATTACGATTATATTTTCCTAATATACAATTATCCTCACTAGGTTATTGGAAAATGTCTTCCCTGACCTAAGCTTATATTCATCCGACCCATATCAGATGATAAACAGATGCGTGCTATGTCCAACAAATAGTTGTGTTGATGAAATTAATGACATCATGATTCAAAAATTAACAGGAGATTTGCATTCATATGTGAGTTTTGACAAGACGGTTGATCGCAGATATCAAGCTGATTATTAAGATTTTCTCAATTCTTTGAATCCTAAAGGCTTACCTTCTCATAAGCTTTTGTTGAAAGAAGGCTCTCCAATTATGCTTCTGAGAAATTTAAATCCAACGGAAGGATTATGCAATGGAACAAGGTTGACATGCAGACAACTAAAAGATCATACAATTTTAGCTGAAATTGTGTTTGGACCTCACAAAGGAAAAATCATTTTTATACCTAAGATTCCCTTGCAATCTCCGGAGAACAAAAAAAATGGAATTCCTTTCATCAGAACACAATTTCCAATTAAATGCATGTCTTGCAATGACTATAAACAAATCCCAGGTCAAACACTTGATCATGTTGGAATTTATCTCCGTCAACTGTATTCTCACACGGACGGTTATATGTAGCTCATCGAGGTGCGAACTCTGAATCGATTAAAGTTCTTATTATTCCGGAACTTTTCAATCTTGCACTTGAAAAAAGACAAGGAATATTGTTTTCCGTGAAATTTTTCAATTAGTCAAATTATAAAACATCAAATTTCCTCCGAGTTATATTATTTGTTTGTTTTCTCGATTCACATAATTTGATTTTATACGATAATTATTTTCTTGGCTTGACCATCCAACATTTTCTTTCGGCATGGATAATCGTTTATTGATGAACAATATTTTCCTGAGCGCAATCATGGTCTTGTCAAGTGATGGTCCAAGAAAACAATGTGTCGTTGTTTGGTTAATTCACCGACTAAAAGACAAAAGTTTGTCTTCTGCGATTACGAGGTATATCAATTACACTTTCTTCCTTTTACATTTTATCAACTTACCTATCCATAATTCCTTCATAATTAATGTGGGTCGCAAGTTGAGGTATCATATTCAACAATGATATCCAAAGAATTGGAGACATCTTACGGTAGTGTCGAGAATATATCATTTCTAATGCAATTGTCAAATCAATTCCCCTCAAGATCAAACTAAAAATTTGGAGATCTGGTGGATTCTCACAAGTCGCATACGGTCATCGAACTCACACACATGACGATGCAATCATCCCTCTGATTTTCAACTTCACACCTTTCCAAAGTCTTATGGATTATGTGGACGACAAGCAAAAATCTATTGGTTAGATGCTTAATACATTTGTTCATACAATCTTACAAAAACTTTTCCGTTAGTGATTACATTAATCTTTAACACATGATAGATATTTTAGCCGTCGTCGTTGAAGTGTTGGAAAAAAAAGATGTCATGAGAGACGGAAAAGCTTCGACTGTCCAAAAATTTGTTATCATGAATAAAGAGTAATTCTCACTCTGTATCTTTGTTACTATTTTGCGTCAGAGATAAACAAATTTATCATCTTCTCGTAATCTCTTGTTTTTCTTAGGCAACAAACAGTCATACTATCGCTTTGGAATTGTTTTGTTGAGAACGAGGGCCAGAAGATTATGGAATCACTTCACTCTCATCCAGTTATTGTTTGCACAAAGCTCAAAGTCAATTTCTTTAACGGTATTTTTTCCTTCCTCATAATAACACATCTTACTCGTCCTTTTCATTCTATCTCAAAAAATGATTTTGAAATGTTAGTTGTTGCATTGTCAACGTGGTTCGACTCAGCCATCCTCGTTGACCCACCCATGCAAGAAGTTGCCGATCTCAAAAATTGGTAATCCATTATGTTACGTACAACCTTTCTAACATTTTGTTACAAATTATATCTGAATTTTAAAATTTCTTTATTTTGACTATATAATTATTATATTACTGAGGCACAACGAAATAATGACCACATCAAAAACTTCGTCGGTGGAAAGTCTTACTTTACATATAATCCTCGTATATCTTACGGATCTCACCAAAGATATCACCAAGATCATGTCTCTACATTCTACCCCAAGGTAATCGCATCGCATATTCTAGTGAGATATTGAATTTGAAACTTCTTCCTCTAAACATTCTTATCGACTTTTCCTTAGATATCATGGATTGAAGCCAAAATTTCCTTTCAGCACATTTTGCAAAATTTTGGTATATGGCATGCAACAAATGCTACGGTCTACAAGCATTGCGTCGGAGTTCTCTTCACTTGTAATTCTTGTAGAGAAAAGCAGACGATGAGAGCCAAGGTTTCGCCTTCTATTTGCAATCTTCCATTTCTTGCTTATTCCTTCCGTGTCCATTCCATAATTTTGCATCACTTTTAACTTCCATGTCACCCGCACTACTTTTTGCCCACGCTCCTCCTTTTGACTATTCTCGACTTTATTGAGCAGATGCTGATATGACATGGATTTGACCGACGAAATCGGAACTATAACGGCTTCCATTTTCGGCGACCTCACTGAGAAACTATTAAACTTAACCGTCGTTGAAGCTATAAAATATTACAATGAGGTTATATTTTCCCTTCGTTCTTTCATCTACATTTCCAGTTTAATCAGCCTCAAATATCTTC
The DNA here is from genome assembly GCA_029891385.1 of Erythroxylum novogranatense. NCBI lineage: Eukaryota > Viridiplantae > Streptophyta > Magnoliopsida > Malpighiales > Erythroxylaceae > Erythroxylum > Erythroxylum novogranatense. Next base: position 42,752,841 of record CM057226.1, on the reverse strand, counting down.
ATCCACTTATTCCACTGACAATGGACATTTTTTTTCATTATAAGAACATGGATCTCCCCTTGGAGAAACTGTACGCACAATTGAAAAGCGATAACTTTCTTCTCCGTGAAGCCAAAGAACACTCGGTCTTGGATGGGGTTAACGATTCTGATTTGTTTCTTGCCAAAAATTGATGCTCATGAACTACAACAGACTTCACTTTCACCCCTCTCAGGTACTTTTTATTCTTACTTCATCTTGATTTTATCTATAACATCATCTTTAATTATTTATGTATGTGCCATTTAGTTTGAATTCATCTCCCCTTGTATCGCTTGCTTAATATATATTCATTTCTGATATTTTCAAAAAAAAATCCTGAATCTTCTTCATCAGCTAAACAATGTCTCGAAAAAAGATTCTCTGATGTTGAATACCACTTGCCGTCACAAATGGATAAGCCGATCAGCAGCAACAAATGTACGCCACAATCAGATGCCCAATCTACTACAGATACTCGTTGTAATAGGAAAAAAAAACCCCCAGATTCTCATAACTTTCGACTTGTATTTATAACTTTGAATCTCTAACAGCTTCTTGATTCTTTCTTCTTGAATCTTGAAAGAAACGGTTATTCAGTTGAGGTCTGTAGCTAACTCAAACTGATTCTTGCATGTGCTTCAAATCGCTTTGTCAACTTCATTTGTGTTGTTAACCCGTGCATCTTTGCGAACTTCGTCGTGTTGTCAACCGTATGTGTTGTTAACCGTGCGTGTTGTGAACTTCGTCTGTGTTGTCAACTTCGTTTGTGTTGTCAACTTCGTCTGTGTTTGTATCTCTTCGCATACTTCGTCTGCTTTTCTGACTTCGTCTACTTTTCAACTTGGTCTATTTTTTCAAGTTCGTCTATTTTTCAACTCCGTCTGTTTTTATCTTGCATGGCTAAATTCCAAGCTTCGTCCTCCTTCAGAGGTCTCTCCAATAATTAGCTCTTCTGGATGAGAACTCCTATAGTTCCAATCTTTTTTCAATCCACTGGTTTGTGGAATATCCTCAACCTTATCTATCTCAGTTCGTGATGATGGAGTTTCTATTATATCATCTAATTTCTTTGAAGCGCTTCCACTCCCCATGTCATCTTCCTTATGGGGTTGGAAACTATCATCAAACTTGACATGGATGGTTTTCTCAACTATCTTCGAAATAAGATTGTAAACTCCAAAAGCCATAGATGAAGATCAGTAGCCTACAAACATTCCTGACAAATAATCTAGTGAAAAGTCTCCTTGGAGTATACGAATTGACTAATCCTTCTTGGAAAACATGTGTAGAGAAAAAGAGGAAGCAATAGTCGAACTAAGAGTGATTGAAGAATGGTGTTATACTGGACAGATAATCTAGTGGAAACAACTAACGTGTTGAAGACTTTCCACTAGATTATCTATCCAGTATAACAGCAGTCTTCATCGTAATGCACTTCCTCTTATCTTTGCTTCTCCGTTTCTTCTCACTTTTCTCTTCGTGCTTCCTCTTGATCTTCTTTATTTAAAGTAGTTCACTTGATGTCATTTCCAACTCGCATTAAATTTCAGTTACCAATTCCATAATCCTTCTTGGAGTATACGAATTGATATACTATTTTTAACGTATCTCAAGGCAAATCATTTCTGTTTCACTTTATCATCTTGCAGATCGCCTCATTTATCTGATGGAACTCTTCAACTTTAATTTTTTTATTGCGCGACTATATATCTTCCCTGCCAGACGCCCTGCTGATAACTCTATACCTAAACTTTGAAAAAAGCCATTTGTTAGAAGTAAAAAAAAAATCTTTTCAGAATTTTGATAGATTCTAATTGCTCAAAACTTTGTTTACTAATTAAGTTATGATAACGCTTGAATCTAAAATATAGAGATATAGAGTGAGAGTGGTTGACACAGAGATTTATCCTGGTTCAACCCAAACCGTTGGCTACGTCTAGTCCTCAGAGTTTCTTCTGAGATTTCAGTATCTCTTCAATTGTTACAAGTATTCTTTGCGAGCCTCTTCAGGTCTCTACAACCAGTATTCTTTCACACTTAGCCTCTGCAGGCTATCTGCACTACTTTCTCTGAGAAAAGTATTTAAACGCTTGTTACAGTAAAATAGCTCTCGGCTAAATTTGCACTTAATACTTTTACGATCAATTTTTCTCATGTTGTCTAACTTTGCAATCTTCGACTTGAATTTATAGCCTTCGTCTCGAACTACTTCTTGATTCTTGTTTCTTGAATCTTTAAAGCAGTTAATCGATTGAGTTACGTAACTTTCAGGCCGACTCTTGCGTCGCTTTTCTATCTGGCGTCTTGATACATTTTTCTTAGCGTCTGCGTCTGCGTCTGCTTTTCTTTGCCTTTGTGTCTGTGTCTGCTTTTCTTTGCGTCTGCATGACTTCGTCTGTCTCGACTTCGTCTGTATTCGACATCGTCTGTATTCGACTTCGTCTATCTGACTTCCTCTGTGTTGACACCGTCTGTGTTTGACTTCGTCTGTCTTCAACTTCATCTGTGCTCGACTTCATCTGTCTAACTTCCTTTTTATTTTGTTTTCTTTGTTATACATCAAAATCATTTTTAAGTTAAGTCATTTGGACTTAACAATCTCCCCTTAACAAATTAAGTTAAGTTATTTTTCTCACGTTGTCTAACTTTGCAATCTTCGACTTCGACTTGAATTTATAGCCTTCGTCTCGAATCGCTTCTTGATTCTTGTTTCTTGAATCTTTAAAAAGCAGTTAATCGATTGAGTTCAGAACTAACTTCGGTGATCGACTCTTGCGTGCTCGCTTTCTATCGCGTCTTTCTGCTTTTTCTTAGCGTCTGCGTCTGCGTCTCGCTTTTCTTTACGTTTGTTCTGCTCGCTTTTCTTTACGCCCGCATGACTTCATCATCTTGACTTAAATGCATGTTTGACTTAAATGCGTATTCGACATCGCTCGTGTTCAACTTCGTGCATCGACTTCCTGCGTGTTGACATAAATGCGTGTTCGACTTCGTCATCTTCAACTTCGCTCGTGTTCTACTTGCTCTGCATCTAACTTCCTTTTATTAGTTTTCTTTGTTATACATTAAAATCATTTTAAGTTAAGTCATTTGGACTTAACAATCTCCCCTTAACAAATTAAGTTAAGTTAATTTGTTATAATTTGATGATAACGAATTATATACAAGGGAAAAAATACAATGTTATGAAAAAGAAAAAATAAAAAATTATCTTCAAAACTTCTTCTTTGACTTCTTCCTTTCTTCGTCTGCTACATTCACACCTTCTTTTCTGAACATCCTCTTCTCGTCTGCTCTCTTCTCCCTTTTTTCATTCTCTTCTCCCCCTATTTGTTATAATCAAAAATGATTAAGGACGATTACTCTTTAGTAGTTCTGTAACTAACTTCTTCAGATCATTCATCGTCTCCTTCATCTCATTGACTTCCCTGCGTAATCTGCTGAGTTCATCTTGGGAGTCACTCGGTAAGGAGGATTGATCTTCATCTGCTGAGGGAGCAATGAACGGAATTGTAGTAGCATAAGCATCAGAGGTCGGACTGTACTCTTCATTAAGCACAATAGATGGTGGACGAATAAACGTATCAGCTTCAGGAAGATCTAAGTCAAATGGGCGGCAAAGATCAAGAATCGTCTTCCTTGCGGGGTAACGCTTACGCTTGAATAGGCGATGTATTAGATAGTGGTCTAATACGTGAAGCTATCGAACAAAGGATTGATGAATGTCCTGTGATTATTCTCCCCCATCGGACGGTCTTCTTGCTTATCGGTATAGGCTGCATTCGCATCATCTTTATTTTTTGTGTAAGCGCGTGCCTCATTTATTTTCTCGCAATTCTTACATTATTTCATCTGCGGACGGATCATCACTATCTTCTTCGGAAATAGCCCGATTTCTCCTTATTGAAATTCAATGGATATCGTGGTACGTATGTCTGTACAACCTTTATTATAGTGCGTTACGTATTTGGATAAATAGTGCACGGTCGAGAAGACATTTGAGTAGGGTATGGCCTTGTAGCAGCGTACCTTAAAGTATCATAGAAGTTCCTTTCGTCTTCATTCAAAATGTGCCATGACTCACTATTTATCAAAATAGGTTGGAAGACAGCCTTTATTTGTCTTCTGGGTTGGCTGAAGGTAGCGATTGTAGTACTCCTTCTTGTCACAATCTCAACCAGTCTGACTTCAAGCTTATCCTTTCTTAAAATTCGAATAGTCATGAGCGATCGATTAGATTCAACAGATACTTCCACTGGTGTCCTCACTGAAGTTGAATCTGCTGTAACTTCAGGTTGATCATTAACAGGAGTAGTCTGAACCAGGTTAAGCTCTACTGGTTAGTTAACAGGGATTTCCTGAACTTTGCTTTGCTCATTTGCTTTTCTTTTGGCAAACATCGAGATTTCTTTCTTCCGACTAACTTCCCTAGCGTCTTCCGTGACCGCCTCTGTTAGTCTTGAAGTTTTCTCCGCTGACCTTTTTCTCTTCGGCTTCCGCCTTTCTCTTCTTCTTGGTCTCCTTGGTTTTTACGGTGTATCCTCTTCGAATAGAGACTAAGGATCTTGTTTCTCTAGGTGCACCACATGGAGAGGATTGTGCTTGACTCTGTTCTCGGCATTCTTTTCTTCTTGTTGCCTCGAGTCCTAGAATCCTCGGTGATCTCTTTGCCTTCTTTGTAGCTTCACTTAGAAGACTTTCTTCTTGTCTTTTAGCACACCTTGTTACATCCTCCGGATTGGCTTTATTCGATTTGAGGACTCTTTGTTTTATCGATGGTCTTCCGACACTTTCCTTATTTCATCCATGGTAGATCTCATACTCACTGAGCTTCGAACTTAAAGCGGGAGTCTTCTTCCTTGCACGCTCCCCCTCAGTCCTTGTTCTTCTTGAAGAGTCGACTTCTTCTTTCATCACTGTCTTCAGATTTATTCGTCGTATGGTGTGTGCATCAATCTTACTGTTCACAGGAATAGTCCTTCTATATCCTTGGTGTAGAAGGATACCGAATTCCTTAAAAATCCTTGTCAAAAGCATCCCATAAGGATAACTATTTGAATCCTTCATCCCCTTAATCATGTAATGAAAGATTAAGAAGGGTAAGTCTATGGGATTACAATTCAGCAGGTGGAACAAACATTGTTCATCCAGAGTGGTCACCAAATGTCTTGAACCTGCTCTGGGTAGAATGCAATTAAACAAAATTGCATGAAGAACCCTAGCCTTCGGAACCAAACTGGAGGTCTTCCTCTCCCATAGGTCATTCGCTCCATATAATTGTCTTGTGACATCTTCCTCTCTCATACCTACTTGGGACATCCATCCGGCCTTGGTAGAGAGGGTCTCACCAACTGAAGGACAATCGGTCACCTTCTTTATTAACTCCTTAGTCACAACAACGGATATACCATCTACTGATGATACTACAGTGTTGTCTACTAGCTGAGCATTCTTCCAAAAATCGAAAACCTCGTTTGTGTATACTGGTTCTCGTACCTGAAAGAAGTTCCTCCAACCAGCTCTTACAATCTCTAGTTCCACATCCATACCATCATTCCTCAATGACTCGAAATCCACATGTCTTCCGAATATCATGGCTGCCTCCATTGTTTCAGAACGAAAAACTGACTCTGTTAAGCTTTTTAGGGTTAGATGTTTGAGAGAATTGGGAAAGCAAAATGAACCGTCTACAGATGAGAATAACCGTAATGATTTTTCTTTTAGGCTACTTGTAGAGATATAGTCCAAACTGTTCTAGAGTCATTAAAATCCTCGAGATTATCAGACTTTCCCTCCACAACTTTCTTGTGAGAGAAGTTACAAGCTGTACCTCACTGTTTTTGACGCCGTTAGTTTTGTTGTTACTTTAGCTCGACTGTTCACTTAACATAACCATGATGACATTGCGTCTGATCTTCTGAAACCGTTCTTCACTTAATGGTTTTATGAACATGTCCGCCTCTCGATACTGCTTCGATGAATCGTAGACGCACCACCTTCCTCTCGAACATAGTCTCTCGTAAAGTGATGTCGACTTCTATGTGCTTCACTCTTGAATCTTGAATCGGATTCTTTGTGATTGATTGACCTTGGTGTTGTCATGATAGATTGGAGTAACATATGCGTCTTTTTGGCTTCCAAATCGCTTTTCTACTGCCGTCTCTTTTTTCTTTCTCCGTCTCTTTTTCTACTTCGTCTGTTTTTTATTCTCCGTCTGTTTTTCTACTTCGTCTGTTTTTCATTATCTGTCTGTTTTTCTACTTATTCTGTTTTTCTACTTAATACAATGGAAATCTTAAACTTTTATTTTTTATTACGCAAATTTTTTGACCCAACTTCTGATGCAATATTTTATCTTTTGTCTTGCGCGATATACACGCAATCTTCTGACCGAATCTTCTGATGCAATATTTTGTCAGGCGGCGGCGTCGCTTCTTTTGCGAGCCTCTGCAGCCTATCTGTACTACTTTCTCTCAGAAAAGTATTTAAACGCTTGTTACAGTAAAATAGCTCTCGCCTAAATTTGCACTTAATGCTTTTACGATCACTTTTTCTTACGTTGTCTAACTTTGCAATCTTCGACTTCGACTTGTATTTATAGCCTTCGTCTCCAACTGCTTCTTGATTCTTGTTTCTTAAATCTTTAAAGAAGCGGTTAATCGATTGAGTTCAGAATTAACTCGAATCGACTCTTGCGTCGCTTGATTCTTCTCCCTGCGTCACATTACGCGTCTTCGTCTGTTTTACTATTTGCATCTGCGTCTGCTTTGCTTAGCGTCTACTTTGTGTCTGCGTCTGCTTTGCTTAGCCTCTGCATCTGCTCTGTGTCTGCGTCTGCTTTGCTTAGCGTCTGCTTTGTGTCTGCGTCTGTTGTGCTTAGCGTCTGCGTCTGCTCTGTGTCTGCGTCTGCTTTGCTTAGCGTCTGCTTTGTGTCTGTGTCTGCTGTGCTTGCGTCTGCGTCTGCTTCACTTCGTCTGTGTTCGTTTTTTGTTTGTTCTTTTTGTTATTCATCAAAATCATATCTAAGTAAAGTCATTTGTACTTAACAATCTCCCCCTTTTTGATGATAACAAATTATATACAAAAGAAAACAAAATTACAAAGTTTTGAAGAAAACAAAAACTTATCTTCACTACTTCTTCTTTGACTTCTTCCTTTCTTAAATGCGCTTGACCACACCTTCATTTCTGAACACCCTCTTCTTTTCTGCTCATTCTCTTCTCCCCTTGTTCATTCTCTTCTTTTCTGCTCTTATTCTCCCCCTATTTGTTATAATAAAAAATGATTAACGATGGTGGCTCTTTAGCAGTTCTATTATCATCTTCTTCAGATCATTCATCGTCTCCTTCATCTCATTGACTTCACCACGTAATCTGTTGAGTTCATCTGGTGGGTCAATCGACGAGGAGGCTTGATCAACATCTGCTGAGGGAGGAGTGAATGAGATTGAAGTAGTATAAGCATCTGATGTCATAATGTATTCTTCATTTATCTCAATCATTGGTGGACGAATAAACGTTTCAGCTTCAGGAAGATCTAAGTCAAATGGAGCAGGCAACATGAGCAACTGTCTTCCTTGCAGGGGTAATGCATCTGCTTCAATAGACAGTGTATTAGACAGAGGTCTAATATGCAGAACTGTCTGAACAAGGAACTCAATAAATGTCCCTGTTATTACTCTTCTCCCCACTGGACAGTCTTCCTTCTTGTCAGTATAGCTGCAGCTCGCTTCATCTTTATTCTGTCTAGAAGCTAATTTTGACTTCCCCTTAGTCAAATCCCAAGGATATCTTGGCTGGATATCTGGTGCAACCTTTATTTTTGTGTTTTCAGTGATCGGAAAAATAGTACACGGTTTGCAGGGACGTTTTGAAGGGTATGGCTTAGTAGCAACGTCCCTCAAAGCATCGTAGAAGATCTTTTCATCTTCTTTTAGTATTTCCCATGTGTTACTATTAATCAACATAGGTCGTACCACAGCAACTATCTTCTTTACTGGTGGAATACAGAATGCAATAGCAGTTCTCCTTCTCGTAACCACTTCCACCATTCGATCTTCAAGATCATTTACAAAACCGATGATAGTTGTATACCATCGCACAAGGTTCATCACTATCCGAAGTCGATTACGCCATTGCCTCTGGTTGTGCTTCACTAGAATTCTCTGAACGAGATTTGCTCAACTGGTTCTTCTGTTGAGCAATGGGGTTTCAATCGTGCTCGCTTTCGGTTTCTTTTTTCTATTCGAGCAAAGATCAACGTTTTCTTTCTCTCGACTAACTTCCCCAGCAGTTGACACGGTCTTCTTTCGAATCCTCGGTGATCTCTTTGCCTTCTTTGTAATTTCACTTAAAAGACTTTCTCCTTGTCTTTTTGGCGCACCTTCTTCTGTCATTCGGGATTGACTTGCTTCGATTCGAGGACTCGCCTGTTTTATTAGCGGTCTTCCAATCATTCTTCTTAATTCATCCGCAGGCGATCTCATACTCACTTGAGGTCGAGAACTTGAAGCGCTAGTCATCTTCAAAACATGCTCCCCCTCAGTCCTAGTTCTCCTTGAAGAATTGGCTTCTTCTTTGATTATAGTCGTTACACCCATTCGCTGTATTGTGATTGAATCAATCTTACTCTTCACAGCTACAATCCTTCTATGTCCTCGATGTAGGACGACTCCGGATTCCTTAAAAATCCTTGTAAGCAACATACCGTAAGGATAACTATTTGTATCCTTCATCCCCTTAATCATGTAGTGAAAGATTAAGAAGGGTAAATCGATGGGATTGCGATTTAGCAAGTAAAACAAGCATTGTTCATCCAACGTAGTCACCAAATGCCTTGAACCTGCTCTGGGTAAAATGCAATTAAACAGAATTGCATAGAGAATTTCCTGTCCCATGGATCATTGGCTCCATATAATTGTTTTTTGACATCTTCCTCTCTCATACCGACTTGGCACATCCATCCGGCCTTGGTAGAGAGGGTCTCACCAACTGACGGACAATCGGTCACCTTCTTTATTAACTCCTTAGTCACAACAACGGATATACCATCTACTGATGATACTACAGTGTTGTCTACTAGCTGAGCATTCTTCCAAAAATCGAAAACTTCGTTTGTGTATACCGGTTCTTGTACCTCAAAGAAGTTCCTCCAACCAGCTCTTACAATCTCTGCTTCCACATCCATACCATCATTCCTCAATGACTCGAAATCCACATGTTTTCCGAATATCATGGCTGGCTCCATTGTTTCAGAACTAAAAACTGACTCTAGTATGCTTTTTAGGGTTGGATGTTTGAGAGAATTGGGAAAGCAAAATGAACCGTCGCGAGATGAGAATGACCGTAATGATTTTGCTTTTAGACTACTTGTAGAGATATAGTCCGGTGTGTTCTAGAGTCATTAAAATCCTCGAGATTATCAGACTTTCCCTCCATAACTTTCTTGTGAGAGAAGTTACCAGCTGTACCTCATTGTTTCTGACGCCGTTAGTTTTGTCGTTACTTTAGCTCGACTGTTCACTTAACATAACCATGTTGACATTGCGTCTGATCTTCTGAAACCGTTCTTCACTTAATGATTTTGTGAACATGTCTGCCTACTGATACTCTGTTTCGATGAACTGTAGACGCACCACCTTCCTCTGAACATAGTCTCTCAGAAAGTGATGTCTGACTTCTATGTGCTTCACTCCTGAATGCTGAATCGGATTCTTTGACAGATTGATTGCACTAGTGTTGTCGTAATACATTGAAGTAACATGTGCGTCTGTTTTTGGCTTCCATCTGCTTTTCTACTTCGTCTGATTTTTTTCTTTCTCCGTCTCTTTTTCTACTTCGTCTGTTTTTTATTCTCTGTCTGTTTTTCTACTTCGTCTGTTTTTCATTATCCGTCTGTTTTTCTATTTAGTCTGTTTTTCTTTCTCCGTTTGTCTTTCTTTCTCCATCTATTTTTCTACTGAGTGTTTGTTCTTAATCAAAATCTAACAGATGGTTCATCACCTTATAATGTTATTGTTATTTGCAATATCAGATTCTAATGATTTTATCATGATTATTCAGATTCATGATTATTTTCAACTTCATTCATAAATTTATTCTCATTTGCAATATCGGTTTTAAATATTTTATCATGATTATTATATTCGTTATTATTATTTAACTTCATTCATATATTCATATTTTTTATACAATCATAATAACGGTTCATTGCATATTTGTTTTTATTAATATAAGCGAAAAATTTTATTATACCTAATAGGAATAATACTATTTACATTACGATATTAAATAATACGAATCACTAATATAAATATCTCTTGTGTTAATCTATGTGTCTTCGCGGGATATACACGCAATCTTCTGACACAATCTTCTGATGCAATATTTTGTCAGGCGGCGGCGTCGCGCAATGCATGCCCTTGTGACTACTTATATCTGTTTATATCTTTTCATTCATTCATATTGTCATTCATGTTGTGTCGTTTCTCTCTATACACACAATCTCCTGACCCAATCTTCTGATGCAATATTTTGTCAGGCGATCACGCACGGGGCCCCACAATCCATGCCCTTGTGACTACTTATATAGTGTCTTCTTGCTCATTCACAGTATATCGCTTCCTCTTAGTTTTATTCATCTGTTACTTGTAAATCTTCTTTAAGCTTTTTTTTTGCATCGCAGATGTTTTGGAGTTTTCTTTGTTGTTCTTTGTCGAAAGAATATCAATGTTCACCAACTCTTGGCGCATAAAGACTTGGATATAAGGAGATTTATCATGTTGTCGTCCTGAAAAAGGATGGCTCAAATAAAGAAGACGTACTGGAGACTTGGATATGACGAGATTTATCATGTCTATCATTCTCCACGTCGGTCGTCAGTGTCCTTGTGATCCAATAGGAAAATTGTAACAATCTTGATCTTTCTTGTAGTCATTCATAATGTGTTAATCAGTTTTTGAGTGACACAAACTTCCAAAGATCTACATTAAGGAGAGACAAATCTCAAAAGGATGCATGAATAAAGAATGCCTCTGCAGACTTGGATATGAGGACATTTATCATGTTGTTTATCGTCGATTGTCAAATCCATATAGCAGCTACTTGTGATTCAATAGGAAGATTGTAAATACGTTCATCAAGATTGTACTTTGAAGAATTGTAATATTACGTCGTGTTATTTAAGACGATAGAAGTAGAGACTTCTATCAAACAAGTTGTACCTTGTGTATTTCCCTTTAAAAAAAACCTACGAAAACGCTTAATTACAACAAACTTGTTCTTTTCACAAGACCTACTGAAAAAAAATTATAAAATGTTTTTGCTTTCGTCCACTTTTGCATCCGTCTGCTTTTGCTTCCCTCTGCTTTTGCTTCCGTCTGCTTTTCAACTCTGTCTGTTTTACTTCTTTCGTCTGCTTTTCAACTTCTGTCTACTTTTGCTTTCCTCTACTATTTAACTTCCGTCTATTTTTCTTCTTTCCTCTGCTTTTCAACTTCCGTCTGCTTTTGCTTCCGTCTGCTTTTCAACTCCCTCTCTTGTTCAACTCAATCCTTTTGAAGTTAAAATCGCTTTTGATAGCTTCCTCTCTTTTCTCCGTTTGTTTTTCATCGTCTGCTGTCTCATCATTATTTCTACTTCAACGATCCAAAACTCTAGCATATCTGTACACAACCTACAAAAGTACCTTATAGACAAGGACACTTCAGAGTCTTACCCAAAAACTGATTCACACATTATGAATGACTATAAGAAAGATAAACATTGTTACAATCTTCCTATTGTTCTTTCCGCCATTTTCCACACATAAGTCAACACATGAGCCATGTTTGTTATTGCAAAGCTGCTACTTCACCACCGACATCCTCTTTCCTTGTACATATATTTTTCTCATGTCAGAAAGGAACTTCTCTGCTCCACAGATCAGTCAACAGATGACCCTTGTTTGTCATTTTTTCGCCAAGGTATTGAAGATTTTCCATTAGATTATCTATCCAAGATAACAACTGCTTTTGCTTTCGTCTACTTTTGAACTTCCGTCTGTTTTCTTCTTTAAATCGCTTTTCAACCTCTTACTACTTCAACTCATTTTTGCTTCTTTGAGCTTGCTCTTGTTCTTCTTCATTTAAAGCAGTTCAGTTGATGTCATTTCCAACTCCGGTTAAATTTCACTTACCAATTTCCTATGTTTTCTTCGAGTATACGAATTGATTAATCCTTCTTCGAAAACATGTAACCTCCAAAATCTAGAAAGCAGATATCGAGACGTCTTTTCGTTATATCCAATAATCTTCTAACTGCTATAATAATGTCAAATACTACCAATAACGTATTGCAGAAGTAAACAAACATAAGATCAAAACATAGATTGACGTTTCAATTGATAGCTGAGTTATGTTTTTGCATATATCTAGGAAAATCATTTCGAGTACTGCCCCTTATTTAATACCACGCATAAATACATCCCATTCTCCATTCTACAAAGATAGCAATAGACAAGGTTACTTCTTCTATTTCAACAAACAAAGAATGACCGTTCAGGTCAGTAATCGATTCTTTTCTCGATTACTTTTTTCATCATAATTTTTTCAATTTATAATGTCAACAAAACCCTTTCTTTATCTTTACGCAACATTTTTTATAGGTTCCCTCCTTATTATGTGGTGCATTTTGCCTCGTCAACCTTCGTCTGATTCTTCCTTGTCAATAAAGTTGTGAAATAATTATCACATTTGTTGAGGTTGGCTTCTTTGTTGTCCCATATTGGTTGGGTGTGGCTTCGGGAGGTCTAAATTCCTAACAACATTTATACACCAATTTTGTTATTTTAATGCCAGATATGAATTCTAGCTATTTCGAGCGCAAAAGATATTTGAAAATGCCATAAAGGAGACATATGATCGTCAAAATCAGCTAGATGAATTACTTATCCAATACCATGCGTGGAATAAAAAGGCACATAGTAGTTCAGATGCACTTCACTACGTCGAGATGTATGAAACTAGTCGAATGATAAAGCTGGCCAACGATCTCAAAGAAGTTAACTTCGAGACTAGGAAATTTTATGAAGCCCACATTAAAAAACTTATAGATTAAGGTATCTTTATACTGCAGATGTCAGTAGTACACATGTAAACTATTTTTATCTTATCTGAAAGAAAGTCATTTCATCTTAGTTCTTCTTCATGTTAAATTTTGCCATGTGTATAAATTCACTAACACTTTCACTGCGCATTTGCACAGTGTTAACCTGCTAGTTATTATATAACGTCATGAGTTAATTGGATGGATATTTCGCCTCACAACATTATTGTGACTTTTATATATATATATATATATATATATATATATATATATATATATATATATATATATATATATATATATATATATATATATATATAATAAGAAAATAATATTTACATAAATATATAAATATATAAAATAAAATTTAAAATTACAGGTGTTATAAAATGTATCTAAAGGTATACAAAATTTTGTCAATCATAACAAAATATTATGAAAAGATTGTTAAGATAATTAGTAGTTAGTTTCTATTGTTTTAATAAATGAAGTGTTGACGTTTTAGTTTGTACATAATAGACTTATACAGTAGCCTAGTTACATTGTATATATGGATTGTAGTTCGGTATATTATTATGATTAATAAATATATTATTTCAAATGAAATTGCTTATTATTATTCATGACATTATTCAATTCGTTATTATTATTAACTTTTGTATTTATTAAATTATTTATCTATGCAATAATAATAATAATAATAATAATAATAATAATAATAATAATAATAATAATAATAATAATAATAATTACAACATATATCTATGTCAAGAGAAAATTTAGATATTTGAATCAAAAGGGTAAGGATTAGAAACTAGAAAAACAAGGATTGGGTTGCGCTATACATATGAAAGAGTATACAATAATAATGTATTTGGTGAATCAAATATGTGGTCTAATAACAAAATTTCGATTAGTTACTAATTATTATTATTATTATTATTATTATTATTACAATTAAACGTAATTAGTGATATATATTTGTTATTATATATATTAATTAGTATAGATAAGTAATATTTATATATTTAGTGATAATAATAATAAATCGCTATGATTAATAATTTAAATATGTAATGAAAATTTCATTAAAAGTTTTAAATATGTCATATTAAAAATATAAAAGTTAGAATATAATAAATGAATAAGTTTAATTAATTGATTAAAATTTATGCAGTTCAACTTTTGCTAAATATATTATAATTAAAACTAATTAGTCATTTATATTTATTATTATATAAATATATAATAACAAATATATTATATAAAAATATATTTAAATTATTCTTATTATGGTTATTATTAATATAAATATTATTATTATTATATAACACTCATGAGACTGGATATTTGCTTCCAACCTCATGAGGCGAGCCAGCCTCCCTCGTGACCTTATATATATATATATATATATATATATATATATATATATATATATATATATATATATATATATATATATATAATAAGAAAAATAATATTTACATAAATATATAAATATATAAAATAAATTTTAAAATTACGGTGTTATAGAATATATCTAAAGGTATAAATAATTTTGTATATCATAACAAAATAATATGAAAAGATTGTTAAGATAATTAGTAGTTAGTTTCTATTGTTTTAATAAATGAAGTGTTGTTAAAATTTAAAAATAAATAAACTAATTAGCTAATTTGAATATTGTTAATATAATTTTAACTGGTTCAACTTGTCAATGAATCAACCAAAAAACTTAAAAATTATTAATAACTATTATTATTATTATTATTATTATAAATTCATAGATAAATAGTTACATAAATAAAAATATTTAAAATTACATTAAGCATAGTCTTGCGCTCACGAGTAATTAAATTCTAATCGAAAAAATATTTGAATATAAAATATATACAAATATAACATTGTCAAAAATCTATTTATGTTATATTTAGGCGGTTTATTAATTACAATGTAAGTACGAAATTAATAATATATAAATTAAAATTAATTAAATAACAAATTTTTTATTCTTGTGATTATATTGTGTTACATAATTATATTATGTTAAGGTGCCACATTTTTGAATAATGATATCTTCATTTTCATTTATTATTATTGTGTTTTATAAAATACAAATTTTTTGCATCGACTAATATTTTGAACTTTCAGTTGCACTTTTAAACCTGGAGTTTTGAAGAAGATGAGTTAAGGAAACAGTCTTATGAATGTTTCATCTATTAATTTTAATAATTTCATAAAAATTGTTTATTTTAAATTGTTAATGATATATTATAAGTATGTTTAATTACGTTACCAAAATATATTATATAATATTCACAATATTTGTTTATACATTAAATAATTTTAAATAATATCAGATATTAACACTTTTGTATTATCTTAATCAACTAAATGTTTATAACTTTCTCCAGACATATTAAATGAATTTATCCACTTTTTAGACCTTCATTAACTATGATATTTAATTATTAACAAAACATTTTATGTTTTAAAACTTTATTTCATCTCTTGCTTTTTTTTCACTCCATATTTTTACTAACTAAATTTACTGCTTTCCTTTTTATATTGAGTTTATATATTTTATAATAAATTAATAAATCTAAATATTCATTATCTTGCAACAAAATTTTAAATTACAAAGTATTTATTTATTGTCAACTTATTTTCTTTTTATATTCTATCTTTTATATTTTCAATATAATATATTTAAATCTTCTTTATAAAATTATTCTTTCATATTTAAAATTTTTATTATTTAATAACTATTTTTACATGATAACCAATTAAAATAATTAGCATTAAAATAACTTATTTCTTCTCCCAACTAATACTTATTTCATTATATTTTATATTATTTATTATTTAACTATAAAATTAAAATTTATCCTACGTATAAATTTATTGGACATTTTTAGTGCACATTTGCGCATACTTAATCTGCTAGTAATGTCAATGAAGTGAATATGACTACTCTAACGTATCATTCTTATCAAGTATGCTCTTGAATGTCCCCTGAATTTTCAAGTATATGCTCTATGATAATGAGGTGATAGAATTTTTTATACCAAAGCATGGTTTGGCATATTAAAAGAATAGCGGGTCAATTACTGCTTTCTGAAAAGTACGTCATATGTGTCAGCCGGACCCAGCCTTCACGGCATCTTTTGATACTAATAAATATCAGAAGCATCCCAATCACTCGACTCTTCCAGATGGAGCTGTTGCGAATACATTGCCCTTCCCGCTTTTTATCCTTTTCCGTGCTAGGTGATAGTCCTTCTAAGCACTCCCATTTCCGCCAGTTCCTCCACTTGAAGACTAAACCCAACCGAAGATGCGCTTCGTCACCGTCGGTTTTCGTCATCAATGACAGAGGTGGCACAGGAGATACGGCGGAGACTGGGGCCGACGTCCTGTTGGAGAAATCCAAATCGCGAAAATATGTAGTTTCCCGAGGTTATCCTGCTCCTTTGGGCGCCACAGCCCGTGATGGTGGAGTCAATTTCGCTATATGTTCTGCTAATGCCGTCTCTGCCAAGCTTTGTTTGATTGCATTATCTGAATTGCCGGAGGTTGGCTGGTTCTCGTATTTTTATTCGTTACTTCTTTTTTTCCCTCCCAATCTTTGTAACTGCCTTCGCTAAACTAATTATCTTTTCAAGTCAAAAATCAGTGTGTGTTTGCATTTGTTATTTTGGTCATTTATAATTTTGTACCAAATTCTATGAGATGCCTTGGCTTATTGAGAACCTCACCGGATCATAATTGCTCTATTTCTTTTATCTTTTCTCTCTTTTGTTTAACGTCTGTTATTATTGAAAAACTTCTCTTCTGAATTGTGATTATTTTCCTCGACAGTTATAATCTTCCATTAAAGACATTTTCAATGACCATGCTTTGACATGCCTTTGAATTCCTTTTTTTTTATTGTGTTTTTGGTTATAATTGTGTCGGCAGATACTAACATCATTTTCCCATTCGAAATCTGATTGCCCATTTACTGAGACAGAAAAAGGTGACTGAAGAGATATTCCTTGATCCATTGACTAATAGGACTGGAGACGTCTGGCATGTTTTTCTGAAAGGAGATTTTAAGGATATGCTGTATGGCTATAGGTTTGATGGGAGGTTTTGTCCAGAAGAAGGGCAGTACTACGACCCTTCCCATATACTGTTGGATCCTTATGGAAAAGTTAGTTCACTCCATATTCTCTTGTCCAAATAATGCGACAACACATGCTTCTGCATGGAAAACGTTTATGTATTAATTTTTTTTGACTGAATATTTGTTAGTTTCTTGTTCTATGTACACTTTTTTTCCCCATCCTTTTGTTCTTAGGTGGTTATAAGTCGAGCGGAATTTGGTGTTCTAGGGCAAGATGATACTTGCTGGCCCCAAATGGCCTGCATGATACCAACATCTGAGGATGCGGTACACACTATTGCTTTTCTTGACATCTCTATCCATAATGATGTTATATTATCTATGTTGTGGAGAGTAACTATTAGTATCTTAAGAGGATAGGCTAGTGCTTAGCTAGTTATAGTTAAATTAATAGCTCATCTCGTGACAACTAAAAAATGTAATTAGTATATAAAATTGCTTTTTAATGTTCCTTTAAATTTTTCCCTTTGCAATTAGTTATTGTTGGTCAGTACCTAAGTGCAATTCACTGCTAACTGCATTTCATTTATTTATGCTTTCTCTGACTTTCACAGTTGGAGAGACTTGATTTTCTTACTTTTGGGCC
Organism: Erythroxylum novogranatense; assembly: GCA_029891385.1. NCBI lineage: Eukaryota > Viridiplantae > Streptophyta > Magnoliopsida > Malpighiales > Erythroxylaceae > Erythroxylum > Erythroxylum novogranatense. The sequence goes on along the minus strand of CM057226.1, from coordinate 42,734,984 downwards.
TGATTTTCCAAACTTCATCTTATTATTGCACTAAGTTTTGAAACAAGTTTTTCCTGTTATATACTTCTTTTCTTCTATTCCATGAATTAAAATTTTTCAGTGTGGTGAGATAGTTCAGGGAAAGTATGATCCCTTTTACAAATGGTTATGTTATATACTTGTTTTCTTCTATTCCATGAATTAAAATTTTTCAGTTTGGTGAGATAGGTCAGGGAAAGTATGATCCCTTTTACAAATGGTTAAGTTATATACTTCTTTTCTTTTATTCCATGAATTAAAAATTTTCAATTTGGTGAGATAGGTTACGGAAAATATGATCCCTTTTACAAATGGTTAGGTTGTCATTAATACTTAGAAGTGATGATAACAATTTTCTTAAATTACACATAGAACCAGTATTGGCCTGCAACATTTATATACTAATTTTCATGTAGAGAAATAGGACAAAAATAAAAGTTGTAAAGAAAGGATAAAAGTGAATCTCTGTATTTGAATATCGTTAAAGCATGTACTTAAGATGTAATGTCTTTTATGTATACTCAAACATCTACAATTAGTGGGGTTTTATCTTTCAATAGTTTAGTAGGAAAGTTGAACTCTAGAAGGAGCAATAATTTGTAAAATTTGGTTAGTAATACAATAAGGGGAATCAAGGGTTAAGAGAGCCAAACAATTTATTTCTTATCAATTATGTAGCATTTGAACTTTATTATTCCTTTTTCTTAAATAATAAAATTTACTATTCTTTTCAGTAACTGGTTCCTCAATTCTTTTATATTGTGTTTGGGGTCTCATGATTTGAATTCATATTGTCAATGTAGATTTTGTTGTTGTTTATCACAAATAATTGAGAATTCTAATCTCTTACCCAGTTCCATATAATTCAAATATAGTTAATTTTGACAAATTTCAAATTCTTAGGTTATAAGTTTCCAAACAACTTTGTTTCCACACATTTACTATTTACAACTCCAACTATTTTTACTAAAATTTTCAATTTTATCAGAATTGGAATTTGAATTCCAATTTTTAGGATTTACAGAAAATCTTTGAATAATTTTGTCAGCATTGCTTGAATAGCTTTATAATTAGACATACTCTGCGGTTTGTTACCATTAATTTAGTTTTTATCTAAAAGACACTTGAAGTGTACTTTCTCATGTTTCAACATGTTTTGCCAATTTGAGTACGCAAAAGATGATTGGCAATACTAAAACTCAACTTTGATTTTATTGAATTGTATTATATGGTGTTATAATTTGGTTAGCTAAGAGTTAACAACATTATTCTCAACTTTGACTTCATATAATTTAATTAGATACATAAGCTTGGAAACTGCATGAATGCCTATGACCCCCCATAGTCTTGTCACTTAATTTCTTATTACTCATTAAAATCCATAAATGAATGCTATTGTATAGGCTGAAAACTTTTAATCATGCTAATATTTTGTTGACACTGATTTGAGCATTTGTTTGGCTTTTGTTACTAGTTTGATTGGGAAGGAGATTTGCCATTGAAGTATCCACAAAGAGATTTAATTATATATGAAATGCATGTTAGAGGTTTTACTCGACATGAATCAAGCAAGACACAATTTCCTGGTACATACAGTGGTGTAGTAGAGAAGCTTGATTATTTAAAGGTAGATTGTTTATCTTTATGTTGTGGTTTGATTCCTTGGTTGTCTGAAAAAACATAACAAAATTGTTTATAGTAGCATTAGATTGCCATTTGTTTTAGAAAAAATAAGTCAATGAGATGCTTTCATTCTTTTCCTCTTCTCCTTTTTAATTAGGTTATCTTTTTGTGATACATTATGTACTAGAAGTTAATGAGTTTACTTGGAGCTCATGTGTTTTTAACTCTTCAAATATTGCACCTTACATAATATGGTGGAATATTGCTCTCTAAGATAACACTACATTTTTCTATTCACACAGTCTATTAGCACTAATATCTGTATTTATATTTCTGTTTACCGATTTCAGGAGCTTGGTATCAATTGTATAGAATTAATGCCGTGCCATGAGTTCAACGAGCTGGAGTACTTCAGTTACAATTCTGTCTTGGGTGATTACAAGTATGTGTTATTTCATTATTTTGAAAATTTTATTTAGTAGGTATAAGTTCTATAAGTTGGTGTTCCATTGTGAAAATTCAGCACAATACATATGACAAAGAAAGCTCCTATATTAAAGGGAAACCCACGTTATGTATGCTTAAAAATCTAAATAGTTAAAGTAGGACTCCTCAAATTCTTCATTTTCCAAGAAAGTTATATAAGTTGACCTTTTTATTTCCTAATTGGTCTTTTTCTTTTATGCCTTGTCCATGGTCTATCTACATGATGAATTAAAAATTAGTTTTGTTTCCTTTGTTACTATACTTCCTAATTAGAAAAGAAACACTTGCATTTTCTTTTGTCCATAGAATTTAAGTCTACTTGGAAATCATAAGAATCTGATGTAGGACAAATAGAAGCAATATTAAACAGTTGCTAAACACAAAAATTTTAGGAAATATGACTAATATTAGACTATTGGACTATCAAATTTCAGGTTTTGGTTTCTTTTTGGAATGCTGAGATTTCAGTAGTTGGGTTTTAGGATTTAATTGCTAGAAATTTAGGCTAAAATTTTGGGTTTTGATATGGATGAAACTTAGGCTTGATATGGCTGGAATTTGGGTTTTTAGATGCTGGAACTTTAGCTTAGAATTACTGGAATGTAGTGAAAAACATGGACAATGGAGGTCAGGAAACTAAGAATCCCTCCTTGTGTTTAAGAATCAGACCTTCTAACTGAAAAATCAAATTTGTATAAAAGATTTAGGATAGCTTATTACTCACGTATTTATAGTTCTTAGAATCCTTATTCTAATACCACATGGTTCTAAAATATCCAAAGTTGATTCCTATGCTACTAAGGATTTTTTGTTATTAAATAAGCTTAAGTCCGAAATAAAATAGGACAATATATCTATCTGATTATTATTCTTTGTCTAATAAGGAAAACTAAGCATAAAGTAAGTTGTCCTTGTTGGTCCCTTCAATTCCTATTCTTCATCCCATCAAATTAAAGCTTGCGGTTGACTGATTAAAAATTAGTTTTGTTTTCTTTGTTATTGCATTTCATAATAAGAAACGAAACACTTACATTTTCTTTGGTCTTGAGAATTTAAGCCTCCTATGAAATCACAAAAGTCTGATGTAGGACAAATAGAAGCAATATTAACTAGTAGCTAAACTAAAAAAATTTAGGAATTATGGTTGATATTAGATTACTCGAATATCAAGTTTCAGGTTTTGGTCTCAGCTTGGAATGCTAAAATTTCAGATTTGGCAGCTGGATTTTTAGGTTTTAATTGCTGGAAATATAAGCTAGAATTTTAGGGTTTGATATGGGTGGAATTTAGTTTTGATATGGCTCAAATTTTGGTGTTTAGGTGCTGGAACTTTAGGCTAGAATTGCTAGAGTTTGGTGAAGAGCACAAACAATGAAGGTAAGGAAACTAGGAATCTCTCCTAGGGTGTAAGGATCACTCTTAGAAGAAACTATCATACCTTCTAAATGAAAACTCAAATTCGTAAAAAAGAATTTAGGTTAGCTTGTTGTTGAAGGGTTGAGACACATATTTATAGTTCTTAGAATCCTTATTTTAGTAAGAAAAGGTTCTAAAATATCCAAAATTGAATCCTATGTAATAAGGATTTTTTATTATTAAATAAGCTGAACTCCTAAATAACTTATTATTATTCCTTATCTAATGAGGAAAGCTTAGCATGAAGTAAGTTCTCCTTGCTGTCACTTCAATTCTCATTCATCATCCCATCAAATTAAAGTTTGTATTTGACTAATTTGCCCACCTTTATTTCATTCATAAATTTTATGCTCTTTTACATTAGAATCATTAGTATCATAGTATTCTATGTCTTTTTTGACATTTAGTCAGAATTCCTAGTTCATTATATCCAGATTCAAGGCCATTTATTATATATACATTTAATGCTTCAACATTTCAATGAATAAGACAGATTGAATTTTCAAGTTAAACTTGCTAAGAGTGATTCTTATCTATTTGGGAATTTCTAAATCATGGAACTAATTTTATAGAAACCAACTAGTGTGATTCCAATAGTTTGTTGTTTCTAAACTTAGGTTTGATATATAGTTCTTAATTCAAACCCTATAAGTGATTTCGAGACTTCTTCCTTTGTTTTAATTCCTCACTTTGTAAATTCCAGCCTTAAAATTGTTGATTTTGACACTCAACCAACCCTTTTGTTTAAAAAATTCATACACATTTTATCAAATTGTTAGTGTTGGAAGAATATTTTCAGTTTTATTACTTTATTTGTTTCCTCATTTACTCAATAGTTTATTTCCTAAAATATCGTTTCCATTTCTGGTCCCTATTTTCATGGGATCGTATTTACTTCTTTCTAGGCAATAATCAAGGGATTGAATTGTAAAACAATTACTTATCTTCCCTATAAGTATTTCTATCATTTATGAGAAATAATATACAGAAATTATCCTCAAATTTGTTCATGGTATCAGAGCTTTGGTTTCATTTGAGACGATAGGAGTGTGGAACTTCAAGTCAGGGGAAAATTCTGCCACTGGCTCGTCAGGCAACGCTCCACAAGGATCGATCCTAGAAACGCCGAACACCATTATCGGCACAAGAAACTCGTCCCTTTCCCAGAACAACATTGACACGCAGTTGTCGGTGGTAACCAACCATCGGCTAAATGGGAACAACTATTTACAGTGGTCCCACAGCATGCTTATGTTCGTAAGAGGGAGAGGGAAAGAGAAATATCTTACAACTGAGCCACCAGCTATGTCTAACTCAAAATATGAGGTGTGGATGACCGAAAACAACCAGGTAATGAGCTGGTTGGTTAATTCCATGACTCTCGAAGTTGGTGAGCAGTTTGTCCTTGCAACCTCTACAAAAGAGATATGGGAGAATGCCAAAATGACATATGCTATTGCACAAAATATTGCTGTTTTGTTTCAGATCAAAGGAATTATGAGGGAAACTAAACAAGGTGAGAAATCAGTCATTGGTTATTACACCACATTAGTAAAATTGTGGCAATAGATATATCTCTATGACCCACACAAATGGGCTTGTAGTGAAGATATGGCATGCTACAAGAAAATTGTGGAAAGAGAACGGGTGTATGAATTTCTTTGGGACTAAACTCTATGTACAAGGAGGTTCGTGGAAGAATCATGCCAACTTGACCACTACCAACCATTATGGAGGTAGTTAATTTGGTGAAATGTGAAGAGAGTAGAAAGCTGCTAATGCAAGGTACTTCAAGCAATAAAAATTCCTCCTAATCTTCTGTTATGGTTGTAAAAGGAATTAATGGGCCAGAATCTAAGAGAAAACAGGGTAAGCCTTGGTGTGACCATTGTCAAAAAGGTGGACATACCAAGGACAAATGCCAGAAGATTCATGGAAAGCCTTCAAATCAGAAAAACAGATCAAAGGCTGAGAACAAAAGCTACATAGCTACTGGTGGTGACAAGAACGAGGGAGATAACATACCAGTGAGTAAAGAAGAAGTTGAATTGCTAAGAAAAATCCTTAGTAAGTATGATTTGAAGGTTGAAAAGGTTGTATCCACAAGTAATATGGTCCAAACAGGTAATACTAGTATTGCTTTAGGGTTTAAAACCCCAAATTGTGGTCTTTGGATTGTTGATTTAGGGGCTAATGATCGTATGACCTGTGATAAGTCATTACTTGTTGATGTACAACCTTGTCCTGTTCATAGGACTGTTAAGATAGCTAATGGATAGGTTCTAAAAGTTCAGGGGATTGGGACTATTATAATTGTTGATAAATTGATCTTAAGTGGTTTTCTTTATGTGCCTGGCTTGGATTGTAATATGTTATCTGTGAAAAGGATTACTAAAGAACATAATTGCACAGCTAATTTTGGTGCAGATGGTTGTGTTTCCAGGATTTGGAGTCGGGGAAGAGGATTGGCAGTGCTAGACAGTTTGATGGATTATATTACATTTGAAACTCAAGAAGGAATAAAGCTCATGCTATTTTATCTTCTAATGAAGAAATTGCGCTTTGGCAGCACTATAGGTTAGGCCATCCTAGTTTATATTACATGAAGCATTTATATCCTACTTTTTTCAATAAAAAGGAAATGTTTCTTTAGTGTGAATTCTGTCAACTTTCTAAACACACCAGAAATTCTTATACATCTTGAGCCTATAAACCCATTAAGCCTTTTTCCATCATTTGTAGTGATGTTTGGGGGCCATCAAGAGTCAAAACCAAAAACAATGTTAGATGGTTTGTAACCTTTATTGATGATCATACAAGATTGACTTGGGTATATCTTTTGAAAGAAAAAACAAAAGTTTTCAAGGTATTTAAGGAATTTTATTCCTTTATCCTAAACCAATTTCATATAAAAATCCAGATTTTACGAAGTGATAACGGTAACTAATATCTAAGTCAATCCTTTGGTCAATTTTTTTCCAGCAGTGGTATTGTACATCAGGCCTCATGCACCAATACACCAAAACAGAATGTTGTTTCAGAAAGAAAAAAGTCATTTGCTTGAGGTTGCTAGATCTATTATGCTCCCAACAAATGTTCCAAAACTTTTTTCGGGGGATGCTATTCTCACTTTTGCTTATTTAATAAAGAGAATGCCATTAAAATTTTTGGGGTTTCACAAACTTTTACAAAAATTGTTTGAGATTTATCCCTTGGTTCCCTTTGTTACTACTCTAACTCAAAAGATTTTTGGTTGTATTACGTTTGTGCATAATTACCATTGTGGGAAACTTGAACCTAGGGCCCATAAGTTTATTTTCTTAGATTGTTCTTCTACTAAAAAAGGTTACAAGTGTTTCTCTCCTACTCTAAAGCGTTATTTTGTTACTTTGGATGTGACCTCCTTTTAAACGCAAGCCTATTATCCAAAGATACCCATTCAGGGGGAGAGAAGTGAGAGTGAATGGTTTTTTTTGGGAAGTGATGGCTCACCGGTCACACTACACCAAGAAATTCTTCCTTCTGCACCTAGCCATGACTCAACTAGACTTATAAAGGACTGATTGTCCTAAAAACACCTCTGTTTTCAATACTCCTGATCAAACCAGACCTGATTCTTATGAAACTATCTCTGAAACACAATTTTGATAACATTAGACCTGAGATACCAGATCCTGACACCACCATTCCCACTGAAGCTACTAATATAGTCGGTTCCAGTCACAAATCTGACCAGAATTGCACAGAAAACAATGAATGTGATAAAGAGAAGGATAGTGAAATTAGGGTAGACAGACAGCAAGAAAAAAATCCTGAAGTGCAATCACAATTTTACTTATGGAGGAAAGGCAAACAGCAAGCACGATGTGAAGCAAAACTAGAAAAATCCATCACACTTCTCGAGCAAGGCCATGGATCAGAACCTATTGCAAATTATGAGGAGTTTGGATGGCCAGTAGCTCTAAGGAAGGGAGTTAGATCTTGTACAAAGCAACCAATCATCAATTTTGTTTCTTATAACATGATATCACCACATTTTAAGGCCTTTGTGACTCAGTATCTATTGAAAAATTACCTGAAAATTTTGAAGAAGCAGTGAAGGATCCTAAGTGGTGAGAAGCTATCGATGATGAGCTGAATGCACCCAAGAAGAACCAGACTTGGGTAGTAACAGATTTACCACAGAGAAAAACAGTGGTTGGTTGTAAATGGGTGTTCACCATCAAATATAATCCTAATGGAAGTTTTAATTGGTACAAAGCAAGACTTGTTGCTAGAGGTTTCACATAGACGTATGGGATTGACTACTAGGAGACTTTTGCACCTGTATCCAAACTCAATCAATACTGTTAAGATTCTATTATCACTAGTTGCAAATCTTAGCTGGCCATTATATTAATTAGATGTAATAAATGTCTTCCTCAATGGTGATCTTGAAGAAGAGGTATACATGAAAATACCTTTGGGACTAGAAGAAGCTACACATCCTCAAAAGGTATGCAAGCTCATAAAATCACTCTATGACTTGAAACAATCACCTCAGGCCAGGTTTGATAGATTTACTAAGGCAATGAAGAAACTTGGCTACTACCAATGTCAAATTGATCACACCTTGTTTGTTTGACTGTTGACTAGTGGTAAAATGACTATTTTTATAGTTTATGTTGATGATATTGTTATTATAGGTGATGATTGGGAAGGCATGAAGGAGCTAAAAGGTGCTCTGGGCCAAGAATTCGAAGCTAAGGATAGGGGCTACTTAAGATACTTTTTGGGGATGGAGGTGGCCTCTAGTAAGGGCATTTCAGTGTCCCAAAGAAAGTATACACTTGACCTTTTATAGGAAATTGGGATGATGGGTTCAAAGCTTGCTGAGACACCCATGGAATCAACGTATAAATTGAGTCTTAAAGAAGAAGGCACACCAGTGGATATAGGGAGATATCAAATATTAGTTGGAAAATTGATCTATTTGTCTCACACTAGACTAGGCATTAATTTTTTTGTAAGTGTGGTTAGTCAGTTTATGAGCAACCCTCAACAGGAACATATAGATGCCATACTTAGAATCTTGAAGTATATGAAAATGACTCCTCGAAAGGGATTATTCTTTAAGAAAAGCGAGACAAGGAGTATTGATGTATTCACAAATGCTGATTGGGCTGGATCAGTGATTGATAGGAGGTCTACAATAGGTTATTGTACTTTTGTGTGGGGTAACTTCGTAACTTGGAGAAGGGAAAAAAAATCAGTGGTTGCCAGAAGCAGTGCAGAGGCTGAGTATAGAGCACAAGCATTGGGAATTTGAGAAGGAATATGGATTAAAAGACTATTGGCAAAACTTCAGATCAAAGTAAAGCCTCAAATGAGGGTGTGGTGTGACAACCTAGCAACTATTGGGATTGCAAAGAATCCTATCTATCATGATAGAACTAAACATGTGGAGATAGATCGTCATTTCATAAAGGAGAAAGTAGATTCTGGTTTGATTAATCTTGCTCACATTCCCACTAGCAAACAAGTTGCAGATATTTTCACAAAAGCACTTACCAGAGTCAGATTTGAAGAGTTAAGCAGCAAGCTGGGAATGATCAACATCTATTCACTAGCTTAAGGGGGAGTGTTGGAAGAATATTTTTCAATTTTATTACTTTATTTGTTTCCTTATTTACTCAATAGTTTATTTCCTAAAATATCGTTTCCATTTTTGGTCCCTATTTTCATGGGATCTTATTGACTTCTTTCTAGGCAATAATCAAGGGATTGAATTGTAAAACAATTACTTATCTTCCTTATAATTATTTCTATCATTTATGAGAAATAATATACAGAAATTATCCTCAAATTTCTTCAATTAGAATGTCCTCTTTTCATCCTATATCACTATAGCCATACACCATAATATGATATCATTGCTAATCTTATCGTTTATTGAAAATGTGACATCACATAGGCTAAATTGATGACCCATATATTAAAAACTTCCTAAAATCTTTAGAGATTTTGAGTGGTATCAATACTATTTTGAAAATGTTAAAGTGTAACCTAATGCTGCAGATCACGATAAGGATTAACTTACTTTTTAGTAAACATTAAAGGATAACTTGTACCTTTTGTCGTTAAACAAGTAGGCATGAAACCATTCTTTTGACCAAATAAGTGCACAATAAACATCTTTGGGATCCCTTCTTCAATGTAGCATTGAATTCTTTTTCATAGACTAGATAAGAGGATGAGAATGTGTTTGATCTAGTTATTGATCTAATCTGTTTTAGATAACCATGGAAGTTAAGGTTGTCCAGATTAGTTCAGTAGGAGAAAGTATTTGGAGGAAAATTGTTAGGTCAGATATCATCATGATAGCGAGAATGATGTACAAAGGATGCTATTTTTATTTTAATTTGTTCTTATTAGTTTAAGGTTTAAGTTTCTTAAATATAACAAGAAATGTCATTTAATAGGCTTGTATAGCATTAGGGTTTCAAGGCTTTATGTGTGTGTGTGTGTGTGTGTGTGTGTGTGCATATTATTCCTTCTTTTTTGTAAATTGAAGTTTGTGTTGATAGGACCAAATTAGAATTTGAGTATTGTTACAAGTTACAATCTACTTGGAGGAGTATAACTCATAGTCTAATACCAAACTATATTGAATTAATCTTTCTAATTGATGCAAGCTTAGCTAGAAACTATGCTCATTAATTTTAGTATTCCATTGTTGTGAGGTTGTCCAGTTGGGAGGTCGTGGTGGAGATGTTCACAACACCACATTTGAATTATTCTCTGACGTGTCTCATGCGGTTTTGCTTGTGCTCTATATACTTCCCATACCATTTTTACTCAAGGGAATGATTACAAATTGAGCAATCAGTTTAATATTATGATCTGATCATAATCAGATCATTTAAATTAGATAGCAGTATCTTGTAGATATATAGGATCCTAGGATTATATTTCCATACTGTACAGATTTCTATCCTATTTTATAACCCTATGCATGTATATATATACTACAGTATATAATAAAAGAAAGATAGAGCAAATAAGCTCTGATTCACATGGTATCAGAGCCATGTGATAGTGAAACCTAGGAGACAACCCAAGAAAGACAAGAAATGACTTCCAGTATTGAGGGATCCTCCACGACAATCCCAACTGGAGGTCAGTGATCAATGACCTCTGGTGAGGGAATTTCAGTTAACATAGTATTCGATAAACTCAATGGAACAAACTATCGAGAGTGGGCTCAAGCTATGAAACTCGCCATTGGAGGAAGAGGAAAACTGAGCTTCATAATAAGAAATGGGAATATTCCAGACTCAACAGACATGCAAGCTATACGACAATGGAAGATAGATAATTCCATAGTTTCATCATGGCTTATCAATGCCATGATACCACCTATCAAAAGGACCTTTATGTTTTTGCCAACTACCCTAGAAACTTGGGATGGAGTGCGACAATCTTACTCTGATGAAGAGGATGCAACTCGGATTTATGAGATAAAAATAAGGTTGTGGCAAATGAAGCAAGGTGATAGAGAAGTTACAGAATATTGGGTGGAAATGATAGCTTTGTGGCAGGAACTTGACTTGCTGTCCAATGAAAAATGGAGGTGCAAGAAAGATGCAGTGATGTACAACCAGAAGATTGAAAAGGAGAAAGTCTTTGAATTTTTAACTGTTCTCAATAAAAACTTAGATGATGTTCGTGGAAGAATCCTTAGTAGAATTCCTTTGGCAGCTAAGGAAGTATTTACTGAAGTTAGGAGGGAAGCAACAAGGAGGAAAATCATGCTAAAAGAGGAACCGAAAGAGGAACTAAGTGGAACTCTAGTATCTTCAAATGAAGCTTCTGCCCTATTATCACGTGGTGAATCCAGTAAGAAAAATCATAAGAAGTGGTGTGAGCATTGTAAACAAAATGGCCACAACAAAGAAACATGCTGGGACATTCATGGAAAGAAGTGGTGTGAACATTGTAAACAAAGTGGCCACACCAAAGATACATGCTGGGACATTCATGGAATGCCTCTAGATTGGAAACCAAAAAAGGGAAAAAATCGAGGCTACCAAGTATCTAGTGAGGGAGGAACAGAAAAAGCTGATGGTAGTCAGAAACAACAAGGAGGTGAGTTGAATATTTCCCTAGGAAAACTATTGAAAGTGCTGCAGAATCTTCGAAGTGACAACAACCAACAAAGGACAAGCATAGTTGCTAATGCTACTATGAGAGGTAATATCCTAAAAGCTTTTTTATCCTCATCCGGTAGGAAGAAGAGGATAGTTGGTTCTGGAGCTTCAGATCATATGATAGATGATTTTAATATGTTTCATTCATATGTTCCGTGTGTTGGACATGAAAAAGTTAAGTTAGCAAATGGTGATTCCTCCTCAGTTGCAGGAAAAGGAGATATCAAAGTAACAGATTCTATGAAACTAAATTATGTTCTACATGTCCCTAACTTAGAATGCAATCTTTCGTCAACAAGAATTGGCAAAACAAGCTAATTGTAGTGCCCATTTTTTCCCTACTCATTGTGTTATACAGGACCTGTCATCGGGGAAGATGATTGGCAGTGCTAAAGAGGTTGATGGAGTGTACTGCTTTGAAGATGAAGATAGACAATCTACTCCTAATAGCTTGGGTAATAGTGTGATTGTTCCTAAGACTGATGAACTATTGTTATGGCATAAGAGGTTAGGGCACCCAAACTTTCAATATATGTCACGGTTATTTCCAAATATCTCAATAAATAAAGATCTTTGTGTTCAGTGTGATGCTTGTGAGTTTGCTAAACATCAAAGAAGTTCTTTTACAAGATCCAAATACAAACCCACAAAATTGTTTTTACTTATCCATAGTGATCTTTGGGGTCCATCTCGTGTTCCTAATAGAACCAATTCCAAATGGTTCATTACATTCATTGATGACCATACTCGTTTGTGTTGGGTGTTTCTTTTGAAAGATGAAGCTGAAACCTCTATCGTATTCATTAATTTTTATCAAATGATAAAGAATCAATTCCAAACTAGTATTCAAATACTTCATACTGACAATGGTACTGAATACTTTAATCATCATCTTTAGACATTCTGTCAGAAACATGGAATTGTTCACAAAAGTACTTGTGTCAATAGTCCTCAACAAAATGGGATTGTGGAAAGGAAAAATAGACATCTTCTTGAGGTAGCTAGGGCCTTGATGTTCACTAGTAATGTTCCAAAATATTTTTGGGGGGATGCTCTTCTTACTGCTACCTATCTTATTAATAGAATGCCAAGTCGTGTTCTTTCATTCAAAACACCACTTTAGAAATTTAAAGAAACCTATACTACCACTCATATTGAAACTAACCATCCTTTAAGAGTTTTTGGGTGCACAACCTTCCTTCACAATTTTTCACACAATAAACTTGATCCAAGATCCAAAATTTTTTTGTTTCTAGGATATTCTGCTACACAAAAGGGGTATAAATGCTATGATCCTATCTCAAAGAGGTTGTTTGTTAGCTGTGATGTCTCTTTTTCCGAGACAGATTTCTTCTATCCTAAGTCTTCGATTCAGGGGGAGTATTGGAGTGAGTTTGGGAGTGATGAATCTCAGCCTCAACCACGTGAACCTATATTTGTTCCTGAACCCATCCCTGTGCCTATGCCATCTCCTATAGAGACAAATCCTAATACAGAAACAGCTAGACCTGATCATACACTCAAGATGTATTCTCGAAGGAACAAAGGAAGCAGTACACTTCCTATCCTTAAAGCTATGCCAATTTCTGAACCAGTGCAGGTCCCTACCGAAGAGAATCAAAACTGTGAGGATCAAGGAGACAATGCAGATTTAGAATGGCCAATTGCCTTAAGGAAGAAAGCTAGATTATGTACTATGCATCCGATTGAGATGTTTGTCTCTTATAAAGCTCTATCTGCTCAATATAAAGCTTTTATTGCTAATCTGGACATAATTGATATTCCAGAGAATGTTCAAGAAGCTCTTCAAGTTTCAGAATGGAGAGAAGTTGTTTTTGAAGAAATAAGGGAACTTGAAAAGAATGAAACATGGGAAGAAGTTGATCTGCCAAAAGGAAAGAAACCAATGGGGTGTAGGTGGATATTTACAGACAAATATAGGGCTGATGGCACCATTGAGAGGTATAAGGCGAGATTGGTAGCTAAACGCTACACTCAGACCTATGGGATGGACTACAAGGAAACATTTGCACCTGTGGCCAAGTTAAATACTATCAGATTATTGTTATCGATGGTCATTAACCTTGATCGCCACTTGACAACTTGACATCAAGAATGATTTCTTGAATGGACAATTAAAGTAAGAGGTGTATATGAAACTTCCTCCAGGCTTTGATGAGGATGGAGGAAACAAAGTATGTAAGCTTAGAAAGTCTCTATATAGACTGAAGCAATCACCACGAGTTTGGTTCGAGAGATTTGCCAAGGTCCTTACAACTGAAGGGTACACACAAGCACAATCCGATCACTCAATGTTTTTCAAAAGTAGAGAAGGTAAGAAGGCAATTTTGATTGTGTATGTTGATGATATTATCTTAACTGGTGATGATGCAGTGGAAATCACGAGACTTAAGACAGCTTTGAAGAAAGAATTTGAAGTCAAGGACTTGAGAGAAATGAAGTATTTTTTGGGCATGGAAGTAGCAAGATCAAAGGAGGGAGTTTACATCTCACAAAAAAAATACATTCTTGATCTCTTAAGAGAAACAGGAATGTTAGGATGCAAACCAAGCACTGCTCCTATTCACAGTACAAAATTTGGGAATGAAGATGATACACTTGTCAATCGTGAAGAGTATCAAACACTAGTGTGAAGACTAATCTATTTGTCTCATACTAGACCAGATATTGCTTTTGCCGTGAGTGTTGTTAGTTGCTATATGCATGCACCAAGGAGACAACATTTAGAGGCGGTCTACAAGATCCTACGGTATCTAAAAGGTACTCCAAAAAAGGGTTGCTGTTCAAGAAAGGATATCAAAAAACAATTGAAATATATATTGATTCAGATTGGGCAAGCTCAGAAGAAGATAGACGATCAACCACTGGATATTGTACTTTTGTGTGGGGAAATTTGGTTACTTGGCAAAGTAAGAAACAAAAGGTGGTACCCAAGAGCAGTGCTGAAGTTGAACTAAGAGCAAAAGGAATGTGTGAAAGTCTTTGGTTAAAGAGAGTGTTGATAGAATTGGGAATCAGGTTTGAAATACCTATAAAACACTATTGTTATAACAAGGCAGCCCTAAGCATGGCACACAATCCAGCCTATCATGAAAGAACAAAACACGTTAAGGTTGATCGACATTTCATCAAAGAGAAGATAGAAGATGGGACAATATGCCTAACATATGTTCCAACAAAGAAGCAGACAACTGATGTGTTTATTAAAGGACTCCAACAACAAGCATTTGAAGAGTGTATTAGCAAGTTGGACATGATAGATATCTATGATCCAACTTGAGGGAGAGTGTGGTCAAAGATATGCATATATCATAATATTATGATCTGATCATAATCAGATCATTTAAATGAGATAGCAGTATCTTGTAGATATATAGGATCCTAGGATTATATTTCCATATCTGTATAGATTTCTATCCTATTTTGTAACCCTATGCATGTATATATATACTGCAGTCTATAATAAAAGAAAGATAGAGCAAATAAGCTCTGATTCACATTCCCATACCATTTTTACTCAAGGGAATGATAAAAAACTAAGCAAATTTAGAGGATGTCCTAAAGATTCTCGAGTTCCTTTCTATTCATAGCAGGCTTGAGAAAGTTAATTTTGTCAAAATTCTCTCTTGTGAGGAGTTTGAAGTGATTGACGAGTCTAGAGAGTGATATGTTGCCAATCCTATTGGTAGTCATCTAAGCATAATTTCTGGAGAATTGTTTGCCATACACCTTTTTGTGTAGGACCATGGGAAGGAAAAGATGCTTGTGGTTTTCCAAGCTGGTTGTCATTGAATGCCTTAGAAGAATCTGGTGTCTAAATCATAGAATCATGTATCTTGTTGTTACAGGGGAAAGGAAGCATCACATTCTTTATGTGTGATAGTGTTGTGTTTAGAAGTTCAATTTCACCCTTGGTCACACAATATTGAACTGACTAGAGGTTATGGGTTGATAATTTTTAGTCTTGCTCTAGTGTGATGATGATTGCTGCCATCTCCTATTTTATGGAAGATTGCATTGTGCATAAGTGGTCTTAACTTCAAAAGTTTCTTCCAAGCCTATGAGCTATGTTTAAACATTCAAGGAATAGGATAGAATAATTTTTCAAGTGTGAAATTCTTCTTTAAGAGTGATTTTTACATAGATAAAATTATTCCTAAACTCTAGAACTGGGTTGGAGAAACATGTTTATGTGATTGCAATAGTTTTGTTTGCTTCAAATCTTATGCATGTTCCCTAATTCTTGATGGAAATTTTAATTTTGGTTAATTTGCCTATCTTTCATTTAATTCCTTATTTTTCTTTTAAGATTTTTTACCCTGAAGAAAAAGTTTCAGCAACCCCTATGTTTAGTTTATATGTGTTTATCAAATAGTTTGCATTTTTCTATTTGTCTAAGATTTTAAATGTTCAAAGTTATATCTTTTCCTTTTATTTATATGTTGCTCCATATTTGTTTCTCAATTAGGTAATAACAAATTTTCCTTTTTTTTTCCTAATCTTTTCCATATATGAGAATTATATTGAATGTTTTGCTCATGTTTTTTTGGGATTTTATTTGACCGATGTTGGAAATTAGGGGATCAGCATAACATAACTTTTTAAAACCATAAAGTGGAGCATTTGGGAGTATTATGATGTGTCATAATGTCATTTAATGTGACATTATTCCCTTGTCTAGGGTTAACTTTTGGGGATACTCGACTGTCAACTTTTTCTCACCAATGGCAAGGTATTCATCAGTTGGGGTCCATAATTATGGCCTTGGTGCAATTAATGAATTCAAGCTTCTAGTTAGGGAAGCTCATAAACGAGGAATTGAGGTGACTATTGTTGCAATAAGAGGATTTGGAGAAGCACATATAATCCTCTATGATTCCATTCATGCACAATGCTGAAATTTCTACTATGCAGGTGATTATGGATGTCGTCTTCAATCACACAGCTGAAGGAAATGAGAAAGGACCCATCCTTTCCTTTAGAGGAGTAGATAACAACATCTATTACATGGTTGCTCCCAAGGTATAGCTTATAAAAATTAATCACTTTTTTGTCATTAGATTAAAAGATTGCCTGAGATTGGAATATGATTGGACTTGAACATGATTCTAATCTCAAGTTGGTCCTCTATTACTTTCCATGAGAACTATGGTCAATGATTGAATTTGATTGCATTCTTGTGTAATTTGGTTTTTGAATGGGATATATGCTAGCTTCCTTTTTTCCCCTTTTCGCTTAATGAAAGACAAGTTTGTTTTCTGAAATTGAGATTGCAGTGTATTTATTTATTTTTTTGTTTAAATGTAAAATATAGTATTTTAGTGTGGGATATGTGCAAAAGCACCTATTTCTTTTCCTTTTTTGAAATTTGAAGAAATTTTCATTAACTATAATTAAACTTTTACAACATTACAATGAGTTTACGAAAAGGGTACTAATGAGTTCATGGCCTTGCATCATAATGGATAAAGATTTAGTACAACTGGTATCATGTTTAGATTTAAACAATTAGGCAAAGTTAGATTTCTTATTGCATTATGGTCTGCTTTTCATCAAACCTTTTTATATCTCTAAGTTTAGTATAAAAAGTGACTAGTATTTATTCAATATGCCAACATGTTCAAACGTTGTTACCATTTTTCTAAATTTATACGCGTGGTTTCAAATTCTTATTTCCTAGTCAAGAATTCAACCCATTCTATCAAAAGTATTGAGGTTCCAACACACTCTACATGCTCGTGGTCTTATGGTTCTATACATTTTTCTAAAATGTGGTTGTTGCAAATTAACTATTACTTTATGCCATTATAGGGAGAGTTCTATAACTATTCAGGTTGTGGTAACACCTTCAATTGCAACCATCCAATTGTCCGTCAATTCACATTGGATTGCTTAAGGTAGAAACTTCAGAACTGTTTGATATGGAGATGGATTCATGTTATATTTTTTAATTTTCAAAATTGGTAGTGGAATGATTTATATATAAGGATGAATGGTATGTTCAACTCAAAGCCTTAGCACATTAGGTTAAAGGACTTACTCTAATCAATGCGAGAATCCAACACAAGTAGTACACCTCCTTACACCTAGAAATGGATATTTGATACATGAACTTCGTGGATTGAACATCTGCGAGTGTATAACATCAAAGTAGGAGTGGTTCTAATACCAACAATGACTCTGATATAAGACTAAGATTTTGTAATTTTTATATATAGGAGAGGAGTGCTATATAGGGAGACTCCATCTTCAACTTAAAATTTAGGCATTGGGTTATGACTCCATTCTTTTTATATAAATTTGTCATAATTCTTGATCCTAATTGATGAGAGAATTTGACACAATTAATAGTTCTAATTAGAAATATAAAACTTGTGGCAATAGATATGGAGGAATCTCAAAGAACAGTTTATGCTTAACTACTCATCTCCTGTTGCTTTTATTTCTATTCATATTTTCTAATTAACTTCATTATATCTCATTTTGCCTAAGAAATTTACAATTCCATCATCTTCATTCTTTCGAGGTCATATGTGCACTTGGGTTTTGTTAGAAAGGATTACTCTACATATACAATACCTTGATGGATTATGTTTTCCTATAAAGAGCACGGAAGGATTACTCTACATATTACAATACCTTGAAGTAGCTAGGGCCTTGAGGTTCACTAGCAATGTTCCAAAAATTTTTTTGGGGGGATGCTATTCTTATTGCAACCTACCTCTTTTTTTTCAAAACACCACTTCAAAAATTTCAAGAAACTCATACTACCACTCATCTTGAAACTAACCTTCCTTTTAAAAGTTTTCTAGTGCACAACATTTATTCACAATTTTTCACAAAACAAACTTGATCCAAGAGCCAAAAAATGTTTGTTTCTGGGTTATTATGCTACACAAAAAGGATATAAATGCTATGATCCTATATCAAAAAGGTTGTTTGTTAGTTGTGATGTCTCTTTTTTTGAGACAGATTCATTCTATCCTAAGTCTTCAATTCAGGGGGAGTATTGGAGTGAGTTTGGTGGTGATGAATCTCAAGCTGAACCTACATCTGTTCCTGAACCTATCGCAATGGCTATGTCATCTCCTATAGAGACATATCCTAATACAAAAGTTGCTATATTTGATCATCCACTCAAGGTGTACTCTCAGAAGAAAAACGCAAGTAGTACACTTCCTATCCTTGAAGCTATAGCAATCTCTGAACCACTGTAGGTCCTAGCTGAAGAAGTTCAGAGTAGTATGGATCAAGAAGACAACACAGATTTAGAATTGCCAATTGCCTTACGGAAGAAATCTAGATCATGTACTATGCACCTGATTGAGAGGTTTGTTTCTTATGATGCTTTATCTTCTCAATACAAAGCATTTATTGCTAATTTGGACAGAATTGACATCCCAAGAAATATTCAAGTTCTTTAAAGTTCCAGAATGGAGAGAAGCAGTTTTTGAAGAGATAAGAACACTTGAAAAGAAAGAAATGTTTGAAGAAGTCGATCTTCCAAAAGGAAAGAAACCTGTGGGGTGTAAGTGGATATTCACAGTAAAAAATATGGCTGATGGTTCCATCGAGAGGTATAAAGCAACATTGGTAATAAAGGGCTATACTCATATCTATGGGATGGACTACAAGTAGGCATTTGCACCGATGGCCAAGCTAAATACTATCAGACTATTGCTACCTGTAGCTGCGAATTTCTATTGGTCACTTCAGCAACTTGATATTAAAAAATGCCTTCTTGAATGGCAAACTAAAGGAAGAAGTGTACATGAAACTTCCTCCAGGGTTTGATGAGGAAGGAGGAAACAGGGTATGCAGAGAAAATCCCTATATGGGCTGAAACAATCACCACGAGCTTGGTTTGAAAGATTTGCTAAAGTCCTAAAAACAGAAGGATACACACAAACTCAGTCAATCATACAATGTTTTTGAGAATTAGAGAAGGTAAGACAATTTTAATTGTGTATATAGATGATATTGTCATAACTGGCGATGATGCAGAGGAAATTACAAGACTCAAGATAGCCTTGAGGAAAGAATTTGAAGTTAAAGATTTAGGAGAAATGAAGTATTTTCTGGGCATGGAAGTAGCAAGATCAAAGAAAGGGATTTACATCTCACAAAGGAAGAATATTTTGATCTCTTGAGAGAAACTGGAATGTTAGGATGTAAATCAAGTACCACTCTTATTGACAGTACAAAGTTTGAGGATGAATGATAGCAATACGGGTCATAAACCCATATTGACTTATTCTAGAAAAAGTAGAAGGCAGGAATAGAACATGGGCCACAAACCCACGTTAACATATTCCCGGAGAAAGAATAGGGCACTGAGTGACCCAGGCAATGATGATTGTTAGACAATGAGTTTGTTAGAATTAGTTAGAGGAGAGAGAAGTTAATAGCTAATCGAGTATATAGGGGAATGGGGGAGAAGAGAAGGGTATCGGATCTTTTCTCCTTGTATTATCTCAGCTGAATGCTTGAGGGGCCATAGTGGCTGGTAGCACTAGTTCTTGTAGTTCCTACGAGACTATTGCTAATTATCAATAAAATCACTATATTTTCATCCATTGGCGTATCATTGGTGCTTTCATTGAGAGGCCTGGTGTATGCAAACAAGGATGGCGCAACAGAAGTGGGAGGCAATGGATGCTCGGATGACGGCAGTAGAGACGAAGTTGGTGGATCATACGGTTCAACTGGCTAGCTTACACAAGGGTGTCGACGATCTCTCTAGGGCATTAGCGGCAATGCACGCCAAGATGAGAGAGGGATTCCAACGTCAAGCTACACATAAAACACCAGAGGTGGGATCGAGCTCGATGGGGCGTGGGAAGTCGGTCCAGACAGAAGGGGACAGCAGCATCACATCCATGGCGTCGGAAGAATACCAGCTCCGAGTCAAGTGGATAGAGCTCCCTCCATTCCAAGGTGAAGATCGGATCGGATGGGTCTCACGTGCCGAGCTGTACTTCACCGTACAGGGAACTCCACCAGAGCTTCGAGTTCAGTTGGCGCAAATTTGTATGGAAGGAATGACGTGGCATTGGTTCAAGGTTCTCCTGGCGTCGACGCCCGAACTGGACTGGGAGACCTTAAAGAGAGCTCTGTTCGATCAGTATGGCGATCACTTTAACGGGAATCCATTTTCCCAGCTGAAGACGCTGGCACAACAGGGTACGGTGGACGAGTATGTGGAAAAGTTTGAAATGTTGGCAGCTCAGGTACCCCCTCATCCCGAAGATCAGTACATGGGTTTCTTCCTTGGGGGATTGCGAGAGGATATACAACTGGAGGTTCTGGCGTTGGACCCTTCCTCTCGTTACCGGCTGATTGCAGTAGCACGCGCAGTAGAGAGAAAACTCAACCCCTCGATGCAATACACGTTGATCGTAATTTGGAGACCATGAGTGTTCCACGAGCCGGGCCTCCAAACTCGACGATGAGAGATCGCACTGGTGCGGCACGACCCGACGAGTTCGACCCACGCGCAAGCCAGCGCAAGCCAGAAGGGACGCACATCAGGGGGCCGACAGGGAGGGAGAAGCTGATCGGCGACATGGTATGGAGAGGACTGCTGAAGGACGCCCGAGGGGAACCCAAAACCTCTCTTACCAAGAGTTGCTGGACCGTAGGGCTAAGGGCCTATGCTTCAAGTGTGGCCAGCACTTCGGCCCTAGGCACATATGCCCCGACAAACATCTGCGACTGCTGGTTTTGGAGGACAATGACGAAGAAGAGGGGTCACCGTTTGGTAATGGGGAAGGAAATGAAGTCGAGTTGGGAGAGGCTTGGGAAATGGAATGTCAAGTAGCTGAATATGGAGAGATTGTTCAGTCTAAAACCCTTAAATTTGAGGGCAAGTTGTCGGGAGTCCCACTCTTGCTCCTCATTGATAGCGGAGCAAGCCATAATTATCTTTCGGCGGACTTGGTGGCTACCTTAGGTTTGAATGTAACTCCAACCGAATCCTATGGAGTTAAGTTGGGTAATGGAACAAAATGTTTTTCACATGGACGGTGTAGGGGACTTGTGGTGCTAGTGGGAAAGGTGGAACTACGGATTGATGCATACATTCTTCAATTGGGGGAAATCGATCTGGTTTTAGGTACAGAATGGTTGGAGACTTTGGGAGAAGTGAGAGCAGATTTCAAGCAGAAAATCGTGAGTTGGGGATTTGGACATGGGAAAGTAGTAGTCATCTTGAGAGGGCAAGGTTGTAAGCAGTCCCAACCAGCCCCGGCCTTGCAAGGAGCGCTTCAGTCCATCGCAATGGAGGTTCAGAATGAACAGCTGGAGGGTGAGGTTAATGCAATTGTTTTAGAAAATAATCCACTTAAAGTCCGCATACACTATGGCCATCCGGATGTTTTTGACCGAGTGTTTCACTTAACTCGAGGTGGTATTAGTAAGGCATCACGTGTCATTAACATCAGTGAAGATATATACGCTGATTTTAACTCCACATTAAGGCAGAGGAATATCACTCATCATGAGCATATACAGGTTGGGAAGGGAAGAGATGTTGGCCTAAACCAGATTGCTCTTTTCGAAGGGAAGATGACTGGAGGGAATGGAGAACATGTTCTAAGTCGGGATGTACGAGCTTGGGCAGCTTTTTGATTTCTTCAGAATGCTCTCTTTCTATTTTACCACTGTTGGTTACTATGTCTGCACGATGATGACAATTCTTACTGTATACATATTTTTATATGGAAGGGCTTATCTGGCATTCTCAGGACTTGACAGGGCTTTTTCACGACGAGCAAGAATATTGGCCCGATTTTATGGACCTTTTCGAGTGATAACTAAAGTGGGAACTGTAGTTTACAAGTTGGCTCTCCCGGATACTTTCAAAGTTCATCCGACACTTCACATTTTCCAACTGAAAACGTTGATAGGAAGCCAATTGAAGAAGCTTCTTGGATAGCTGTTGTACATTTGCAACAACAGTATCCTTCTTTCTGCCTTGAGGACAAGGCAGATTTCGCAGGAGGCGGAATTGATAGCAATACGGGTCATAAACCCATATTGACTTATTCTAGAAAAAGTAGAAGGCAGGAATAGAACATGGGCCACAAACCCACGTTAACATATTCCCGGAGAAAGAATAGGGCACTGAGTGACCTAGGCAATGATGATTGTTAGACAATGAGTTTGTTAGAATTAGTTAGAGGAGAGAGAAGTTAATAGCTAATCGAGTATATAGGGGAATGGGGGAGAAGAGAAGGGTATCGGATCTTTTCACCTTGTATTATCTCAGCTGAATGCTTGAGGGGCCATAGTGGCTGGTAGCACTAGTTCTTGTAGTTCCTACGAGACTATTGCTAATTATCAATAAAATCACTATATTTTCATCCATTGGCGTATCAATGAAGAGGATAAACTTGTTAACTGTGAAGAATACCAAACACTAGTGGGAAGATTGATTTATTTGTCTCATACTAGACCAGATATTGCTTTTGCCGTGAGTGTTGTAAGTCCATACATGTATGCACCAAGGAGGAAGGATTCTGAGGCAGTTTATAAGATCCTAGGGTATTTAAAGGGTACTTTTGGAAAAGGATTATTATTCAAAAAGGGAGATCAATGAACAATCGAAATATATACTGATTTAGATTGGGCAATTTTAGAAGAGGATAGACAATCAGCTACTGGGTATTGCATTTTTGTGTGGGGAAATTTGGTCAAGTGGCAAAGTAAGAAGCAAAAGGTGGTAGGCAAGAGTAGTGCTAAAGCTAAACTAAGAGCTGTTGCAAATGGGATTTGTGAAAGTCTCTGGTTAAAGAGAGTGTTGACAGAATTGGGAATCTATTTTGAGACACCTATAAACCATTATTGTGATAACAAGGCAGCCTTAAGCATGGAACACAATCCGGTCCACCATGAGAGACCAAAGCATGTTTTAGTTGATCGACATTTTATCAAGGAGAAGATAGAAGATGGAACATATGCCTAACTTATGTCTCAACAAAGAAGCAGACAGCCGATATGTTTACCAAAGGAATTCAAAGACAAGTGGCTGAAGAGTGTATCAGCAAGTTGGACATGATTGATATCTATGATCCAACTTGAGGGGGAGTGTGGTCAAGATATGTATTATCTCATAATATTACAATCTGATTGTAATCAGATTCTATAGATTAGATATCAATATCTTAGAGATATTCTAGGATTTTCTTCCTGTATCTGTATAGATTATCTAACTTATTCTGTACTCCTATCCATGTATATATTTACTGCATTCACTATGTAATGGAATATAGAGAAAATCAGCTCTTATTCGCAAATATCATGCAACTTTTTTTCATTCTAATTATGTCTACTGTCTTATCTTGTTAATTGAAAGCCTTCTTCTATCACTATTCATGTTGAAAATTTTCTCATAGATTTATTTTGATACAGATATTGGGTGGCAGAGATGCATGTAGATGGTTTTCGATTTGATCTTGCATCAATTATGACTAGGTGTAGTAGGTTGTTACCTAGACCATTTACATACTCTTTCTTGGTCTCATGTTTTTACCCCAGAAAATTGTTCAAGTCTTATTTGATAGTTATTATGTTTTCTTTTTTTTTCTTTCGTTTCTTAGCTTGTGGGATGCAGTTAATGTATTTGGCCATCCTCTAAAAGGTGACTTGCTCACAACTGGAACACCTCTCAGTAGCCCTCCCTTGGTTGACCTGATAAGTAATGACCCAATACTTTGTGGAGTAAAGGTATCCAAATACCATATTACAATTTGTGTGTTGTAAATAGCTTTGAGTATCATGAATAACTTCTTAGAGTCTCTGCTAGACACTGAACTGAGCAAGTTTTGGCATTCTCTTTTTAATAAACTGTCAGGTGCAAAATTTGTTTGCTTTCTTGATTTGTTCCTAATATGAATTTGTGGTACACTTTATGTAGAGTTGTCTTGCTTTAAATTTAAACATGCTTCAAGCATCATTGAACAACATAATGGATTGTGTGCTGCAGATCTTAGATTTTGTTTAAGATGCATTAAACCTTGCTGCTGGCATTTGTTTTTACGACCCTTTTTCACTATGGTTTGTTACAAGTGTAAATGTTGAGTTTTGAATCTTGTTGTAAAAGAGAAAAAATGAACTGAATGCTTTAAACTAGATTTTAATGCATCTATTTGTAATAGTACTATAATACTAACTATCAATCATTTCTTATATAGGATATAGTTATATTACTATCCTTATGTAGGATCCTTAATGAATCCTAAGACTCCAACCTAGAGATTGTGCACACCAGCTTGTCACAAGATATATGGTATATGCCCCACATTAAAAGCAAACAACATTGTTGCAGGTCCTTTGGCTAATCTGTCATTGGTCTCCATAAATTGTGCTACAAGTTCCATTCTTTATATCATCAGACTCGTGTCTTTCTTGATGATGTGGAGGTGTAGCTGCCTTGCTTGCCTCATAAATTTATTACTTTCTTTGTTTTAAGGTAGGGTTGCTTTAGCTTCTGGGTTTAGAGAGAGAATAAATGAAAATATGAACAGGCTAGTCTTACAATGATAATCATGTCCATCAGCTCTACATTCAATCTTGAGTTACTGCTTAAATCTACTGTCACCGTGACCATTGAGAATTATACATATCCAATATAGCATAATTTACTTGATGGAGCGAATTTGTAGTTCACCAAATGCTCTTTACCTAAAATCAAGAAATGTTCTTGAATCGTGGAAGTCCTATAAATTTGATATAATGGAATATAGTGCAAATATATCACCAATTGTTGGTAGAGCTATAGTAGGGAATATTTATAAATATCTGAGAATTTGTTTCTTTTCCTGACTGTAGAAGTTAAGGTGTATTTCCTTGTATGATTTATATTTTTCTATAAAGATCCTTCTATACTACAGAATAGGTTCATTTTTTTGGATGTAATATGCATTTTGAACCAAAAAAAGGTACTTCTTCATTGTCAACCATTATATCACCGCATTAGTAATGCTTTTTCTTCACAACTTCTAACCAGTTAATAGCTGAAGCATGGGATGCTGGAGGCTTGTATCAAGTTGGCACTTTTCCTCATTGGAATATTTGGTCAGAATGGAATGGGAAGGTAACCTTTATACTGCTCTTTTTGTTCTAATCTTTCTCCCGAAGACATTGAAAGAAGTGCGATGCAAATCCTTGTTTAGACACTTATCTGTTAGTCAGTCCTTGTTCCTGTTTTGATAATTCTGCACGACAGAAAAGTAATTGTTGCTAATTTCCACTCTAATTTTGTGTTCGTTATCTGCAATCACTGTTTTAACTGTTGCATTTCTTTAGTCAATAAATCATCTATTTAGTCTTATTACCATTCAGGAATAGACTGTTGCACTTACTAGATAGTGACAATAAAAATTCTGAATTTCTTGGACTTGTCAAAGTTATGTATTTGTGAAATATTTTTCACATGGGTGAATGTAGTTTTGAGTGTTTGAGCAGTAGTGAGAGCTTGATTTGGTAATGCTGATGTGAATTAAGAAATGGATAGGAAGAGCTTGCAGAAATCAACAGCCCTCACTCCCTTTATTAAAATTATAATTGTAATAAAATCAAATCATAATTTCTATATCCCTAAGATATTGAATCATATCAGATCTTAATCTTTAACATACCCCACAAGCTGAAGCATATGTATCATTTGCTCCTAGCTTGTTACACAGTTGTGTTACACAATTTCCAACCAAAGACTTGGTAAATAGATCAACTGGCTAGTCCCCAGAATTCACGAGTGGTTTTTATCACATTTTGTTGCACCTTCTCTCTGACAAAGTGGCAGTCTACCTCAATATGCTTTGTCCTTTCATGAAAAACAGGATTAGAAGCAATGAAAATGGTTGCTTGGTGATCACACATTAGCTCTATAGGTTGTGCTAGTTGAAATCCAAGTTCCTATAACATATGTTTTACCTAGACAAGTTCTCGAGTTATGTATGCCATGATTCTATATTCTGATTCTGCACTTGAACAAGAAACCATTGTTTACTTCTTGCTTTTCCATGAAATCAGATTGCCACTAGCAAACACACAATATCCTGTAGTAGATTGTTGATCAGTCTGAAGCAGCCCAACCAGTATTACTATAAGCCTTAACAATGCCTGTGGTTTTAATATAAGAGTCCTTTGTGAGGATTGCTCTTGAGGCATCTCAAGATTCGAATAGCTGTATTCCATTGGCTGGATTGAGGGGATTGCATCACACTTGTACTAAATGAAATGTGATGCCTAGTAACTTCAAGATAGTCTAATTTTCCAATCTATCTCCTATAATAATTTAATTTTCCAATAAATCTCCTATAGTTTTCTGGATCTTTCAA
This sequence comes from Erythroxylum novogranatense, assembly GCA_029891385.1. Classification (NCBI taxonomy): domain Eukaryota; kingdom Viridiplantae; phylum Streptophyta; class Magnoliopsida; order Malpighiales; family Erythroxylaceae; genus Erythroxylum; species Erythroxylum novogranatense. Next base: position 42,707,890 of record CM057226.1, on the reverse strand, counting down.
TTGTTCTCCTTCATTTGCATCATGTTTAAGGTTGGGATCCATTGAAGAATCTTCCGGTTTAATTCCCAACAAGCCAGCTTCTTCTAGGAGATCAAGAACATACTTGTGTTGGGAGAGACATATATCATCTTTAGATCTTGCAACTTCGATTTCCAAAAAATACTTCAATAGGCGAAGATCCTTTGTTTGGAATTTCTGTTGCAGGAATTCCTTCGATCTATGAATCCCATTTTGATCATTACCAGTAATAACCATATCATCAATATATATGATAAATTGAATTTTACCAAACCTTGTGTTGATAGAATACCGAATGGTCTACTCCACACTGCTCGAGACCAAATTTCTCCACAACTGAACTAAATAATCTAAACCATGCTCTAGGAGATTGTTTTAAACCATATAAAGGTTTCTTTAATAGGCACACTTTATTACCATGGGAGAAAAAGTTTCAGAGTAATCATTACCATAGACTTGTGATATCCCTTAGCAATAAGATGAGCCTTGAGTCGCTCGATAGATGCATCTAGGGATGGCAATGGGCTAGGCCCTTGCCAATTTTTTAAAATAAAAAATATAGAACAACTTATTTTTTTTAATTGGATCCGGGTCTGGGCTACCTAGACCTTCACTTAGGCTTACCCGAGGCTCAACTCTTTTAAGTAAAACGGTGATGTTTTACTTGGAATAATTGGATCTCGAGTTAGTTTGGGCCTGGGTCTGAACGACGCATTGAAAACAACTAAATTTAGGCCTATGGGCCAAAAATTGTCATCCCTAGATGCATCATCAAGTGTCTTAATAGTATATACCCATTGACAACCAACAATTTAAGCATCAGGAGGAGTAACAAGCTTCCTGATTATTCTTCTTTCCCTGTTGACACTTGAACAATTCCATAGATAAATAATATATACAAGTAATATTACAGGAAAATAAAAGTCTCATACTTCCATAACTCCTTTGATGAGTTTACATGTTGACAATGTTAGCAATATTTGGCTCCATGTTGATTGTCATATTGTTCCCACTTCGTTTATCCTGGCGACTCAATATCAGGAGCTGGATCTGTGAGATGCTCATACCTACCTAGGCCTTTGAGGTATACAATGATCACCTTCCAAGCAACATAATTCATTCCATTCAATTTCCAATTTGTGATTTGTTGAACCATAATGGGTGTTGGTTATCTGTCAGTTTGGAATTCACTGATGATGTAATCGATAAAAAAAGATGTGAATGAGAAGACAAAACTTCAAATATCAACAACTTATGCAACAGCAAAGGAGGGACTACGCTTAATATGGAATCAGCAACAATGGTTAAACATACAAACCCATTTTCCAACAATTAAAGGCAGAAAGAAGACATCACTGACCATGGTTAAACACACATACCCAATTTTCAGCAATTAAAAGCTGAAAAAACACATCACCAACAGGTTTCTAGAGTTGGTGCGACTCAATCCATGGTATTAAGGTCAATGGAGCATCACCAAAAAGTGGCGAATGGGCTATATGCATTGTCTGAACAGCGGCTGTCGGCGGCGCTTGGACACTCACTGGCATTGCTTCTGCCTCTGTCCTGGTTGCCGGTGGCTGCTTGATGTACCTCTAGGGTTAGATTGTTAAGGTTAGTTTTGTCTTTGTGTTTGGGAATGGGTTTTAGGTTGTAAGAAAACTAGAATTAGAGGCAGGGTTAGAAAACCTGCTTTGATACCGCGCTGTGAATTAAGAAAGGGATAGGAAGAGCTTGCAGAAATCAGCAACTCTCACTCCCTTTATATGCTAGATTTCATATGAGGTAATTTACAATCATAATCATAATCAAATCAAATCATAATTTTTATGAGATCTTAAATCTCTAGCAAATGCAATGAAACCTGGTGGAACTAGTTTCCTGTTAAGAATTTTATGAGACTTTCGTAGTCTAGAAATCTTCGATGATTCTAAAGCTTATGGTAGTGTTATTTTTGCATGGTTGGGTTAGTTCAACTTGTGATAAGTATTTTCACAGTTCTTTGTGATGCCTGTACTGTTAATAATTTTATTTTATTTTTAGGTCTTTTGGTTTAATGGTTTTGAAAAGTGGAGAAGAAATTATAGCAGGAATGGAGGGTGCAATAATATATCTAGTTGCGAGGGGCAAGGAATTTCTTACCTCATAATTTTGTCAACAGAATTGTAATTGTATTTCAAAAGAGTTTATAGCAATGAGATTAGCAGCCCAATCCACGTTGTCAATTCAGTTTAAAGTAAGTTCATAGGACAATCAAGAAAATGATGAAAAGAGAAGAGGAACTAATTTAAACTACTATTTCAACTGGATCAAACAAGCGAACCTGGATCATCTGGAATGCTTGCAGATTGTTGCTGCATTTTAATTTGTTGAATCTTTATTAAGCCAAGAAATCAGCAATAATTTCCCAAGAAGCATTTTTCCGTGAGCACGGTCCAAGCTCAAAATTCACTTTTGTTGTTGGTAGCATAATCAAAGGTGTTTCTCCATCTTGACAGGGTTATTGCCAGCCTCATATATCTACCATTTATATAATTTTCTCCAATTGCATTTTTTTTTCAAATTTTAAAATAAACAAAATTGAAAATAGAGAATGTAGAAATTGGAAAAGATAATGGAAATTGGAATAAGCGAGAAATGCCATGGCTAGAGAAAACAGAAAGATAAAGTTTCTTCTTTACGAACCCAATCAAAACAAAAAAAGAATTATGTTTCTACTAGCTAATTCTCCAACTACTTAAGTTTGCCAACAATGTGTTTTAACCAATCAGATGTTGCTATAATTATATCTTGGTGACTGAGATTTCCGTTACAAAAATATATTGTGCTGATTGTAGTATCGAGATGTGGTGCGACAGTTCATTAAGGGGACAGATGGATTTTCCGGAGCTTTTGCTGAATGTTTATGTGGAAGTCCTAATTTATATCAGGTATGCTTTTATCTATTAATTTATTTTAAGCTCTTACGTGTAGCATTTAGTTGTCTATTATTCATGTGTGTTTTGTATTATTCTCTAATTGACATCAACTTCTTATTCATTTCATTTATTCATGTGGTTTGCTTCTATTGTTTTCTCCCATTCCTCTTCTACATTTTTGGCTGTACTTATATATGAAAAAACTTTTGACGCATCTCATAAAGTTGGAATCTATGATGGGTTGACTTTAATTTCATTTCTGTGAAGTTTTTCTTGAACTAGAAGTCATCTAAGAGTGATCGGTTAGGTTTTCTTGAAAATTTATTTGAACTAGGGTTGCCCTTTAACATGCATCGTCATTGGATACAAACATACAAGTCTGCATTACTTTTGTAATTCTCGGCCGGAAAGTCATACAATTTGTAATTTCTGAATGACTCTGGGTCAGGAAGGAGGGAGGAAACCGTGGAACAGCATCAACTTTGTTTGTGCTCATGATGGTTTTACTTTGGCCGATCTGGTTACTTATAACCAGAAACATAACTTGGCTAATGGAGAAGATAACAATGATGGAGAGAGTCATAATAATAGCTGGAACTGTGGACAGGTAAACTCATCAATGAAAAGTTATGTAAAATTGTGTTAGCCTTATGAAATTTAAGGAAACGTTTTGTTAGAATTGATGTTCAATTTAAAACATCAGTTAAAGAGATAACCATAATGTGCTTGTTGATAATTAACTTTAGTACGTGGGTGAATGCATAGTGGAAGGGGATACACATTTCCCAAATAAATTACTTGAATAAAAAGACTATATTTCCTAGCAATGGCATCTCAATTCTTTCTATATACCTTTTGTCCTAAGCCATGTATCATGATCATTTATTGTTTCCGTCATGGGTATTTTATGATTAGCTATTTTTCTAAATGTTCAAGATTTCTTCTGCATATACATTACTCTGCTTAGCTGATTGCAGGAGGGTGAATTTGCAAGCATTTATGTGAAGAAGTTAAGGAAACGACAGATGAGAAATTTCTTCTTATGTCTCATGGTTTCCCAAGTAAGGGTTAATATATCATCTTTAATAGATGCCAGGCACATCATTACTTCAGTTCAGATCTACGAATAAAGGACATTCTAACAATTTGATGGAACATGCATAAACTATAAATATGGGGCTGCTGCTTGCTCTTTTTTATTGTGCTTGAATTGAGGATTCAAGTCTGGAATTGAGGATATGGGCTGCTTAAATTCAGATTAGGATTGCTGGAAATCTAGATTGAGATATCTGAAATTTTAATAATGAAACAAATTATGGATAGTTCAAGGAATCACTCCTAAGTTTGTATCAAGAACTATGAATCACAACTGGGAATTGACTTGAGTAGAACTATTGGAATCATACTAATAGGTTTCTAGAAATCACTAATAGAATTTAGGAATCACTCTTGAGTATCTAAGAATCACCCTTATATAGAGAAAAAGCTTCATTCTTCAAAACCAAGTTTATTTTTCTTATCCCTTGAACATTGAAAACATAACACATATATAAAAAAAGCCTTGAAACCCAGATCCTAATAGAATAAGAAAGCCCACTAAGCTTTCCAAAATAAATTTGGAATCATATTTAATAATGATTCTTATTATTCATTAATGGACTTAAACTGTAAACTACTAAGGACAAATGAAAATAGAATGATTTCCTTTTCTAATTAGAAAAAGTGAACTAATATATAGATATTGTTCGCCTTAACTTCTTCATACAAATCTTTTTCAATTTCCTTTAATGGCTTTTTAGCTGTCAAGTGACGATTGGATTGAATAAATATTGAAAATTTCACTTGAACTTCAAGCTTGCTTCATTGTATAATTTTCAAAGAAAGGGAAAGTGCTTGGCATATTTCTACGTTCTCTTATAGTTCTTAGTTTAGGTAACAATAAAAATAAGAGATTCTAGAATACTGAGAAAAGAATCTAGGGGGATAGAAATTAGAGAGAGAGAGAAAAGATCACATAAGATTCATTCCATATCCATCATTGAGCCATTACAACGGCTATTACGCAGTGTGCGATTCATATGTATCACTACACATGTAATAGGTATTTCCGTTATAGTAGAATTATTTAAACACTATGTCTTGTATTCTTAATAAACTTCCACCGTACGACTTTGTTTTGTTTCATCTTCATTGTTTGATCTTCCTCATCATGACATAACCTTCCCCTTACAAGCAATTGATAGAGGTTAAGAGAGATCTTGGATGATGTGCCAGATAATATTACAATAGACATACATTAGTCCTAAAAAATAAAGACCATGTGGGAGGATCATCTGAAGATAGTAGAGTTCTTCATAGATATAGATGTATTTTTTCTTAAATGTAATCTCTTATTTTGTTAGTTTTAATGAAGTTAAATCTTATCAGGTAGAAATTCTATTTCAATGGAGGTGTCATCCAATTGGTTAGTGTGATTTAATCTCATAACGATAAAGGTGATCTAATTAGTTCAGTTCAATTAAGATTATGAATTCTAAAGTTATTTGAGTTTTACTCTTGAGAACAGAAATAGAAGGGAAGGGAACAAATTGAAAAAGAGCAGTCCTTTGTATACTTTTGGGAAAGTAATAAAAGTTGGCTTTTATTGTAGTTCTTAACCATTACGAGAGTCGTGAGGTGTTTGAGAATAAGGTTTTGTTGGTTAACGGTCACTTGGAAAGACTAAGTTTCACTTAAACTAACCTAACTGAGATTGCTGTGCAAATGAGTAGCCATGATTTCAGTATAAGTTTGGTCTCTTGGAAAACCTTTGTAACAATAACCATGGTTCAATTTTTTCTCTTTTTGGAAATTAACCATGGTACAATTGATTATGGTTTTTCTTAACATGTATTCCACTATTATCCTTAATGCCTGACGTGCAACCCCTAGGGTGGTAAGTTTTTATGGAACCATGTACTATGACTTGAGGTTGTTGAAAGTTGTTAGTCTAACTCTATTCTTAGATATTTTGAAAAGGAAAAATAAGATCAAGGACCAAAAAAAGGAAAGAAGGAAAAATCTTGGTGCCACTACCCTTGTGAGCCGTTTTACTATGCTTTTCGTTGTAGCATCAATTTGATTGCTGTAAAGACTTTGTAACTCATTTTTGGGACTGTTTCATTGAACACTTGTGGACCAAATTCAGCGTTTCCTTAATATATTCTGGGCCTCAGTTTCTAGTTAACATTTTACTGTCAGAAACTATTTTTAGTATTGCCTTTACTTTTGAGCTTTAGTTTCATTATTTCTTCTTCTTCTAGTGATAGTGTGTATCATATTAACTTCACAATTATGTTCAAGCAATTGATTTGTTCTATCTTATACCCTATGTGACATTGTAGCTAAACTAATTGTGATCTGTGTCTCGCCAGGGTGTTCCAATGATATACATGGGTGATGAATATGGCCACACAAAAGGGGGAAACAACAATACTTATTGCCATGATAACTATGTGATCATCTGTAACCTATTCACATTTAGATTCTCTATTAAACCTAATTTGTGATTGTAACTATTGATTGGCTTTTTTGGTGGCAGATAAACTATTTTAGGTGGGACAAGAAGGAGGAGTCCACATTAGACTTTTCTCGGTTTTGTTGCCTTATGACAAAGTTGCGAAAGTGAGTAATTTCTAGGCATGCCAAGTACTACATGTTTTTTTTTGTTAAATATGTTTATTTTATTTTTCTAATATCTTTCCTTCAATTGTTTTCATTTATTTGTTCAGTGAATGTGAATCCCTCGGTTTGAATGACTTCCCAACAGTAGAAAGGTTACAATGGCATGGACATGCTCCTGGGTTGCCAGATTGGTCTAAAACAAGTCGATTTGTGGCTTTTACATTGGTATATTTTCTTTCCATTTCACCTTTTAATTCAACTAACATGTGTAGTTAATGTTCAATGGCATATAGATTGAAACTTGGCGGCTTTTGGGACTTTGAATTTAAGGCTGGAACTAATGAAAATGTAATGTAAATAAACGAAGAGTTTAGGGATTACTCCTAGGTTTGTATCAAGAACTAAGAATCATACTGAGGTTGACATAACTATTGGAATTGCACCCAATAGATTTCTAGAATTCACTTCTTGAGCCTATGAGTCACTCCTAAATATCTAATCACTCTTAGAAACTTGAAAGCTTTACATTTTTGATAGAAACTCAATGGAACAGTAACTTAAGAAAGAAGAGAAAATAAGACATTGGCAGCTTTTGAGAGGTGCCTCTCTCTCAATACCCAAAACAAGACTCATTTTGTACCTACACCCTTTCCCTTGCGTCTGATGTACTCAAAACATCCTCCAGAATCCTAAAACGCTTAACACCTCATCTTTCTAGAAATAACTAATAAACAAAACAGCAAAAACAATAACAAAACATAATGAAAATCGAAGCTGGACCGGATATTCCTCTTAACTTTTTGCAGCAATATCAGTGGATGGGTTGCTTTGAAGCTTCTTCTTCTTCCTATAGTGGATGATTTTTAATGAATTTTGAGATTTTAAGATTTGAAAGTTGTCAGCAATGTGTCTTGAAGGAATTTGATATCAAAGAGCTAGGAAAGTTAAAGTACTTCTTAGGCATTGAAGTATCTCACTCAAAGCAAGGGATTTTCGTCTCTCAACAAAAGTTTGTACTTGACTTGTTGAAACAAACAAGAAAGTTGGGTTGTAAACCAGTGGAGTCACCGATTGAATTCAATCATGGATTATGTAATGCTCCAGAAGATCCCATGGTAGATAGAGGATCATATCAGAAGCTTGTTGGGAAGTTGATATATTTGGCACACACAAAATCAGATATAGCTTTTGCAGTGAGCACGGTTAGTCAATTCATGCACAATCTTAAAGAATCACATCTCAATGCAGTAAAGAGGATACTACAATACTTGAAAGGCAGCCCGGGAAGAGGAATTTTGTTTAAGTGACAAACAGTCATAGGTATGACATTAGAGGCTTATACCGATGCAGATTATGCAGGATCTTTGGTTGATAGGAGATCAACATCTGGTTACTGTACTCTCCTAGGTGGTATTCTTGTAACATGGAGAAGTAAGATGCAAAATGTAGTTGCAAGATCAAGCGCAAAGTCAAAATTCAGTTCTATGATGTTAGGAATATATGAGTTACTTTGGCTGAAGATAATCCTAGATGACTTAGGAATAAAATGGGAAGGACCCATGAGGCTGTATTGTGATAACAAATCAGCCATCAACATTGCACATAACCCTATTCAACATGATCGAACAAAGCATATTGAAGTTGATAGGCACTTTATCAAGGAAAAACTAGACAGTGGCTTAATATGCACTCCATTTGTGTCAACTAAGGATCAGTTGGCAGACGTTCTTATAAAGGGACTAACAAGTACATTGTTTCAAGATATTATTGGCAAGCTTGGGATGGAAGATATCCACTCATCAGCTTGAGGGGGAGTATCGGATTATGGAGTATTATTTAGAAAGATTGTATAGTTATAGAGATCATATAAATTCCTAATTTCTGGGGAATAGAATAAGATACAGATTTCCCTATACTTTAGGGAGTTTGTTATCATATTTAGATCAGACAATTGTATATATAAACTAAGGCAGTAACCTAAGTTAGGTGTGAAAAAAATTTATTCTTCTCTGCTAATATTCGAGACTTTCCATATCAACGTTTTATTCCCTTTTTTTGTTATCTTCCCTATTGTCTACATTACCCTCTTCCATATTGGTCCTAACATTGCCCCCCTTGGAAGAGCAGCCTAGTCCTCAAGGTTGAATTGAGGAAATTGACTACGGATCACATACTCATCCTCCCTCGTAGTTTGTTCCATCAGTTTGCCCTTGCATTTGACCAGCCATTGGTGTGTTGAGTCCCCATTCTTAGTTGTTGTCCTGCTGGCTAGAACACTCTTGGGCTCCACAATGTCTTCCAGTTCTACTTCCAATACTTCAGGCAGAGAGGCCTCCATTAAATAGTTTCCTACGACCTTCTTAAGTTGAGATATATGGAATATTGGATGGACTCTAGAATTGAGGCGTAGTTTGAGCTTATACGTGACTGCTCCCAATTTTTCCAGAATTTGAAAAGGACCAAAATACCTTGCTGCTAGCTTTTGATTGATGCAGGCCACAGAGAGTTGTCTATAGGGACACAACTTTAGGAAAACCTACTCTGTTACTTGGAAAGATTGGGGAGTGCTTTTTCTATCCGCATACCTCTTCATTTGTTCATATGCCCTCTCTAGATTGTATTTCAACTGATTCAATGCTTCATCTCCATGCGTTAACTTGTACTCAAAGGCAGAGGAAAGCTCGGGTACATCACTGAGGAAGAGAAGCAACCAGAAGAAAATGAGCTTGGCTTTAAAAGATGGAGGGCAGAAAATTCCTTGGTAATGGCATGGCTTCTAAATTCAATGGAGGCAACAATTACAAGGCCGAACATGTTCCTGCCAACAGCCAAAGTAGTGTGGGACTCCATTTGGCAAATGTACTCAGACTTGGAGAATTCTTCACAGATTTTTGAATTAAAGTCAAGGCTTTGGCAATCTAAGTAAGGAGATCGTGAGATTACCATGTATTACAATGAGATGGTGGCTCTTTGGTTGGAACTGGATCAATGTTATGAAGATGAATGGGAGAATACAAATGTTATGAAGGCTTTGGCAATCTGCATGAACTTTTTAAACCTCCACAATTCTCTCTTACTCCTTCATGTTCTCTTGCAACCCAAGGTAATTCTTGTGTCACAGTCCTCTCTAGTTTTGGTCTTCCTCGTAGTTGTTAGATTATAAATTCCAGAGCAACAGATCACATGATAAATTGCTCCCAACTATTCTCATCATATAATCCATGCGCAGGAAGCAAAAAAATTAAGATTGTTGATGGATCTTTTTCGGCATTAGCCGGGATTGGCTCAATCAAAATTTCCCCGCTTATAACTCTTTGTAATGTGCTTCATGTTCCAAAATTGTCTTGTAATCTTCTTTTTATCAGGAAAATAACCCGTGATCTAAAGTGTCAAGCTAATTTTCATCCAACTCATTGTGAGTTTTAGGAAACAACCTCGGGAGGATGATCGGCGGTGTTAGGGAAAAAGGAGGATTGTATTTCTTTGAAGATGGAACGATCCCAAGTAAACCACTAGTCAGTGGTTTATGCTTTGAATCTGAATTTTCTTCTAGTAATCATGAAGTAATGTTATGGCATTATAGGCTTGGTCATCCAAACTTTCATTAGTTAATACATTTATTTCCTTCTCTTTTTATTAATAAAAATCCATCTTAATTTCAATGTGAGATTTGTATGTTTGCAAAACAACACCTAGCCTCTTATCCTCTAAGACCATACAATTCGAACTTATTCTAGTGTGATTATCTATGAACGAGCCAAACCATTTTTTTTCCAAGAATTGTTGGTGTTCTTAAAGGACCCCAAACATCACTATGAATTAAAGAAAATGGTTGAGAGGGTTTTAAAAAAGAAAAATTCATCCTCTTAGTATCCGATTTACCCATTAAACTCTTTGGACGCACATTTTTTTGTCCACAATCATGATCCTAGAGCTCGAAAATGTGTTTTTGTAGGATATTCACCAACTAAAAAGGGCTACAAGTGCTATGATCCTACTTTGAAAAAAATGTTTGTTTCCATGGATGTATCCATTTTTTAAACGAAACCTTTTTTTAAGTCTCCTCTTTAAGGGGAGAAAAATAATGAAGATCCGACTTGAGATCAAATCAAAACCTTGGTGAATGAAGATCTTTTCTAGATTCAGAATAATTCAATATCTGAACCTGTGTCAAACATCTCACCAACAAAGTCTGTTTTAACTCAACCCGAACAAGACCAAAGTGAAAAAACAGAAGATGGGCCAAGGCTTTTTTGCCTTTGAAGGAGGTGAAAGAAAGAAAAAATTTGGATTGGTTTACACCTGGAAAAATTTGACTCTGGAAAAGATGTCCGAAAATTCCCAACAAGGCCAAGATTACATCTCGGGGTAGGAACAAAACCCTTTTGAGTAGGCCTCTTTCAATTCAAAACTCTTCAGGTGATACTCCCTACTTACATTCTATTTCTAAAGAAAAACCCATTATAGATCTTTATATTCCTATTGCTCTTCGGAAAGGGGTTAGGTCGTGTACTAAACACCTAATGTCAAAATTTGTGTCTTATAAAAACCTATCTCTGGCCTTCTCCTTCTTAACTAATCAAATGTCATTGGTGGAGATTCCAAAAAATGTTCAAGATGCTTTACAAGTTCTTGAATGGAAGGAAGCAATTCTAGAAGAGATGAGAGCTCTTGAGAAGAACATAGCATGGGAAGAAGTGGATTTGCCAAAGGACAAGAGGACCGTAGGTGTAAATGGGTATTTACAGTAAAATAAAACTCGGATGGATATATAAATCCCGGTTAGTTGCTAAAGGCTTCACCTCGACGTACGAAATCGATTACATGGATACCTTTGCTCCAGTAGCAAAACTTTAACACTGTAAGAGTGCTTCTTTCATTGGCTGCCAATCTAGATTGGCCTTTACAACAATTAGACGTCAAGAGTGCATTCTTGAATGGAGACTTGGAAGAAGAAGTTTACGTGGATGCTCCACCAGGCTTCGAAGAAAAATTTAACTCGAAAGTATGCAAATTAATTAAGTCCATTTATGGTTTGAAGCAATCACCCCGGGCTTGGTTCGAGAAGTTTACTTGTTCGGTGAAAAGGTGAGGTTATACACAATCTCAAACTGTTCACACAATGGTCTTTAGGAACTCGTCAAATGGAAGAATCACAGCCTTAATAATCTGTTGATGAAATTATCTTGACAGGCAATGACTTAGAAGAGATGTACTGCTTAAAGAAGAATTTGGCTACTAAATTTGAAATCAAAGATTTAGGTTCTCTCAAATATTTCCTAGGAATGGAAGTAGCATGATAAAAAAGGGAGATTGTTGTTTGCCAAAGAAAGTATGTACTATATTTGTTGAAAGAGACAGGGATGAGTGGATGTGAACTGGTAGATACACCAATGGATCCAAATGTAAAACAAGGAAATAGCAAAGGAGGATGCCCAGATGATACAATAAGATATCAAAAGCTGGTAGGTAAGTTAATTTATTTATCTCACCCTCAGTTGGACATAGCCTTCGCAATCAGCCTTGTGAGTCAATTTATGCATTCACCTACCAAGGAATACCTTGAGGCTACCTATCATATTCTACGATATCTGAAGAAATATCCAAGAAAAGGCCTGTGTTTTAGAAAAAATAATCAATTCAGGATCGAAATCTACACTGATGTAGATTGGGTTGGGTCCTCTACTGATCGGAGATCAACAATGGGATACTGTTCCTACGTGTGGGGTAATTTGGTAACTTTGAGAAGTAAAAAGCAGAGTGTAGTAGCAAGAAGTAGTGCGTCCTGAGGTTGAATATAGAGCAATGGCCAATGGTGTTTGTGAACCACTATGGCTGTAGCGGATATTATAAGAGTTAAAGTTGCCTTTAGAGACTCCTATGAAGTTACACTGCGATAACAAAGCCGCAAATAATATAGCAAATAACCAGTGCAACATGATCGAACTAAACACATTGAAGTTGATCGACATTTTATCAAAGATAAGTTAGGAGGATTAATCTATATACCATTTGTTCCAACAAAACAATGAACAGTAGATATTCTCACAAAGGGACTAAGCAAGCTATCATTTGACTTCCTTATTAGCAAGTTGGGTTTGCATGATATCTATGCACCAATGTGTGGGGGAGTGTTAGAAAATAAAAGATTTAGTTTGATTTCCTTTCCTAATTTCTAATTGTTTCCATTTTTAGAATAAAGGACCCGAATCCCTAAATTGGGGTTAAGGGTGCTTAGAAATAAGGTAGTGTATATTTTAGTTACTATATTTAGATTATTTCTATTTTTATTAATCTTTTCCAAGGGTGTTTGTACCCTATAAATTCAATGTATTCTATCATAGATAGATATGAGAGAAAAGAAAGTTTTTCCTAAAAATCCAATAGTAATAGCCCCCCTGGAGATGTGGCAGCGTATTTTTGTCTTTGACATGTGTCACAAGACTTAATAAATTGTTGTATACATTTCTTCATTCTGATCCAGTAAAGATTTCCTGCTATTGGTTAATGTTGTTTCTTATCATTCTTATCTAGGGATTCTGCTATATCTTAAAGATTATGATTGATATATCTCCCAATAAATGTAGGAGATACTTATTCCCTAATTATGGTAAGAGGTATTTGGTATCCCTAATTTTTAGGAAATCCAGTTTTAGGATTTCAGGTCTCTAATTGTCCAGTATGGAGCGAGAAAAAGCATATCCGTTTACGGGACGAGAATATGTTTGGTTCTTGATTGGCTAAAGATACGATGATTAACAAAGTGTTATGAATTGATAAGTTTATTACGAAGCTTTAGTTAAAAAGTGAACAAATAATAATAATAACAATTTCAAATTAAGATTTGTCGGGAGAATCATGAAGAAGATGTTTGGTGTGTGGTAGGAGATAAGCTGATTTCCATGTATCTTAGGAAATCGAAAAAGAAACTTGTATATATCCGTTTAATGTGAATGATTGTTTTCTTCATCGCTAATATTTCAATATGTTTGGTTGCAATGGATGACGGAGAGATAGCTCTTCAAAAAATTGTGTCAATGACAAAATGCGAGAAATCCCCGATACTTAAGATGATTAACAAAGTGTTATGAATTGATAAGTTTATTACGAATGAGAAGCTTTAGTTATGGAAAAGTGAACAAATAATAATAATAACAATTTCAAATTAAGATGAGATGAATAATAAACAAGAGACTCGGTACATCACTGAATATTCGAGTCTCTTACAAAGTTTAATGGCAGAAATAGATCATTATCAATGTATCCAAATGAGTCAGTAGTGTAGAAGAGTTTGATCTTTGTAAGGGTGCAGATTTTGGGAAAACAAGACTTACCGTCTCTAAATGAGACAATAGCTATTATCGTCGGAAGAAGGACGTCGAAGTGTTATGCTTGAACCTCAAGGAGGAGATGGTTACGCACTCATTACTAAGGCCACGAGTTGAAGGAGACAAATTATCCTCTGCATCACTAGATTGGACTCATCCAAAACTTTCAATCGAGATTCTCTATCTGTACCTCTTGCAAAAGTATCGGCATACTAGGGAGAAGTCTTTGGAAACTTCATGGCAAGCCTAATCGCAGTGGGAATGATCGAAGTCAAGCACATATGGTGAGCACTTCGTCATCTAATGACGAAAGTTCTAAGAAACCTATGCCTGAGTTCAATACCGAAGAAATGGAGAAACTAAAAACATTTGTGGAGTCCTTTGAAAAGCCAATCTCAACAGGTACTTGTTCATTGGCGTTTTCAGGTATTTCTTCTTCTTCTAATCCTAATGCCTTGGTAAAAGATTCCTATCCTATGTGGGTACTTGATTAGAACAACAGATCATATGACTTGTTCTTCTAAACACTTTATCTCTTATAACCCAGCTGTAGCCATAAAAAGATTACCATAGCTGATGGATCTACCACCACCGTAGCTGGTCAAGGAGATATATACATAAACAAGGACATTACACTAAGAAATGTTCTCCATGTTCCCAAACTATTTGCAAACCTTATTTCCATTCACAAATTAGCTACAGACTCACATTGTAGTATAACCTTTTTTCCTTCACATTGTGTCTTTCAGGAGCTAGGCACGAAGAGGATGATTGGATGTGCTAGTCGAGAGATGGTCTCTATTTTACGGAAAAACAACACAAGAAACGAAGTTGGAAAATCACTATCCTTTCTTTCCGAATCAGAGTGTCAAATCAAGGAAAATCGGCTTTATCATCGCTGTTTAGGTCACCCATCTTTTAGAATTCTAAAGTTCATGTTTCCTTCATTGTTTAGAGATCTTACATTTGAATCTTTTCATTGTGATGATTGTGAACTTGCAAAGCACAAGCGTGCTTCCTTTCCAATAAGCAACAATAAAACCTTTGTTCCATTTTCTCTCATTCATAGTGATATTTGGGGACCTTCTAATATTCCAAATGTTTCAAAGTGCTAGGTGGTTTGTTTCATTTATTGATGATTGTACCGAGTCACATGGCTTTACCTCTTGAAAATAAATCGATGTTAGCCTTTGTGTTTCCTAAGTTCTACAACATGATCCATACTCAATTTGATGTCAAAATTAAGAGATTTGATCCGACAATGCCAAGGACTATTTCAATCAAACCCTTTCCTCATTTTTCGAAAACAGAATTATTCATGAGTCATCATGTGTTACTACTCCTCAACAAAATGGGGTGGTGAGAGGAAAATGGACATCTCCTAGAGATCACTAGGCATTGCTATTTCATAAGAGTGTTCCAAAACAATATTGGGGTGAAGCAGTCTTAACTGCTGCCCATCTTATTAACAGGCTTCCAACACGAGTCCTTGGGTTCAAAAGTCCAATTGAAATACTCACAAAGTTTTTTCCAAATTTTTATGTGTCTAACAATCAGATACCCCGAATCTTTGGTTGTGTTGCATTTGTTCATGTTCATTCTCACAATAGGAACAAATTAGATCCCCGTGCTCTTAGATGCATTTTTATTGGCTATTCCTCAACCCAAAAGGGTTATAAATGCTTTCATCCACCTTCCAAAAAGTTTTTTATTTCAGCTGATGTTACTTTTGTTGAGAATGAATCTTTTTTTCAGCACACTCATCTTCAGGGGGAGAACTTGAGTGAAGATAAAGGCGATATGTTCCTTCTAGATCCTAGTATTGTTCAATCTCAAGACATAACCGTGCCTGAAGAATCTATTTCTGCCCCTAAATCCACTCATTCCTCAATTGAGTCAGCCACATCTACTGCCATACCTACTGCCAAACAGCCACTGCAAGTTTATTCCAGGAGAAAGGTATCGCCTCTCTCAACCAGACAAGTTCAATCTCCCATTCGTGTTGTTGCTCAACTTCCAAATGAAAATACCACACCAGATTGTGAACCAAGAGATGAGTCATCTGAACCAGAAGAAAAACCAAAAGAAACAAATGCTGAGGACCTACCAATTGCACTAAGGAAAGGAACCAGAACCTGCACAAAACACCCATTGTTTTCCTTCATGTCTTACCGTAACCTATCCCAAAACATAGAGCATTCCTAACCAATCTCCACACAATTCCCATACCCAAAAATCTAATTGAGGCATTAGGAGACAAAAAATGGAAGGATGCTATGAAAATCGAAATGGAGGCCCTTGATAAGAACAAGACATGGGAGTTAGTTGAATTGCCAAGAGGAAGAAACTAGTTGGATGTAAGTGGGTTTTCAACGTAAAATACAAGGTCGATGGTTCGGTGGAAAGATATAAGGCAAGATTGGTGGCTAAAGGGTTCACTCAAACCTATGGCATAGACTACCTTGAGACATTTGCCCCTGTTGCTAAGATGAACACGGTAAGAATACTGTTATCATTAGCTGCTAATTTTGAGTGGAATCTGCAGCAATTTGACGTTAAGAATGCGTTCCTCCATGGTGATCTAGAAGAGGAAATTTACATGGAAGTTCCTCCCGGATTTGAATCTAAAGAAGGAAGGGTATGCAAGTTGAAGAAAGCTCTTTATGGCTCAAACAATCTCCACGGGCTTGGTTTGGGAGGTTTGCTAAGGTGATGATTTCATTGGGATTTAAGCAAAGTCAAGGAGACCATACTTTGTTCATTAGACATTCAAAATGGAGAGGAGTATGACATTGTTAGTTTATGTAGATGATATTATTGTGACAGGTAATGATGTAGAAGGAATGAAAAATCTGAAGCAATGTCTCTTGAAGGAATTTGATATTAAGGAGCTCGGAAAGTTAAAATACTTCCTAGGCATTGAAGTAGCTCACTCAAAGCAAGGATTTTCATCTCTCAACAAAAGTATGTATTGGACTTGTTGAAAGAAACAGGAAAATTGGGTTGTAAACCAGTGGACACACCGATAGAATTCAATCATGGATTAGGTGATGCTCCAGAAGATCCTATTGTAGATAAAGTATCATATCAGAAGCTTGTTGGAAAGTTAATATATCTAGCACATACAAGACCAGATATAGCATTTGCTGTGAGCAAAGTCAGTCAATTTATGCACAATCCTAAAGAATCACATCTCAAGGCAGTAAACCGAATACTACAATACTTGAAAGGTAGCCCAGGAAGAGGTATTCTGTTTAAGAAACAAACAATCGCAGGTTTGACATTAGAAGCTTATACGGACGCAGATTATGCAGGTTCTTTGGTTGATAGAAGATCAACATCAGGTTATTGCATATTCCTAGGTGGTAATCTTGTAACATGGAGAAGCAAAAAGCAGAATGTAGTGGCAAGATCAAGTGCAGAATCTGAGTTTAGATCTATGGCATCGGGAATATGTGAGTTACTTTGGCTAAAGATAATTCTTGATGATTTGAGAATAAAATGGGAAGGACCTATGAGGTTGTCTTGTGATAACAAAAGCTATCGGCATTGCACATAGGTACAACATGATCGTACAAAGCATATTGAAGTTGATAGGCATTTCATCAAAGAAAAAATAAAATTGTACATTTTGAAATTTTACAAAGGAAGCAAGCACGGTGTTTAATAAAATAATCATGAAGATTATGTTGAAATGCATATTATCTAGAAGAAATCCACGATTTCTAGGATTAGGATAAGATCTGATTTCCATGTATCTTAGGAAACGATCTTAGTATAGAAACTTGTATATATCTTGAATAATCGGGTAATGTGAATGAAATTGTTTTTTCTTCGCTAATATTTCACAAGATTGAATAATAATAATAATGATAACAATTATTATTCGAGTCAACTTTGAAAATAAAATACATTTTGAAATTTTAAAAATAATAAAATAATCAACCGAAGATAAAATCGACTCAAGCTTAATGACTCAAATATTATTATTCTTAAATATACATATAATCACAGCAGTAATTTTAGTCTACAAATCATAATTTAAATCATAGTTTTAATTATAAGTTTGGAAAGATTAAGGGATCAAACAAATTCATCTCAATTGAATATTTCAAAAGTATATGCAAATCTGGTTCACAATTCTAGCCGTTATACTTGATACAGAGGATAATGAACAAATGGGATGTTAAAAGATCTTTTACATCAATGGATTATAAAAGGCAAACAAAACAAAACCTAAAAGGTGACACTAAAGGATTCCAGAGTTCCTGGAAGAACAACTGTGCTATAACCAAAATTGAATCCACTTCATGAACCATAGTGTACACTTAATCTTGTGTCACAAACAACACCTAATTCACAATGACACGCCGAGGAATTTACACTAAAGAATTCCAGAGTTCCTGGAAGAACAACTGTGCTATAACCAAAATTGAATCCACTTCATGAGCCATAGTGTACACTTAATCTTGTGTCACAAACAACACCTAATTCACAATGACACGCCGAGGAATTTGACATTATCGTGATTTTAACTTGTTTTCGGGTCGATTCGGCTTTAGATAACCAGCAACATTCCTCATCTGCAGCACATACACTTTCCATTAGTCAAAAGTTGCAACTCAGAAAAAGGGAATACAACAAGAAGTACTTGGGCAAACCTTTTGTTTCTTATCTTTTTGGTTCTCTTCCTTTTTGTTCTTCTTTTTCTTCTTTTTCTTTTTCTTTTGTTTCTTCAGTGTAGAAATTTCAAGCTTTTCTTCTTTGAAAGACTCCTGCAAATAAATTTACTTTTCCTAATCACTTAAGTGTATCGATAGCTTCCTCTAGACCAATTCACGATTTGTCAAATCCACTTTACCTTAGAGTCACCAAATGAATTCACATGGTGAACAACTTGTCCGTAATTCAAGTTCCACTGTCATATTGAAATCGGGATCATCGACTCACCTAACATAATGGTTTCTCATTGCAATCAATATGGTGAACTTCCTAAATCTAGAAATCTAATGATAAGTTCATGAAAATCTAAAAGAAGTAGCTTAATAAAACAGGAAAAGATCACGGCGTTCAAAGCAGATTCTCAATTTTTTAAAAATAAAAAGCTCATGAATGTCGGTGGTATCATAATGCAATCGATTCGGGATCATCATAGCGAGCATAGTAACTTCGAAGCGAATGAAGTTTAATCACGGTATGTTAAGAGGGCTATTCAAAGCTTGATACTAATCGGGCCAATGATAATAAAGCGACCTCAAACGTAGATTACATTGTTAAGATAATTTGAAGTACTTGACATAGCAAAGTTTAGTGAAGGATTAAGACAAGTACAATACCAAAAGTTATAGAAAAGGTGTCACAAAGGCATTGCAAAGATTCCATTTATTGTTAACCTTTGTACTCTTGGTAAATCGAAAATAAGGCACAACATTTTGTTTAAAAAAAGTGAACCAAGATGAATCTCGGTTAGACTTCAAACCGAAGGAGGATAATCATTCCATCACAACATGAATCTCGGTTCGACTTCAAATTGAAATGGATGAATCATTCAATCACGCAGATCCGCAAGTGGGATTATAGTCATAAACACTCCATTTGTAGTCCAAATTGTCCAAATTTCCACACCATCTACGAAGACTTACCCAATCTTCTGATTAAGTCAAATCCTCGATTCCATTTCAACGTTCCAAATCCAAAGACTCAATCTTTTTGTTCTTACTTTGAAAATACCAACATTTATTCAAGCCGTGAAAACCAACAATGAAAAGGGCAAACGGGAATTGATACCAGAAGAAGAACAGATTGCGTTCTTGGCGTTACGGACAGCCAATTCAAGCAGTTGGGGATCAATGGAGGCTAAGCCATTGGGGTCTTGAAGTCTTCTCTCAAGAAACTTAGCCAAAGCTGCTGCTTTGTTGGTCTTTAATGGTCCACCAGAGTGAGCCAACCTTCAAATAACCATCATATACACATTCTCGTACAATTAATCAAAACTACCGGAGGTTTTCCAAACACAGAGACATCAACAGAAGAGAAAATAACAAAAAAATAAAAGAAATTTTTTTAAAAAAATGGCAATTGAAAACCTGGGTTCTTGAGAGCACGAAGAAGATGGAGGCAGAGGAGCGAATTTACTTGCTCTGAGCGCTCGTCTTTCTTCTTCATCTAGTTCTTCCATGTCCCTGTCTCTCCAGCCTCTACTTGCCTTTTTTGACTTGGGTTTGCCTTTAAACGATCGACGAGACGCAAAGTCCAAAATCGACCTACAAATCCACAAATATTCAACTAATACCAATTGGTGCTGTAATTGCATACCTCAACTAGAAAAACCAAATACAGAGCGCGTACCTTTGAAACATCGCTTTTCTCCACAACGTACAGGAGGACGTGAGATTAGATTAGTGCTTCGAGTGAGAAGACTGCAACGATGAGAGAAGCGTGCAACACCGGCGAGATGGGCTTGGGAGACAGACGGGAGGGGTAAAGTTGGCTGAGGATTGTTTTTTATCCGGCGACAAGCGATAAAGTTTCTGTCCTTCATTTTCGGAGTGAACGGGATTTGTTTGTCTCTGTCTATCAGAGACAGAGGACAACAACTTGGAGATGGAAACCAAACGGTTATGATGGACAGGATTTGTTTGTCTTGTTATCTGTCCCTGTGTATGGGGACAGTAACCATACGGGGGGTAATCTATATGAGAGGCGGCATTGTACATACTTGTATTATCATACAATTCCAGTAAATACATAAATATATTCTTTACCCTAAATTCAACTTGGTATCAGAGCTGCCAGTTCTGGGAGCTTCTGCCTCTACTGCCTATTCTCAGGCTTGATTGCTGAGCACCTTCTGCCTCTACATCTTCGCCCTCCAGCCTTCATTGCTATTTTTCTAATCTCTTCTTCCGGTCCTTTGCCCCTGCCCAGTTATGGCTACTGATTTATCACAGAAATCTACTGCCAACCTCATCCCTCTCAACCCCAATGATTTGCCAGTACTGCACCCCACCTATCATCTTAATGGAAAAAATTACCTCCAATGGGCTCAGGTGATCCGTACCACTCTCAAAGGCTGACGAAGGTTCAGTCACATTGAAGGGGTTCCTGTGGCTAAAACAGAACTACAAACAGATTTTTGGGATGATGATGATTGTCTTATCATGACTTGGCTGTGGAATTCTATGACTCCGAAAATCAGCAGAAACTGTATGTTTCTATCATCAGCTAGGGAGATTTGGGATAACCTTAGGCAGACTTATTCCAAGAAGGATGACATGTCTACATGCTATGAAATTCCAAGAAGGATGACATGTCTACATGCTATGAACTCAAGACCTGTATTTTCCACACCAAACAAGGTTCCCTTTCTGTTACTGATTACTATGGAACCTTGAATGGCCTGTGGAATGAACTGGATCAATACCAGAATTTGAAGATGGTATGTAGTCAAGATGCAGCCACTCTAGCTCGTGTAGTTGAAACGGACAGAATTTTTGAATTTCTTTCTGGACTCAATGCTGAATTTGACTCCATAAGAGTCCAAGTTCTTGGTAAGGAAACTCTACCTACATTATCTGAGGTCTTCTACGTGATTCGAGGGGAGGAAACGCGGAGAGGAGTTATGCTTGATGAAAAATCTCTAGAATCCTTTGACGGATCAGCCCTTATAGTAAGCAAGAAACCCAACAAGAACCCTAAACAGCTTATTGAGGGTTCTTCATCAAACTCAGGCTCCAATACAAAATCAACTAGGTGGTGCTCTTACTGCAAGAAGTCTGGCCACACCAAGGAGAACTGCTTTAAGCTCCACGGGAAGGAACAAATTCTGGCTCGAAAAGGAGGATTTAAGGGACTGAACCAAAGCTTGGTCAACCTAACCAAGTGTGACACAGATAATGTGCCTGAACCACCCCAGTTTGGCAAGGATGATTTGGAGAGGCTCAAAACACTTGTTGATTCTTTAGGTAAAGATTCAGGTCAATGCTCTCTCACCATGGCTGGTAAGGTTCTTAATTCTCAGTCTCTTGGTGTTTCGAATATAGCTCCTTGGAATACCTGGATATTGGATTCGGGTGCTACTGATCATATGTCCTCTTATTCTCCTAAATTTTCTTCCTATCAACCTTCCTACAATAATTATATTACCTTGGTTGATAACTCGAGAGCCTTGGTTAGTAGCTCAGGAAATATACAAGCCCAACCCTCTCTGCTTCTTAAAAATGTCCTGCATGTACCAAAATTATCTCACAACTTAATTTCAATCCAAAAACTCACTATAGATTTGAATTGTACCGTAACTTTCTTCCCATCTCACTGCATTTTTTAGGATCTTACAGCAAAGGATGGCCTTTACTATCTCACTGATATGCAAACCCAAACTGGTTCAAAGTCCCCCTTTACAAACAGTAAGCTGAATACAGTCTCAGAAATTTGGCTCCACCATAAACGCCTGGGTCATCCACCATTTAGAGTCCTTAGGTCCCTTTACCTGTCTTTATTTACACATGTTTCGATTGAATCATTGTCTTGTGATGTTTGTGAATTTGCCAAACACCACCGTGTAACCTTCTCTCCTAGTTTTAATAAAAATATTGAGCCTCTCTCTCTTATTCACTCGATGTTTGGGGTCTGCGCCCTGTGCATAATAATTAGGGCTTTAAATGGTTTGTTACATTCATAGATGATTGCACTCGAAGTTCCTAAACTCTTCATCCGGTTTGTCAAATGGGTCTCTTGGGTTTACTTAATGAAAGAAAAGTCAACAAAAGTTCCTAAACTCTTCATCCTCAAACATTAGCATTGCTTTCATCAAGAAAGATCATACTCTCCAACTCGTTCATCAAGTGAAAGATTGGCAACTTCAAGGATTTGTCAAAATGATCTCTACTCAATTTGGCAAAACCATCAAATGTCTTATTTTGAAGGATACCTCTATCATTTATAGAGACAATGGTAAAGAATATGTCAACCAAACTTTAACCTCTTTTACCCATTCAGAATATGGTATCATTCATGAATTTACTTGTGTGAAGAGGGGTACTACTTTTTGTCCAACGAAACCCTCAACAAAATGGTGTGGACAAATTGAATGGACCATTTTCAAAACCGACATCTACTTGAGATGGCTAGAGCCCTTTATTCTAAATGAATTTACCAATTACCTATGCTCTTCAAAGCAAGGTTAAGAGTGTGGACAATACAAGGAGTCCAAAAAGCAGTTGGAAACTCGCCTCAATCTAAAGTTGTTCTCAACTTGTTGTAGCGGAGAACATAACCACTCAAAAGAGAAAGCTCGATGAAATGAACATACTTGATCAATCTGATTACCTTCTAGAGTCCTCAACAATAAGAGCCAGGTGAGAAATTTTGAGATTACAATCCCTCACTTCAGTTTGTCACCTTTGAGGATGGAATTCGAATTTCCTTCCTATCCTACCCTTCACAACCTACACCCTAGAATCTTTGGGTGCAACTATGTTATCCCTTTTCTATTAATTTAATACTTATACACTTGCTTCCATTAAAACTTCATGTTCACAAAACTAATAGGAGCAAGTTAGCCCACCGAGCCTTAAAATGCCTATTCCTTGGTTATGAAGCAGACGTGATGGAACAAGAAGGGATACGTGAAGGAGCAGTGCTATCACCCTCCTACTCGTAAGAGCTTTGTCTCTATGGATGTTTCTTTCCATGAGTCCAATCCTTACTAAAATGATTTTTTAATCAATCTCAGTGTCCCTCGGGGAGAAACAAACCTATTTGGAGGTTGAGATAGAGTCCTCAACAATAAGAGCCCGTTATAATCCCTCACTTCATTCTTCCTTCCTATCCTACCCTTCACAACCTCCCTCAGCCTTTGTTCATGAGAGCTAGCCCACCGAGCCTTAAAATGACTATCCTTGCTATCAATAGCCATGGATGTTTCTTTCCATGAGTCAACCTCTTATCCAAAAAATGAGCCTATCTCCTCTCCATAAACTGAGCCAAACCTACAGCCCGAAACTGAGCCAATCACTTGCCTAGATTCAGCCCCACACACTGAACAAATTGAGACCACCACTCTCCAAAAGGGAAGCACACCCAAGTTTGTATATCAGAGGAGAAAGTTGGCTACATCTGCTCCACCTCAACTCCAATCATCTGAACCTGAGGTAAGTAATATAGTGACTCCTTCCTCATCTAACCAAGACTGCTGGCCAATTGCCTTGAGAAAGGGCAAACGGTCATGCACCCAACACCCCATCTCCCAATTTGTCACTACTAAACGTTTTTCCCTGCAACATAAGAGTTTTTTGACTGCTATAGAATCTATAAAGGTACCAGAAATTATACAAGAAGCATTGAGAGACAAGAATTGGGCCAAGGCCATGAATGAGGAGATGAAAGCCCTAGAGAAGAATGGAACGTGGGAAATTGTTCAAAGACCCCAAAACAAGAAACCCGTGGGTTGCAGATGGGTATACACCTTAAAATACAACTCTGATGACACATTGGAAATGTATAAGGCAAGGTTGGTAGCTAAAGGGTCCACTCAAACCTATGACATAGATTATGAGGGGACTTTTGCCCCAGTAGCCAAGATGAATACTGTGCGAATATTACTATCCTTGGTTGCACACCTAAACTGGCCATTGATGCAGTTTGATGTGAAAAATGCATTTTTGCATGGAAATCTGGAAGAAGAAGTCTATATGGAAGTTCCCCCAGGATACAAGCCATCTAATGGAAAAAATGTAGTGTGCAGGTTGAAGAGAGCTCTTTACGGACTGAAACAGTCCCCCCGTGCGTGGTTTGGCAGATTCACAAAAACCATGGTGTCCTTTGGGTACAAGCAAAGCCAAGGGGATCATACACTGCTCTTCAGGCACTCCAAAGAGGGAAAGCTGACTATTCTTCTAGTATACGTGGATGATATCATTATTTCAGGGAATGCCCTATTGAAAGAAACATACTTCAGCAGAAACTTGCCACTGCTTTTGAGATAAAGAGTCTTGGTAGATTGAAATACTTTCTTGGGATTGAAGTGGCTTATTCTAAGGAAGGAATCTTCATCTCCCAAAGGAAATATACCTGGATCTCCTCAAGGAGACAGGAAAGATGGGCAGCAAAGCTGCCAATGTCCCAATTGAGCAAAACCATCGGTTAGGGAAGGAAGAGGATAGTCCAAAGATAGACAAAGGCCAGTACTAGAGATTAGTGGGCAGATTAATATACCTAGCCCATACTAGGCCAGACTTAGCTTATTCTGTAAGTGTAGTCAGTCAGTTCATGAATGACCCCAGGGAGAAACACATGCAAGCTGTAGATCAGATCTTGAGGTACCTTAAAGGTACTCCAGGGAGAGGTTTGTTATTCAGAAGAGATGGAAATATGTCCATGGAGATTTATACAGATGCTGACTATGCAGGATCAGTGGTTGACAGAAGGTCTACCATTGGATATTGTTTATTCTTGGGTGGAAATCTAGTATCATGGAGGAGTTCCCAATGAGAAGTTGGCAGATGTTTTCACAAAAGGAGTTCCCAATGAGAAGTTCCAGAACCACATTGGCAAGCTGGGAATGATAGATATCCATTCACCAGCTTGAGGGGGAGTGTTGGTTAATGTTCTTATCATTCTTATCTTAGGGATTCTGCTATATCTTAAAGATTATGATTGATATATCTCCCAATAAATGTAGGAGATACTTATTCCCTAATTATGGTAAGACGTATCTGGTATCCCTAATTTTTAGGAAATCCAGTTTTAGGATTTCAGGTCTCTAATCTATATGAGAGGCAGCATTGTACATACTTGTATTATCATACAATTCTAGTAAATACAGAAACATATTCTTTACCCTAAATTCAACTCCTGCAATTCTCTTATAGGTGCGTAGATATCCTAAATGCCCTCGAATAGGGGAAGAATGAAGTTCCCTTAGGAGGAATGGAACAAATGGGGATGAAGCTGAGATCACCAACCGCCCTTTGTGCAAAAGAACCCCCTGATGCTATGAAAAAGAAGGTCGGGAGTTGGGGTTCTGCTTTGTAGATCCTGTATAATTTTACACAATGTCGGATCTTGCTGCACCTCCTGCTGAAGTGTTTTGCCTTCTTCCCAAAGCAGATATGAAATGATGGTCTTAAACTCCCCCTCTTCATAAACCCGTGACAAGGCATCTGCTTCTTGGCCGGGTTTATAAATGATTTCAAAGTGATAGCCCAAAAGTTTAACCATCCAACATTGTTGGTCTGTCGCCGTAACCCTTTGTTGCAACAGATGACATGGACTTTTCTGGTTAGAATAAACCACAAATGACCTGCCAAGCAAATAGTGACACCAATGATGCACCGCTAATACCAAAGCCATTAACTCCTCATAGGCTGACTTGGAGAGATTTTTTGCTGAGAATGCTTTACTATAATAGGCTATTGGTCTTTTGTTTTGCATTAGGACAGCATCAACCCCTTTCCCTGAAGCATCACATTCAATATTAAAGGTTTGTGAAAAGTTTGGAAGGGCTAATACTGGAGATAGTTGTTAAAGCCTTCTTTAGAGCCTCAAAGGACTCTTAAGGCGCTGAACTCCAATGAAATCCCTCTTTCTTTGTCAATTCAGTGAGTGGCTTAGCCATTTAGCCATAGTCCATGATGAACTTACGATAATACCCTATCAATCCAAGGAATCCCCTCACTCCCTTAACATTTCGAGAAATAGGCCATGTCAACACACTACTAATCTTTGCGAGATCCACAACTACTCCTTTTTGGAAATGATATGCCCCAAATACTCCATTATTCGTCTTCCAAACCTGCACTTTTATTTGTTAGCCACAAACTAATATCTTGTCAAAACCTCCAAGACTCTTGATATATAGAAGAGGTGAGTGTCCCAATCTGCACTATAGGCCAGAATGTCATTAAAAAAACTAAAACAAACTTTCTAAGAAAATGTTTGAAAATGTCATTCATTGTAGACTGGAAAGTAGCCGGTGCATTGGTCATTCTAAACGACGTCACTAGGAACTCATAGTGACCATCATACGTCCAGAAAGCTGTCTTGTGGACGTCCTCCTCCATGACCCTAATTTGGTGATATCCGGACTTGAGATGTAGCTTAGAGAAAACATGAGCATTATGCAATTCATCTAAAAGTTCATCCACCACTAGAATAGGATACTTATTTGGTATTGTGACTTTGTTTAATGCCCTATAATCTACGCACGTTCTCCATGAAGTGTCTTTCTTCTTGACTAAAATGACAAGGCTGGAATAAGCACTTGAACTAGATCGTATGATGCCTACTTGCAACATTTTTTGGACCTGTTTGTCAATTTCATCTTTGTGATGATGGGGGTATCGGTATGGCCTTACACTAATTGATTGTGCCCTTGCTGCAGAACAATAGCATGAGCATGGCTCCTTTTGGGAGGTAATCCTCCAATCTCTTGAAATACTTCTGTAAATTGTGTTAGCACCATATTTATCTCCTCCTGTTCTTGTTAAGTTGAGGCTGCTGCTTCTTTGTTGTCTTAACATCTTTTGTTCATCAAAAGTCGCCAAACAAACTCTCTAATAGGCTATACAAGGGTGCTAGACCTTCTGGGCATTGAATTCCTCTTTTCTAGACTGCCTTGGTGTCTGCATTGTCACATAACTCTACACTTCGTCCAGCATATTGGAAATGTATAGTCATTTCTTTCCAATCTACAATGAACTTACTCAATGTTTGCAAGCAAGCCACCCATAAAATGATATCCATTCCTCCCAAATCCAACATGTATGCATCTACCTTCAGCTCTTAACTCCCCCAATCGAATGAGAATTCCTATACACCTCTTGTTGGTTGTTACCTTATGGCCGTCACCCAATCTGATGCCAAACCTCCTGGTAAGTTCTATTGTTAATCCCAGACTGCTAGCGAGTTCAGGAGAAATCAAATTGTGGCTTGCACCACTATCAACCAACACCACAATGGGAACCCCTTGTATTTCTCCATCTATCCTCATGGTTTTATTTTCAAATAACACTGCTTTTTTTTTACCCGAAACACCCCCATAGCTCGACATTCCAGAGCTATTTCTCCTTCCTTGTCATCATCCACCTCGATGGCTATTATTTCCCCATCGTTGTTTAATGTCTCATTATTGTCCAGTATCAGCAGCCTTAATTGTCTTTCGAAACACTAGTGTATGGGATGGAAATTTTCCCCTCATCTAAAGCATAGTCCCTTAGCTTTTCAATCTATTAACTCTTCGTAAGAAATGTGTTAGCTTTTCGATCTATTAACTCTTGGTAAGAAATGTGTCGCAACCCTCTGTTTTTCTCCAACGGTCCCCTTCTTTCCCCTTCTGATCGTCTCATCGGTGCTGCTATGTGAGACACGGAAGCTCTATTCTGCGAGCTGGTGTGGGAATGGTGGCTAGTCGGGTCTCGAGTTCTACATGACCCAACTTCTCGCTTTAAAACCCCATGACCCATTGAACTTTAATGACCCGGCTCCCTGTGGGTTGGGTTAACCTGAATATTGCTCCTAAAATTAACATTTCGCCTTTGGTTCCAAGTGCGATATCAGGGAACTAAGTTCTCAATGCTTGTTTGCTCACCGTTTATCTCTTCCTCCACAACCCTTGCAATTTTTATCATCTGGTACCTGTTGGCTGGGCTAAATGTGTGCACCCTCTGCCTGATATTAAATCGCAACCCACTCATGAAATAACCCATAAATTGTGCTTTAGGTAAACGACCCACCTGTGAGGACACGAATTCGAAGGCCTTAATGTACTCTTCTACAGAATCTGTTTATTGTAAGTCAGGGAGTTCTTTGAATGGGTTCTCAAATTGTTTCCCTCCGTATCGGTCGATTAAGGCTTCCTTCAACTTCTCCCATGTTAGCTCAATTTCGGTCTCTCTCAGGAGGTTAAACCAATGAATGGTTGACCACTCCATACTTAAGAGAGCCAATTCAATTTTCACCTCTTAAGAAGTACTGGGAATCTCGAAATATAAGTCTGCTCTCATGATCCTTCCCACAAGGGACTCATAGATCATGGGTAACTCCACCTCGCGAACAGACATCCTATACTCCCCATATTGCCAAAGGACTACTCCGACTAAATGTGCTATTAAGGATGTTGAGTACTCTTTTCACCAGCCATAATTTGGCCCCTCCCAAAGGTATCACTCCCTTATCCCTCTTCTGGCCACTTATCCATCATCTTACTCATTTCCAATAGCAATGCCCGCTGCATCTCCCCTATGACCATTCTCATAGACGATTAAATATCTTCAACCCTAGCCTCCAAATTAGCCATACGAGATTCCAACAAGTCTACTCTATCAGGCATCTTTGGTGGCGTGATGTGGACCTCTGCCATTACTAAGTCCCCAAAAAAACGATCTTCCCTTCATATGGATCCAGCAGGTCGAACAAATGATAAAACTTTAGTCTTTGAATACTAGAGGTACATTGTATTATTGAATTATAGCAATACTATAGATCATTACAATGGTGATATTTAGTATTTCCTTACCCAGAGCTGAATGCTCTTCAAAAGGTTTAACTATCCTTCTGTCACAAATTCTTCCCTTTCTTCCCCCATCTCTCTCATCCTCAAGCTAGGATCCATTCTATTACGCCTAACCACTTGCCACATCAGCTACTAACTCTCCGCTGGCCCACTTTTCATTCTTCTACACTTTCCATATCAGCGGTTTATTCCCTTTCTTGTTATCCTCGCCATTGTCAAAATTACACTCTTCCATGTTGGTCCTAACAGGTTCTTGTAGTCCTTGGCGGAATCAACCAATTAATGTTTGATGTTTTTAAAACCAGTAAGCCCTAACAAAAGGGTCCAGTGGCAAGAAAGTGAACAAGCGTTCTTGTTGAGGCACTGAGGAAAGCAGACAAGTAGGGGTAGCAGTAGGGAAATGCACTGTCAAGGAAGCTTACGCAGAGGACAAGGCATTGTCAGATGGATTGCCACGTGCCAGCGCATGGGAGAGGACCAGAACCTTCAAGACTTCAAGTTAGGGTTTCCGGTGATTGATCTTCACAGAGAGGCCGATCAGCCGTCAGTACTCTGTGTGACGGTTAGAACAAATGAATACTTAGAACTCATGGCTAAAAAGCCTCCAAAGTTTGGTTCATTGGGAAAAACTAAAATGGATCAAGAAAAAGAAGGAATTCTACTCACTGTGCACAATTGAAGCGCAAAAAATGATTTAATTGCAAAGTTTGTACATAGTGTAATGTAGATGCATATACAAATTGCTCAACTCTTAATTAGGTAGGTAAGTAGCATCCCTATCAAACTATGTAATCTGTAATAATCCCTATAATAAGCTCTATAATCTTTAACAAAAATCTAACCATATAAAACTGTTTATTGCATTCTATTTCTTCTGTTCCTCTACTTTTACATAGTACCACTAAAGTATATTACTCTAACCGCATCAAAAGTGAGCTAGCACAACTTTTCAAGGAAAGATAGAAAACGTCGGGACCTATTTCTCTGCTAAGAACCCTTATTCCTGCTCCGGAATCTAACTTTAGTTTTCAAATATGCCATGCTTGAGCTGACTATATCGTTCATCAGCTTGTCTCTCATTCGGTCTTGTATTTGCAGAACCATGTGGCTGAAAGTATTTATGTGCTGAAGACAGCATTTATACTTCATTCTATTCTCATTTGCCTCTCTTATACGTCTTTGTTTTTCTTTCTTTTCTGCTTTATTGTGCTACCAGTCCCGTGGTTAATCATTTTAAATTTCCTGTTGCGCTTTGATGCAGATGGACTCGGTGAAAGGAGAGATCTACATTGCCTTCAATGCAAATCATTTGCCTGTAACTATCACACTTCCAGAAAGACGTGGATACCGATGGGAGCCCGTAGTTGATACTGGCAAGACTGCTCCATTTGATTTCCTTTCCGATGACCTTCCTGACAGGGAGATTGCCGTTAAGCAATATGCTCACTTCCTCGATGCAAACTTATACCCTATGCTTAGTTATTCTTCTATCATTCTTCTAAGTTCTCCTGATGATACTGCTAGCTGAATGTTTTGCTAAAACTTTTTAGTATTGCCCTACCTATATGTATTATTAATGTTGTTTTTGTTTCTCTTTATTATTTATGTATATTTATCTATTTAGTTATTTTATGATATCTTTTATGTTTATTTGACTTATTTACTTAATTATTTTATTTTATTATTATTTTTTGGCATATGTACGCATATCTATTTGTAATTTTGCAGTATCTTTATGATGTATCGCATGTGAGTTTATTGGAAACAATCTCTCTACTAAGAGTAAAGTTGTGTACTATTGGTTCTTTTTAATTCTCGCGCCTCAGCACTTCAATTGGGTATTGATGATGATAAAATTTATGATCTTTTCAATGGTCAATTGTGATTGATATGTAAATGCAGATCACTAGGATGTATATTGTTAAAGACAATATAACAGAGTGTCAATTGATGACTTATCCAATCTCAAGATGTGATAACCTTTATTGTTGATGATGATAAAATTTATGATCTTTCCAATGGTCATCACTAGGATGTATATTGTTAGACATTATCTGAGAACGTCAATCCAATCTCAAGGTGTGATAACCTTTATATAGCAGTAAGACTACACAAGGAAAGT
The DNA here is from genome assembly GCA_029891385.1 of Erythroxylum novogranatense. Classification (NCBI taxonomy): domain Eukaryota; kingdom Viridiplantae; phylum Streptophyta; class Magnoliopsida; order Malpighiales; family Erythroxylaceae; genus Erythroxylum; species Erythroxylum novogranatense. The sequence goes on along the minus strand of CM057226.1, from coordinate 42,676,330 downwards.
TTATATGACTTTTGGTAATATATATTATGGTCCAAAAGATTCATTGTATGACCCAAAACAGAGGCATTGGTGAGTATAAAATGTTTATAATATCCTTAAATGTAATTTAAATCTTAATTATATTTCAACTTTTATTTTCTGTATACATTAAATATATCTTAATTTTCATTTTTAATATGACATATCACAATTGATGTAAGTGTATATTTATTAATTCTAAAGATAATTTAATTATTTTATCGTTTAAATTTTTTATATTTAAAATTGACCTAACTTATTTTGTGTTAAGAATAATATAAAGAATATATTATCTAAATTTGAAAAGGTTTTAATACAAAACAAATTTTTATGAATTTGAAAACTAAGATTTAAAAACTAAAAAGTTAACATGTTGCCAATTTTGAAGTTAAAAATGTTTAATACTTTCTACTTATATAGGAAAGAAGTTGAAATGTGAAAAAGTGGATAAATATTGTTAAACCTGAAAATTTTGAAGTTATAGAACTTATGAATGAAGTCAATTTTTAATTACAAATACTATATTATGAATAAAGAAAAGGTTTCGATATCAAATAAATGAATTAGAAGACAGGTTGTGAGCAAAAAGCTTGTTCGTTCTTCGCCCTGTTAGTGAGAGGAGCTGTAAAAGATAGTGGACATTGGATTGCAGAGTTTATCCTTTCTTTTCTTTTAAGTTATTTATCATATAAATTGATTAAATAGTTTCTTTATCATGTCCACGTTAATTAAATTAATAGTATGTTGGGCCCGGGCCCCGTATGTTCGAATCCCGAGGTAGCCCCTCGGGTCGCGCCGGCGTTGGGCGCCCAAATACCGTCGGACCCGATCCCAACATCCATACAAACACATAATTCGATACACACACAATACATATACTCGTATATATACATACATTCTTCACACGCATTCTAAACATGCATTAATCATCTCAAATTCATAAAACATATGTCCTTGACATTCGTAGAAATTCAACCAGTATTCTCAAAATATAACACAATACAAAACGAAATTAAATCTCAAAATACAAAAGTATGCTCCATGATGAAATGCTGGTGGGCTAACCAAAGTACTAACTTATACAAGGCTTCTAACTAGCTTGACGTTTCCGATGCCTTGCAAGGTCGATAATCGTCTCGATCTGCACTGAGGAGGAGGAGAGTAATGGGTGATCATGCGAAGCTCGATGGCATATCGTTTATAGCCATTGGCAACGAGCCACGAAATCAAGCAATATACATATCATTAGGAAGTCATAATTCATCAATTTATTCACATTCATTCCTAAGTCATGCAATTTCTGTTTCTCAACATAACAATCATTATGCAACAAATCTATCAAATCCATCATATGTTATGCTCATATGCTCATCAAATCAATCATGTATGCACAACCAATTGGCTCGAGAGTTCCGTAAACGATCCGGATAACCCAAAGGTAAATCCGTAAACTATCCGAGTCCGATTTCTCAAGGATTTCGTTGCCACAAGCGGGCAGCCGGGAGAAGGCTTTACTGTCAACGTGCACGTGATTCCATTCGTAACTCTCTTACCCAAACAATTCACATAGTCCATTCGATTCATGCTTAAAGCATTTCTCACATTTTCTCAATTCTCATTCTTATCCATTGCCATAAATGCCTATCAATCCATGCATAATCATAATCAAAATGCACATTCCATAATTCTCATATCATTCAATACCATCAAGGTCATATCATGCAAGCAAATAAGCACACACAAGGCAATTTGCCCATACACACAATAACCATAAACATATTACCCACCTAGTATCGCTTGAGTATCAGACTCACTGTTGTCCTTCCTCTTGCGATTAGGTCAAATCAGCTTGGTTCCCTATAATAAACCAAGTTTTCATACAATTAATATCCATAGCAAATATTCAATAAAGCTCGAAAAGAAAAAAGTAAAGCGTTAAAAGTCTCCATCCGACTCCCATCGAAAATCTTGAACTCTTCGAAATAATTTCAGAACTTCCTTTCTTCATACAACTCGTAGTCCTTTATTTCTAGATCACAATGAATTTGAAATCACCTCAATCGGACATCTGAAGCCCAAGATATGCCCAAAAATATCAAAATCTCACTTTAGCCAATCGGACGTTCGTCGCGACGAGTCAAAGTCCTTCAAACGTCGCGACGTCATCCCCATGCACATCGTGACGAACGCTCCTCTCTTGCACGTCGCGACGAACAAGCCGCTGCACGTCGCGACGAGCAAGCTGTCACACGTCGCGGTGAATAAATATTAATTCGTTGCGACATTGCCTTCCTTCCTCGCACGTCGCGGTGTGTTCATACGCACGTCGCGACGTGCGGATCTGGGAAACGACTCCGAAACCCAGATTCCTGCATATCCCAACTTCGATTCTTTCCCTTAACCAAATCCAACACATCTAAACAATAGATTAAGTCTCAAACTACATTTCTAACCCATTATCAACTCAGAAATCAAACACAAATGCATCAACCCAAGAAATCTCACCGTTTTCACCCTAAAACCCTAAAACCTTATGTTCTCACGGATTCCACATTCTCTATGTTTAAATCCAACCAAAACAAGTTAAACGAAGCATAACTTACCCGAAAAACACTTCACAACTGTCAAAGGTCTCCAAGAACCGAACCTCCTCTTCTTCTTCTCTTCCTCTCCCCGACGGCGCACTCTCTTCTTTTCTTTTCCTCTTCTCTTCTTCTCTTTTCTTTTAACCTAAGACATGTAACAAAGACTATCATACCCCTCTTAATAAGCCTAAGTCCCTTCCAACTTAAATGAACTTCCCAAAATGCCCTCACACATTTTTACCTATTAATTCCCATTCAACCACATTAAACCGTAATTATCCACTAATGTTCCCAATTTAATCAAACTAAGGCACAATCACTCAATAATCACAATTCATGCTTAATGACATCATATAAAAAAAATTCGGGGTCTAACATAGTAGGCGTTAACAAAAGTTAACAATGGTTTTTGTATTTGATACAACAAAAGAATCACTAAAGCAAAAAAGTGTTTTATGAATCATTAAAATTATAACATTTTAAAATTCATTACTTACAAATAATTATAGTGGCCTTTAATAATATTAATAGACAACATTAATAATAATTTGTTTGCATATACTTAAAAAGCCAACAAAATTAAAACTTAGTTGTTATAAAATTTTATATAAGTAAAATTGTGACTTTAAACAATAATTAAAATAAGTATAGTAAAATTTAAACCCACTTAAGTCCAAACCTTACCTGAAATTTTTTATTTGAGCTCATATTTGACTTGAGGTTTTTAGTTCGAGCACGAGGACAATTGAGCTTAACTAAACTCAATCAAATATATTATTTAATTTTAAAAATTATTTTTTAATTTTAAACTTTGGATAAGGTTGGACTGGATAATTGGAGCTCTTCTTGAAACCTAAAAATATTAAAAACTAAGCACAACTACAAAATTCAATCAACTCGAGTTGGAGTCAAGCCAAATCAGATCGGAATGGACAAACTTTATCATAACTATCAACAATTAAAGTATTATTATTTTAAATTATATATCATATTGTGTGTGTGTGTATATATATATAACAAAGAAATAGTTTTAAGCATATATTATGTCCTTTATAATATTTTAGGGAGAAGAGAAGTGATATATAATAAGAGTTAAGAGGGGATTATATATAAGAAATAAATAAATAGATTTATGCATATAATAATGATTTGTTGCAAACATTTAAAAAGGTAATAAGATAAAAAATTTGCTATATAAAACAACTAATATCTTTGCTATTTTAAATAATAATTAAAGGGCTCGTGTATCTCGGTCAGCATATCTCGAATTTACACTTCGATCTAGCTTTATTTTCCCTGATCTTTGATGGATGACCTGTTCCTAAGCACTGAATATCGTATTCTCCAAACCCTCTAAACAGGGGTGGCTTTGTTGGTATCAGAGCCATAAGTATTATTGACCGTGACTACAATATTCCTGATGAGAGTTAGTAGGGATGTATTATAAGACATGAATCTATTACCCGATGACCATGTTTATCTTTCTTCAACCTTATCTATAGCCAATATGTAACGTACTTTCTCTAATCGTACAAAACACCTTGTAGAAATTACCCATTTTCCTGGAGAAAACTGTATTTCTAATACTTGTTTACCTTTGCTCAGTCCCTATAGTATATATTCTTGTGATCATTCTTGGACAAAAAATATATGCACTATCTGTTGGACCTCGAATTTTTATTTATTTATTTATTTATTTTTAATTTATTAGTTTTATTATTTTAGAGTGGAGTCACTAAATTAGCAAGTATGAATATAAATTAGAAATTTGAATGAAGTGCTAGAATTAAGTTAGGATTAATATAGTGTTTTAATGGGTTAAAGGAGTTAGTGGATGAAACAAATAAGTGAAGAAGGGGCAAAATTAGGAGAACAAGGTTAATGAGGGGTATACTTGGAAAAACAAGACATAAAATTGTCTTTTTTTAAGAATAAGAGAGGAGAGTATCGTGAGAGCCAAGGAGAAAGAAGGGAAGACGTGAAAAGGAGAAGAGAAGAAGGAAGATCGTAGGAAACTTGGAAGGAAGAAGAAAGAAGAAGAAAAAGAAGAGGAAATTAACTTGTTGGAGGTAAGTTTTCACCTTTCTTCTAGTTAGGTTCAAAAAGGAATTAAATAGAGACTAGGGTTTGTGTTGGAAATGAAAGAAGAAAGAAGAGGAAGATGAAACCAATTTGATTTGGGGCTTCTAAGAAAGGGTTTTGGTTTTTCTAGCCTAGATGGACTATGGGTAGGTTAGGTTTAAATTCAATTTTAGCATTTATTTGATTCTTAAAATTTTATGAACTTTCATTTGAATATGGATTAAATAGAAATTGGTTTATTTGAAGGGAATCAAGAAAACCTTACTCAAGAGCAAGAAGAAAGGCAATCTTGAGCTTGGATTTGCAAGCTAATTAGGTGGTTAATTTATTTATAGCTATTGTGTGATTATGCAAATTCTTGTTTATGTGTGTGAATGTTTGATTTCTTGAATTGAATTGTTGTGACTTGATTAGAAATGCATGATGCATTGTGAGTATGTTATACCTTGAAAGAGGTTATAACATTTTGAATTAAATGAAAAGAAGGAAAAAGCAAGAAAGTATGAGCATATGATAAAATGAATATGTGTTTTCATTTGGGTGAGAAAGGAATCATTTCGTTCATCACGTGCACGTAGACAAGAGCCTTCTCCCGGCTGCCCGCTTGTGACATATGAGCTCCAAAAATGGACTCATTTTGTTCATGGTGAAAACTTCAGTTTTTCTATTTTGTACCCATGGGACCCCTCGAGCCAATTGGTTGTGCATGCATCTTTAAATTGTTAAGTATGATGCATTTGAATGATTTGCTTAATGGATAAAGTTTATGTTATGTGTTATGTATTAACTGCTTAATTAAGAGTTTTGAGTTAAGTTGGTGAATAATTGAATCATTAGACATTTAAACACATATGCTTGAACTTGTGATAATTGCTGATGGCTATAAATATATTAGCCACTGAGCTTTGTAGCTCATTCCTTATTTTTCCACTTCCCAGGTGCAAAACAGGACGAGTGTTGAACCTTGCAGCGCATCGGAAACTTCAAGATATTAAAGACTTTGGTAACTAAGTTAGTGGCTAAACTTTTGGATAGCTTTATAATCATATCAAACATTGAGCATCCAATGTATTTTGTATCTTGTGTTAAGTTAGTGATGTGTATGTTGATATGTAAATGAAGCTTGTTCAAATATTTACTTTGCTTGCTAATGAAAATGAGAATTTAAGGACTTCCTGTTTATGTATGAGTATGCTATTTTATAGGTTGAGTATGATGGTCATGGAAGAGAGATGTGTATGTGCATATTCTTCTTTGTTGAAATTGCAAATGAGTGTTTGTTTGAGAATAACAAGTTAGAGATTGGAAAGGTTGTGTGGGATGAATCACTTGAGGTGAGGTTCAAGAGTTACCGAAAGGTACTTAGTAGTGGATTGATATGAAGAGATATTGCATTTTGCAAGCTTTCATAGATCTAAAAATTGTGCTCTAAACTCAAAGGAAAAAATGTATCAATTTAAGTAGAATTAGCTAAAGTTGTCTTCATAAAAGTTGTAGCTTATCTTCTTAGCTTTCCATTGATATAAAGTATGAAATTTTTGAACAATGGAGTTGGAAGATATGATCATTAGAAATTTGGATGCTGTTTAGGATGGAACTTTCGGGACAACCACTTTGATTGAAATTTTGACCATTATGGAGGTAGAAATTATTTTTAAGTTCTTATTGAAGTTGTAGATCTTTCTTTAAGTTTTCTATTGATATAAAGTTTGCAAAATTTGAAATTCTAGATCAAAAGTTATGAAGTTTAGAAGTTGGGTTGTCGGATAAAGAAGAGCAGGAGGAAAGCGCGAAAAGCACGATCACGACTTTCGCGGCCGCGCTCCATGTAGCACAATCGCGACCCGCAGGGTTTTCCCCTTATTTGAACATGTTTCACTCTTTTGATCATAACTTTTTCGTCCGACCTCCAAATGACTTGATTTTTGAAGCATTAGATTTATAACACATTTCTCTATCTCTTATAGCTTTTGGACTTAATTTGAAAAAAAATGTATTGAATCAAAGTGAGGAGATTGGTTAGAAGAGTATGAGTTGGATATTTTTTTACTGAACATGCTTCAGTATTTTAAAAATATATTGACCTGTAGAGCTTCAAATGAGATGATTCTTGCTTCTAAATAAACTAGAGACATAGAACTACAAATTATCTAAGGATTCAAATTTTAATTTGGACTCTAAGACTTCCAATTTCTAGGAGGAAGATGAGTATAGTGTATAGTTTCAGTTTAGTAGTAGCCCGAAAATGTTTGGGCTATAACTTTTAGATTTTTGAACCAAATTGAACAATTTTAGCTTCATTAGAAAGTGAAGAAAAGGGGGAACAAATGTGCTGAAGATGCTAAATTAAAATTCCAATTTAGAGTTTCCCAAAGTATGCTCTGAAGTTATAAGAAATGAGTTTGCCTACGTTTTTATGACTTCAAATGTTAGGCTTCGAAAATGGGGTCCAACATTATTTGGTATCAGAGCTTAGGCTTTTTCTAGGCTTAGAATGCATAGTAGGATGAATTGTTATGCTATATGATTACTTGTTACATTATGAATTGATAGATTGCATTAAGTGACATACATATCATGCATACATGTAGGAATTAAGATTAAAATGAAATGTAAGCTAATCATTAGTGTTTTCATTGAAGCAGTAAGATGCCACCTTGTAGAAAGGCACGAGGAGTTTTGCAAGGATCGATTGCACCTAACTCTCCAACAAGAGAGGAGAGTACCGATGAGTTAGTAGCCCCAGGAAATGTTGAGGCTTCCTTAGGGCAAAGTAGTGAGCCCATTCAATCACAGACGCAAGAGTTGCCTATTCCGTTAGAGCAAGTGCCTACTTTGGATCCTAGATTGTTTCAGGCATTTACTCAAGCCTTTATCCAGGCTATGGGTCAAATGCCGCAGGCTTCTGCTTTGGCCCCAGTTAAGAAGGGAAAATAGTTAAATAAGTTGAGTAAGTATGGAGCAGTGAACTTTTATGGGGCCATTGATCCTGAAGAAGCTGAGACCTGGTTGAGAAAGACAGAGAGGGTATTGGAACAGATGGATTGTGAAGATGATGAGAAGGTTGCATATGCTGCCAATCTGCTTCAGGGGGATGCTTTGCATTGGTGGGAGTGTGTACAGGGAAGTCAATTGAAACCGTTAGTGTTGACATGGAAGGACTTCCTCGCTGCTTATAAGGAGAAGTGTCTATCTGAGGTGTACATTCAGCAGAAGCAGAGGAAATTCCTGAGTCTCACCTAAAGGGAGATGAAAGTTAGTTAGTATAAGCGTCGGTTTACACAGTTATCATAGTATGCAGCAAAGATGATGCTGAGTGAGGCAGCTAAGTGTCGTCAGTTTGAATCAGGACTACACCTAGCCATCAAGAAAAAAGTAGTGGTGCAGAACTTTTGTGACTTTCAACAATTAGTTGAAGTAGCACTGAGGGTTGAAAACATTAAGAACATAAAGAGTGCTGTCAATAAAAGAGAAAGGGGAGAGAAAAATTTAAGAGGGGAGGGGGTGCTTCTGGGTCAGAGAGGAGTGCTAAGACCTTCCCTGTGCAATCTAAGGAGAGAAGTAGTGGTGTCAACAAGTCCAGATAGATGAGAACTGTTTCTTATCAAGCCTCAATAGTTAGAGGCAATAGAAGGGGAGAAGGGGATAAGTCATTCGTCCCTAAGTGTGATCATTGCGGCAAGTTTCATGGAGGGAAATGTTACAGATTGACTGGAGCATGTTTCAACTGTGGAGAAAAGGGGCACATGGACAGAGAGTGTCCAAAATATGCAAGAAGAAAGGGAACTCAGATGCAAGCTTCAAAGAGAACTGAGACAGTGGGGCACAAGACCGCAATTGAAGTGGGCAGCTTTGAGGCAGTTAAGAGAGTAAACCCTCCAGGAAGATCAAGGGGCAAGCACCAGTTAGAGTATTTGCAATGAAACGGGAGGATGTAAAAATCGCTTCAGAAGTTGTGACTGGTACGGTTAAATTATTTGATGCTGATGTTGTTGTTTTAATTGATTCGGGCTTCACCCACTCTTTTTTTTCATCGAGTAGAAGTATCAATGGTAGGGAATTGAGCCCATTGGATACTCCTTTGATGGTTAGTATTCCAATCGAACAATGTATTATTATTAGTCAAGTCTATAGAAACTGTGAGATACACATTGGAGGAGAACAATTAGTGGTGGATCTAATGCCATTGAGGATGGGAAGATTAGTTGTGATTTTGGGCATGGACACATTTCATAAGTATAATGCTAATTTGGATTGCAAATGGAAGATAGTAAAGTTCAAGTTGAACGAGGGAAGAAAGGTAGTATTTATGGGAGACAGAAAAGTCAGTCCACCTCGGATTGTTTCGGCTCTGACAGCAGAGAGAATGATGAGGAAGGGATGTGAAACATATTTGGCCTATGTGGTAGACACGAAGGCAGATAGAGGGAGGTTAGAAGATATACCAGTGGTCATGGAATTCCTGGATGTCTTTCCCGAGGAGTTACCAAGACGACCACACCTAGGAAAATTGAATTTCCTATTGAGCTTCTTTCGGACACAACGCCAATATCGATTCTGCCTTATAGAATGGCTCCGACGGAATTGAAGGAGCTTAAGGAGCTATTGAAAGATTTATTAGAGAAAGGTTACATTAGGCCTAGCTCTTCGTCTTGGGGAGCTCCAATCCATTTTGTAAAGAAAAAAGATGGATCGTTGAGGATGTGTGTGGATTATAGGAAGCTCAATCATGTCACCATTAAGAACAGATATCTGCTCCCACGCATAGATGATTTATTTGATCAATTGCAAGGGGCAAGAGTCTTTTCCATGATTATAGGAACGTCAATCATGTCACCATTAAGCATGATCGTGACTTTCGCGGCCGCGCTTCACGATCGCGATCCGCAGGTTTTCCCCCTTATCTGAACATGTTTCACTCTTTTTATCATAAATTTTTTCGTCCGATCTCCAAATGACTTGATTTTTAAAGCATTGGATTCGTAACACATTTCTCTATCTTTCCATAAAAATTTATAGCTTTTGGACTTAATTTGAAAAAGATGAATTGAATCAAAGTGAGGAGATCGATTGGAAGAGTATGAGTTGGATATTTTTTTACTGAACATGCTTCAGTATTTTGAAGATATCTTGACCTGTAGAGCTCCAATAAAGATGATTCTTGTTTCTAAATAAACTAGAGACATAGAGATACAAATTATCTGAGTATTCAAATTTTAATTCAGACTCTAAGACTTTCAATGTTTAGGAGGAAGTTGAGTATAGTGTAGAGTTTCAGTTTAGTAATAGCCCAAAAATGTTTGGGCTATAACTTTTAGATTTTTGAACCAAAGATTTTGATGTCATTAGAAAGTTAAGACAAGGGGGAACAAATGTATTGAAGATGTCAAATTAAAATTCCAATTTGAAGTTTCCAAAAGTATGCTATGAAGTTATAAGAAATGAGTTTGCCCACGTTTTTATGACTCCGAATGTTGGGCTCTGGAAATGGGGTCCAACACTATCCTCTCCACATATCGTCCTAAAGTAAAAGAAATCATCCAGAGTTCTTGTTTAGAACAGTGTGGTTTACAAGCAACTTCAGCAGAACAATACGTGAAGCATGAGATCCTAAAAGAGCTTATCTCTCTTTGGAGAGAGTAGAACCATACACACTTTCATATTGGAGCCATACTTGTTGTTCTCACCCTCCATGGAAGAAAGGGAATACCTACTACAGCTAGGATATCTCTTCTAGACACTACCTATATAATGTATTAAAATGCACTAATTGCTACCTTGTTGACAATTCTCAACAATAGAAGTGTCATCCTCACTATCGCCCCTAATTTTAACATCAAGCTAGATGATCCCACTTTGTCTGAACAACTCCAAGTTCAAATCCAGATCACTGGAGTAGACCCAGATCCTACAGCTATTATGGCTACTCTTCACCACCAGATGATATACTGTTTGCAGAATCATGCCATAGATCTTAACTTCCCAAACTCTACTTTTGATGCCTTGTACATGGTGGAAGACAGAGCTCATGATTACCACCAATGGAGCTTAAAAAGTTGATGTCGATTAAATGGATCACTAACTACCAAAAAGTGTTCCATGATCCTCACAGGCATTCCTTTCACACTACTTCTCCACCTATTCTTAAGACCATAAGAGATTGAACTATGAAATCCATCTACACCACGCCCAATGAAGATCAATCTGGACCCTCTCATACATCAAGCCCTGTCTTGATGAGTCAACCAATGTTCTCTCACAAAGAAGGCAAAGATGGACCTCTGATCCACTATTTTAAACCTAATGGGGAACTTATCTATGTTGGTTATTATTGTGGACATTTTTTTCTGGGATGTAAATCCCTCTATGTGCGAATCAGATTGTGAAGTATGTCTGAACCTTGAATCAAACAATGATGATGACGATGATGAGCTATATAATCGACGATGAAGGAAGAAGAACAACAACATAAAGGAGATCTCTACTTGTTGGCCTACGCGACCAGTTCGCTATCACCATGTTGATCATGATGATTCTAAACCTTGGATTAAAAATCCGAGCCCAAGACCCAGAAGTATTCGTGAAAATGCTCAAAGCTACAAACAAGGAATCTTTAACGAATCCATAGTCAATTTCTAAACATCTTCAGCCAGTTATTCCTTCTATTCCAGTTGTTTCTGGACCTTCTCTAATTTCTTGCATGATGGTTAATCCATACGAGGAAGACTTTCCTACATTGGAGAGACTCAGTAATGAACAACAAAGGGTTATCTCTGACCTATATATTCATGCATTTAGCATAAGTTCTCATGGAATAATGCTTTCAAATCTTGTTGATGAAAATCTCAACTTGCAGACTAGTAATGCTTTACATCAGAACAAAGTCCTTTGACGGATTGATCCCAAACTTGATGGTTTGACTTATAAAACATATGCTACTCATCAACGAATTTGATATAGTTTCTTTAGAGATCCAGAAGTTGTAAAAATATTATAAAGCTTAAATGACCTAACTTAATGTGACTCTTCGACACTATGTCGATACTTAGTATTTTAGCCCTGATTTTTCTACTAAAAAGCAAGAATTTAAAAAGGTGAAAGAGATTCCTTAATGAATGGAAGCTGACATATGTAAAGAACAATCTAAGACTGTTTATGCAGAAAATCTCACATCCTTTCCAATTAACTAGCCAACCTATAATCAGTGAAGTTGAGTCTACAAGAACTGAATCCTTTAGACCTACACCACCACCACCACCAGCTCCACCGACCAAACCTACTTTAGGTCCTTGTTTTACATTCAATGATCTTCCACCTAGAAAATGGAGATAGCATTTCCATGAATTTGGTGCTTGGATTGATTTGTAAATCACTCGACCTTTAAGAGATATTTTGTTTGAGTTTACTTCTTGTTTTACTAGTACATTACGAGAATGGTAGCAAAGTCTTGATGAATATCGCAAACTTTAGTTCATACAAGTCACGTCTATTAGATTACTTTTTGGAGTAATTTATAAAGAGTTCATTGGTTACTTTCATCTTATCGACAAATAGGTCCGATAAGAATACTTTGAGATGAAGTGTTATTTTCTAGACCGAAGAGATTTGCAAAATCATTTCCAACATATGACGGAATGTTATTATCTTCTAAATGGTTTGGACTATGTTATTTTCCATTATACATTCATTTCCTCTCTTCTAGAAGAATTACAACTTGAGTTACGAAGGAACATTGTTGCATTAGGACGAGATATGAAAGATGTATCAATCGGTGAAATCTATCACTCGTCTTAGCTTCTCTTGACAAGCTATGTGATCAATAACTATTCTTCAAGAACATGATAAGAGGTAGTCCTCTGTTAAAGAAAGCGTGTAAACAGCCATATCTGATGATCAAGTGTAAGCAAAAAAAAAGATTGTGATTATCATAAAAAGAAGAAACATCGTCGCAAGAAGTTCTCCTAAAAGAGGTTCCACAGATCTCACATGTCTTCTAAAGAAGGCTACAAGCCCTTTAAAAGAAAGAAACATCGAAGATTTGTCCGCTTCTTTAAAAGGAGAAATCCTCAAGGAAAACCACTAGACTGTTGTTTTCTTTGTGGCAAATCAGGACATTTTACTCAACAATGTCCTTATAAGTAAAAATGGGATATCAAAGTCCTAGATTCCATTAAAGCTATCATGCCCGTTCATGATGATCATGGAAACATTGAAGATCTCATAGAAGAACAATCCAATGAGGATGAAGACACAAAGTTTGCTATTCCCATTGACACCTCTGATGGGGATGATGACTCCTTTGATATTTCCATTTCGGGAGATGACATGCTCTATATATTACAACAACAATAACCGTGTCTCAATCTTGCCCCCAAGCCTATTCCTTGTCCCTATGTGCAAATCCAGTTACTTGTCCAAGATAAGTATGATCAACCCATTAATGCTATAGGGTATATGGATATTAGATCTAGCAGAACTATTATGAAGCCCAACATTTTACCTCTTGATGTATGAAGTTCCAATAATTAGTATTTCACTATTGCTGACGAAAATACTTTCAACATTGAGTTTATTACTAAAAGTAAAATAGGGATACGTTTCTTCCCTGATTGCGTGGTATGGACCACGATTCTTGGCAGTAATTTACCTAACACAGGTATTCTTATTGGAATGGATTTCTATTATCAGGCATCTCCACTACAAATTCTACCCAGAGGAATTAAATGTCGTGCCAACTTCAATTTTTACTCTTACTTGAGTAACTCCATTATATGAAGCCTTGAGAGCAATTATTGGACTACTGTCCTGAGTCTCTTGCATATTTCTTTCATTCCAATCCTCTATGGAAAATGCTAATTTCTTCATTCATCTTCCTTTCAAGATGAACGAAAATATCAATCCTACCAAGGCTACTCATCCAGGTAGGAACCCTAATGATCTGAAACTAACAAGGGAAGCATGTGTTATCCTTCTTCAGCAAGGACTCATTGAGCCCACTAAATCTGATTAGGCTTCTCAGGCTTTTTGTGTCAATAAAAGGTCTGAATAGGAAAGAAGAAAAAAGAGGTTAGTCATTGACTATAAACCTCTAAATGCTTTCCTATAAGATGATAAATTCCCACTGCTGAAGATTAGTATGCATGTACTATTTCTAAAGGAAGATACTATCTTCTCCAAGTTTGATCTCAAAGTAGGATTTTGACAACTTGGAATTGACCATCAAGTTAGGTACAAAACAACCTTTTGTATTCTGAACACCAATGGACTGTTATGCCATTTCGATTCAAGTTTGCCCCTTCATTATTTGAATAGGCCATGACAAAGATCTTTGAGCCCATTCTCCACAATGCTTTGATCTACATTGATGACATCTTACTATACTCTAAAACCCATAAAGAACATCAAACTTTATTCCAAACCTTCATGGATCTCACGAAGCAACATAGGACTATGCTCTCAACAAAGAAGAGACATATTGGGACAACCCAAATAGAGGTTTTGGGTATACATTTGCATAATGGATTGTATCAGCCTGGACCACATATTACTAGTGAACTACTACATTTTTATAATGATAATCTCACAATCAAACAGATACAACAATTCTTCAGAGTTGTTAATTATATCTAAAATTTCATCCCTCATGTGGTTGATTACATCGTTCCTGTCAAAGCTGCTATAAAAGAATCCACAATTATGGGGAAAAGAGAAAACTAAAGCCATTCAACATTTTAAGCAAGCCTATCAACATCCACCAACCTTGAAGATTCCTAACAAAGGATAACATATTCTACACCATTGGAATGCTACTCTCACCTAAAAAATTTCATGCTATAAATTCACAATTCCCCTTATCAAAGGGAACATCCTAGCTAATTTCCTATCTCTTCCTCTCAGTTTAATCACTACCTTGAACCATATCCCTCTCTTCCTTTCCATGGCTGACATGCCTGCCACTGCTATAGTGCACCTACTACTGTGACAGAAGTTGCATCTCTTTTCTTGATTGAGTCTATTTTAATACCCACACTTCTTCCTCAGCTAGACCAACACACCATGTTGCCCCTCTTTGTTTACCTCAAAGCACCATACCTCAATGTGTTCTTCCTTAATGGTCCACTCTGCGAAAATGCATTATGGTATCTTTGGGCACTCTCTGTCCTTTATGCATGTGCTAACACCTTACCTCCTTTATAGGTCTACCAATATATTTGTGACTGAGATAATGAAAGTTCCCTATTATGGACTTTCCTTTAGTGGTATCAACTATTGGAACAATAAAGAAAACAACTTTCCATAGTCACTGAATAACATCGATTATGGGAAGCACCTTTAAAGAAACAATTTGCACAATGTTTCTTTATTCTCTATCGTGCATATCTCACAGCACGTTGATCCGCTTCGTCTTTCGATTTTACCCTTGGAGGTCGAATCAAAAATTGAATTCCAAGGATTGCAATATAGAGTGCAACCTCAGGTCGTCTCACTTAATTAGAACATAATGTAATGGATCTAAGCTAGCCTAAATGTCATGAAATGCAAACTAAATTGGTTAGGAGAGGGGTTTTGGTTCTTTGAGAAACTAACAAAATTGAACTAATTGAAAAAGAAGTGTGTAAAAAGTATTTTTGGATTTTTGGGAGTAAGAAATTGAAAAGTATGTATGTATTTTGAATTTTGTGCAGTTATTCAACATGTGAAATTTTCTTATATTCAATGTGATATTCCCGAATTGAATGATGATAACTATAAAATATGGAAAGACAGGATTCTCCTCCAATTAGGGTATATGGACATTGATTATGCTATCCGAAAAGATGAACCACATGTACCTACTGAAAATAACAATCAGGCTGAAATTGTTCTTTATGAACGTTGGGAGCGATCTAATCACCTCAGCATGATGTACACAAAGACCAAAATTAACCCTAGTATTTGTGGTTCTATTGGAGAGTGTGATCATGTTAGGGATCTATTGAAGGCTATTGATGAACAATTTGAGTCTTCAGATAAGGCCCTAGCTAGCATCTTAATGACTGAGTTATCATCAATGAAGCTCACAAGTGTTAGAGGTGTACGTGAGCACATCATGCGAATGAGAGACATTGCAGCTCAACTGAGGTCTCTTGAGGTTGAAATGTCCAAGTCTTTTCTTGTGCATTACATGCTTAATTCTCTTCCACCACAATAATGACCCTTTAAAATATCTTACAACACACATAAGGATAAATGGTCTATCAATGAACTTCTAACCATGTGTGTTCAGGAGGAAGGGAGGTTAGTAATGGAATTGAGTGAAAGTGTACATATGGCAACCGAAGGAAGGAATAGAGGGCAAGTCAAACAAAAAGGAAAGGGTAAAATACCGGTCCGTACTGAGATAAAAAATGATTTCAATCCCAAGTGTCACTTCTGCAAAAAGAAAGGGCACATAAAGAAAGATTATGCCAAATTTATGGCTTGGCTTATAAAGAAAGATATTTCAATCTCACTTGTTTGTTATGAATCTAATATGGTTGATGTTTGTCATAACACTTGGTGGATTGATTCTGGTTCTACAATCCATATTTTCAATACCTTGCAGGGTTTTTAAACCACAGGAAGCCAGTGGGCAGTGAACAATGCATCTTTTCAGGCAACAAGATGCGTTCACATATGGAAGTTGTTGGGAAATGTAAATTAATTTTAAATTCTTGTTTTGTTTTGAATTTGGAAAGAACAATTTATATTCCAAGTTTCTCAAGAAATTTGATTTCAGTTTCAAGACTTGTACCTATAGGATATTCCTTTAACTTTTCAAATACATCATTTAGTTTGTATCATGAATCTAATCTTATTGGGAATGGTACAATGATTGATGGTCTTTTTCAAATTAATTTGCAAGAAATATTTTTCACAATACAATGCATGTCCATAGTAATACTGGTATTAAAAGATGTGTTATGAATGAACAATACTCAATTTTGTGGCACCGAAGATTGCGACATATTTCCTTTGAAAGAATAAAAAAGCTAGTGAATGATGTAGTACTTAATACTTTAGATTTTACTAATTTTGATGTTTGTGTGGACTGTATAAAGGGAAAGTAGACCAACATGAAAAAGAAGGTGCTAAGAAGAGATCAGACACATTAGAGATCATAAATACAAACATTTGTAGTTCAAAAATGGACTTGTATGGTCAGAAATACTTCATCTCATTTATGGATGATTACCCGCGATATATGTATCTCTATTTGCTTCATAACAAGAACAAAGGATTAGATGCCTTTAAGGTATTTAAAATGGAAGTAGAGAAACAATGTGGTAATCAAATAAAGATCGTGAGATCAGATAGAGGTGGAGAATTTTATGGTAGATACACTAAGGGTGGACAAGCACTTGGTCCATTTGCGAAGTTTCTTCAAGAGCATGGGATAATAGCTCAATACACCATGCTTGAGTCTTCGGACCAAAATGGTGTAGAAAAAAGAAGAAACTGAACATTATTAGACATGGTGTGGAATATGCTTAGTAGCTCTAAACTTCCTAAATCCTTGGGATTGAAGCTCTTAAAATGACAGTGTATATATTAAATCGAGTTCCAACCAAGGCTATTTCTAAAACACCAATTGAGTTATGAAAAGGTTGGAAACCGAGTTTGCGACATATAAGCGTTTGGGTATGCCCTTCTGAAGTAAAAGTTTATAACCCACAAAAAAAGAAACTGGATCCAAGGACTATAAATGGGTATTTGATTGGATATGCTGAAAGGTCCAAAGGATACAGATTTTATTGTCCATCTCATAGTACTAGGTTTGTGGAATCAAGAAATGCAAAGTTTCTTGAGAATGACTTGATTAGTGGGAGTAATCAATCTCGGGACTTAGTTCTTGAGAAGGATCATTGTGAAATACAAACTCCTACTTCAAATAATAGATTGATTGTCGTTCATAACATCCCTCAAAGTCAAATGGGAGGTGAACGACCAATTATTGAAATTCCACAAGTTGTTGAGCAATAAGTTGTACAAGCTCCTCCTCAGGAGGGCGCTAATGTAATATTAAGAAGACCAACTAGAGATAGGAAATCAGCAATACCTAGTGATTACATTGTGTATTTACAAGATGCTGACTATAACATTGGAGCTGAAAATGACCCTGAAACGTTTTCACAAGCTATGAGTTATAATGAATCTCAATTATGGTACATTGCCATGGTAGATGAGATGAATTCTATGAAATCTAGCAAAGTCTAGATCTTGTCAATTTTCCTAATGATGCAAAGGCCATTAGATGTAAATGGGTCTTTAAAACAAAAAAAGGACTCATTAGGCAACGTTGAAAGATATAAAGCTAGATTTGTTGCCAAAGGAATTACTGAACAAGAAGGAATCAATTATACAGAAATCTTTTCTCCTATATCTAAAAAGGATTCCTTCCGAGTGATTATGGCATTGGTTGCTCATTTTGATCTAGAACTACATCAAATGGATGTGAAAACAACGTTCCTAAATGGAGACCTAGAGGAAGAAGTTTATATGAAACAACCAGAAGGATTCTCCTCTAGTGATGGTGAACATTTGGTGTGTAATCTTAAGAAATCCATATATGGATTAAAACAAGCTTCCCTTCAATGGTATTTGAAATTCCATGATATCATCTCTTCATATGGTTTTGAAGAAAATATCATGGATCAATGCATATATCTGAAAGTCAGTGGGAGTAAAATTTGTTTCCTTGTTCTATATGTAGATGATATTTTACTCGCCACAAATGTCAAAGGTTTACTATATGAGGTGAAATAGTTCTTTTCTAAGAATTTTGATATGAAGGATATAGGTGAAGCATCTTATGTCATTGACATTAAGATCTGTAGGGACAGATCTCAATACATTTTAGGTCTATCCCAAGAAACCTATATCAATAAGGTCTTAGAAATATTTCAGATGAAAGATTGTTTACCGAATATAACACTTATTATGAAGGGTGATAGGTTCAATTTGAACTAGTGCCCTAAAAATGAGATTGAAATGTAACAAATGAAAAATATTTCATATGCTTCTGCAGTAAGGAGCCAAATGTATGCTCAGGTTTGTACAAGACCTGACATTGCATTTGTTGTTGGAATATTATGAAGATATCAGAGTAATCCAGGTATAGATCACTGGAGAGCTACTAAAAAGGTGATGAGGTACCTTCAAGGGACCAAAGATTATATGCTTATGTATAGACAAACTGATAATCTTGAAGTAGTTGACTACTCGGATTTAGAATTTGCTGGTTGTGTTGATTCACGAAAGTCAACATTTGGATATGTTTTTATGTTTTCCAGTGGAGCCATATCCTAGAGAAGTTCAAAGCAGACTTTGACTGCTACTTCTACCATGGAGGCTGAGTTCGTTTCTTGTTTTGAGGCTACATCATATGGTATATGATTGAAGAATTTTATATCTGGACTTAGAATTGTGGATTTTATTTCTAAGCCATTAAGAATGTACTGTGATAATTCAACTGCAGTTTTCTTGTCCTAAAATAACAAAAGTGGTAGTCGAAGTAAACACATCGACATTAAGAATTTGGCCATTGGGGAATGTGTCAACGAGAATAAAGTGATCATTCAACACATTCGCACTGAATTAATGATTTTTTATTCTTTAACAAAAGGCATGCCACCAAAAAGTTTTACGGATCATGTTGCTAGAATGGGACTTAGTTCCATTATGTGATTTATGTATGTACTTTTGCGAAACTCTTATCAATTAGTTGTTTTTTCTCATTCTAACATGCACATTTTATTTTTGAGAATTACAACTATTATAGACCTAGAATAAACATAAAGGTTTATTCATTTAGTTACAGTGGCATAAGAAATCAAGATGCATCGTGATACATGGAAAATAATACTCACATTTAGAGGACTTATCGCCATTTGGTTTCTTTAATTAAGTGGAGGTTTTATGACTTTTAACTTACATCTACGACCCAAGTGGGAGACTATTATCTGTTAGGTTTTTTTTCTGATGGGTCGTGTCTGTTCCTTTGGAAAAGTCATGCCCTTCCACTTGAATTATCATGTCTTTTTGTTGTTTTGATGGAAGACAACAAGGAATATTAAAAAATTGGATCCCTAGGCTTAATAAGATTCTGCATACACCATCATTTGCATTTGTTAAAAGCTTATAAGAGCCCTCTCATATTTATTCCAGATCTCTCAACTTCAATGGCAGAAGGCACGTAATAACATTCCACATTTTCATTTTTCTATAATAGGCAAGTATATAAATTATTATCATGTCTAGCATAAGTAACCGAGTGGTTTAGACAGTTCTGGCTATTATTTCCTCTACGTCAGGTGGACAAGCATTAGAGGAATAGGGGATGTTGAAGGATCGCAATAAGCAGCGGAAATTAAAATTGCAATCATATATTCAACTAATGCGTTTAACAAACATACTAATAATAAGAATAGGTAAAAATAAATACCTGGAATTCTTGAGGATTAACCGATACTGAACTTCGAAAACACGAAGTCTCTATGTGCTCCACACCGAAAAATATATCCCGCTTTCAACACTTGATATGGTTATAGTTTAAATTTGAAGAACCCTTTCTTCAAGAAGAGAGAAACTAATTTTCCCTATACTCTCTTGTTTTATTTTCAAGTACCGAAAAAGAAGAAGGAAACAAACTATTATCTTTTTCTCATCTTTTCGGTTTTGTCAAAGTAAACGAAAAATACAAAAATAACTTTTTGTATACTCTCACGTATAAGAAAAACGAACCAGAAAAGAGTCACAATTCCTCTTCTTATTAGCGTACATAAAATGAAAAACCAAGTCTATTTCTCTTCACTCACACACGGACTACATAAAAATCATCGATTACATAACCATTACTTTTATGCATGTTAGTCATTAATGAAACATCACAATGTTTCATTCATAATCATAAACGACGCCTCCTTTTATAACCTTTACAACGTTCATTGTTTTGGTTAACAGTAAAACCAAAACAATAAAAAGGTAAAACCAAAACAATAAATCACCTAGCGTCATTCTTTTAATTAATAAAAATTATTCCATTTTATTATTATTTATGATATAAAATAAAACTATTTTATTTTATTCATTTATTTTGTACAAGAGAATTACTAATATTATTATATTTTTTGTATTTTTTGTGCTAGCAAAAAATATAATAATATTTCATATAGATTATTTAATAAATTATCTCATCATAAATTAAATAATCATAAACGGAAAATATTACATTCGTAAGTGTGTAACCACATAGGTTCATCACTAAGCCGGTAGTAATTAATCTAATTAACTATTAATCAAGGTTGGCGTCTAGCAACACTCCTTAACGACCGGATAGTATAAAGTAACAACCTTACAAAATCAGAACCTTAGTTTAAAGATAATGTATTATTACTTTCCATCATTACAACTCCGGATTATCCTAAGGTATGGTTTATCTATCAAACCTTATTAGATAACTAACTATGTTACATGTCGATCATTAATGATTAGTGAATGACTTAGAAAACTCCTTTTTCTCACTCATTCAATCGCCCTAGCCAAGGTCTTGTAACAACCATTAAGATTAATGACAACATAGAGTTCAAACTCACTACCTAGAGTTGATGGATCCCATCTTGACTCACCACTAATCAGATAGGTACTTAATTACATCCAATGATCATTCAACTAACATTTTTACACACTAGGTGTCCGAAATCAAAACGTTATAAGTAACCTATTGATTACTATGATGATTTCAGGTCAAAGGAAAATTATACATTTAAATTCTTATGAGAATATCCCACTTGACAGTTCATAGGTAATATTAACCATTGAGAATTCTCATTTTGGTCAGTTCAATGATCATATCTCTATAAGCATCATCTATATATGTAACTTAGTAAATGAGATCTACTAATATCTATCAAATAGATACTATTACATATATATTGATCTAACCGAATCATTTAAGTCCTTATTTGATGATCCTATGATCAAGAACATTTTAGATTAAATCCTAAGGACTTGACTTTCATTATCATAATCTCCATTATGATGACAAGTGTATAAATTTAATCAAGGACTTATCATATTAGAATAAAATAATAAACATATATGATCAAAATAACGCCATGTTATTAAACAAAGTTAATAATTACAAAACTAAATTGTTCAATCTATTACATAACAATTGGGTCATGGGCATAATTCCAACAATCTCCCACTTGATGAACTTCAATCCTATATTCCACTTGTACTTATAAAACTCCTTTGATCAAAGTACCTTAGTGAAGGGATCTCCAACATTCTCCTTTCCATCAACCTATTGAATTTGAACATCCTCACGCTCAACAATTTCTTGAATCAAATGGTACTTCTGCAGAACATGTTTGGATCTTTGGTGTGACCTTGGTTCCTTAGCTTGTGCAATAGCACTGATATTGTCACACAATAAAGGAACAACTTCCTTTATCGAAGGAACCACACCAAGTTCAGTTAAGAACTTTTTTATCCAAACAGCTTCCTTAGCTGCTTCACATGCAGCTATGTACTCTACTTCAGTAACTAAATCAGCTACAGTAGCTTGCTTGGAACTTTTCCAACTCACTGCTTCTCCATTCAAGGTAAAAATATAACTAGAGGTAGATTTGCTATCATCTTTATCTTATGCAAAGCTAGCATCGGTGTAGCCTATTAGCTTTAATTCATAATCTCTATATATGAGGAATTGGTCCTTAGTTCTTCTCAAGTACTTAAGGATGGTTTTAATCACTTTCCAATGTTCCTCACCTGGGTTACCTTGATACCTGCTTGCTACTCCTAGCGCGTAGGCTACATCAGGTCTTGTACATGTCATGGTATACATGATAGCTCCCACTGCATTGGCATATGGAACCCTACTCATGCGCTCTCTTTCTTCTAAGGTTTTAGGACAATCCTCCCTACTAAGAGAAATTCTAGTACCTATCGGTAGATAATCTTTTTTGGAATTTTCCATGTGATACATTTTTAAAATAGTATCAATGTATATGGATTGGGAAAGTCCTAGCAGCTTCCTTGATCTATCTCTATAGATTTTGATTCCAAGAATGTAAGCTGCTTCTCCCAAATCTTTCATGGAGAACTGTTCAGATAACCAAATCTTTGTCTTTTGCATGGCTGGTACATCATTTCCTATTAGCAACATGTCATCTACACACAACACTAGAAAATAACTACGCTCCCACTAACCTTTTTGTACACACATGGCTCTTCTTGGCATCTAATAAAGTCAAACTTTGTGATTGTTATATTGAAGCGAATATTCCAACTTCGTGAAGCTTGTTTCAATCCATAAATGGATCTTTGTAGCTTACATATTTTATTAGGAGAAGATGGCAATGTGAAACCTTCAGGTTGAGTCATATAAACATCTTCTTTGAGCTCTCCATTAAGAAAAGCTGCTTTCACTTCCATTTGCTATATCTCATAATAATAATATGTAGCTATAGCAAGTAGAATCCGAATAGATTTGAGCATTGCCACAAGGGAAAAAGTTTCATCATAATCAATACCTTCTTTTTGATTATATCCCTTAGCAACAAGACGGGCTTTATAGGTTTCAACATTTCTGTTCACTCCAATTTTTTTAAAATACCCATTTACATCCTATGGGTTTTATATCCTTTGAGGGATCAACCAAAGTTCATACTTTGTTGATTCTTATGGATTCTAACTCGGATTCCATGGCCTTAAACCACTTCTCAGAATCTAGACTTGCCATAGCCTCTTCGTAAGTCTTAGGGTCATCATCAATATGACTATCTTCGTCACCTTGCACCATTAAGTTTAATCTATCTGGTGCACGACGATCCCTAGTAGACCTTCTAAGAGGCTCATGTACAATAGGTTCTTCCTCTACTTGACCTTGTTATTGCACAGGTTCTTGGACAGGTTCATTAATTGGTACATTCTCCTCAACAGTTGAGGTTGGTATCGTATGTGTTAATTTCAAGACATCAAGTAAAGGTTGCTCAACATGCATCTGATGCTCTTGAGCTTGTGTTGATTCATCATAATCTTGAATTTCATCAAGACATATTTCTACACCATAACTTCCTTCATTAAGGAACTCCCTTTCAAAAAAGGTTGCATTTCTAGCCACAAACACTTTGTGTTGAGAAGAGTGATAGAAATAGTATCCCATAGTTTCCTTGGGATACCCAAAAAATCTGCACTTATCAGGTATAACTTCAAGCTTATCTGGCTGCAATCTCTTGACATAAACTGGACAACCCCAAACTTTCAAAAGTTTTAGGTTAGGCTTACATCCTTTCCACATCTTATATGGAGTTTTAGTGACTGCTTTAGTGGGAACTTTGTTTAATAAATATGCAGCGGCTTCTAAAGTATATCCCCATAGGAAGATAGGAAGATCAGTGAACCTGGATCTCACCATATCCAATAAAGTTCGATTTATCCTTTCTAAAAACACCATTGTGTTGTGGTGTTCCTGGAGAAGTCCACTGAGACAAGATTCCATCTTTCCTTAAATAATCAAAAAATTCATCACTAAGATACTCACCGCCACGATCAGATCTTAGTGCCTCTATACTCTTACCAGTTTGCTTTTCAACTTCACAACAAAATCTTTTGAACATTTCAAATGATTCAGACTTGTGTTTCATAATATACACAAATCCATATCTTGACATATCATCATTGAAGGTGATAAAATAAGAATATCTACCTTTAGCTTGAACTTTCATAGGCCCACATACATCGGTATGTATGAGTCCTAAAAGTTCGCTATCTCTTTCTCCAATTCCAGTAAAAGGAGATTTGGTCATTTTGCCTTTGAGATAAGATTCACAAGTTTCATATGATTCATAATCATATTGACCAAGGCATCCTTCCTTGTGCATAAACCCTGGAGAGATATTTCTTCCTGAACACTTCCACAAAGTCTCTCCATATCAGTACCGGTGGTATGACCTGACTGTGAGGCACTGATTCCCACCAATGCAGTGCGTCTCCCTGCAACAAACTAACTGCATAGTCTAACTTCTCCACGTCTGAGCACTTCATCTGAAATAAAACCCTCTCGGTCCTCTTCAACCAAGCTTCAGCCTCTTCCGGATTCGTCGTTCCATTGAAATCCACAGCTCCAAACTTACGGAGCTTATTATACTGTCCACTCCTGTCTACTGGAGCTTGCATCGAAACCTGAGACCTTTGACCCATGACATACGTGAAAGCCTGAGCAAAGGCTTGAAAGAAACTCGGATCCATGGGATTTGCTTGAGGTATAGGAGGAGGCGGTGGAGGCACTTCTTGTTGTAAACTAGGTGCCTCAGAATTCGGAGCAGAATGTGTCCCAGCATCTTGTGGGACATGGGATTCATCCGTGCTCCCTTGGCGAGAATGAGACCGAGTCATAGCTCCTCGAGTTCTCTTTCGAGGCGGCATTTTCACTCCTTCAATATAAAACTATTGAAAACTTTAGTTCAAGAAAAACAATTTTCAAAGTATGTATACACAGTTCAAATCATGTAAAACAATGCAAAATGGGTAGAACAATTTAAAACAATGCAAGTTGTTCATTGAAAATAATGCAATGCAAACCTGGACCTAAACCTGGTCGCTCTGATACCACTACATGTTGGATCCCGTTTTCGGAGCCCAATATCAGACACATAATGTAACATCCCATCTCCGAAGGGAAGGGTATTTTAGTAAATTGGGACGGGGACGGGTTAGGAGTATTAAATTATAACGCGGCATGAACATATGTCATGCAGCCTCTATAAATGATGAGTTTTGCACAGGCACATAGTCATACATGCATTCATGACATTTCCCTGCCTAAGTGTCTAATTGTGATCTTTTGTGAAATTGGTGTGATAATGGGATTTGGAAAAAATTATTTGGAGTGCGCCATAGAGTGTTTTACATTTTTAGAAATTTATGGTAATTTTTCTGGAATTATCCAGAGAAAATTCCCATCCGCAAAATCGCATGGTCTTGGCCTAAATGTGTTTTTGTAGTGAAAGTGTGGTTTCGTGTTTAAAAAATTATTGGGAGTGGACGGTCTTATGTTTTACAATTTTGGGCAATTTAGGTAATTTTCAAAAAATGATTGGGAAAATTTCTGGCAATTCGGACGGAAAAAATTGCCAATTGGCGAACCGGTCGATTTTTGGTAGCGAAAATTTCTACCCAATGGCACTGTACTATTGGATACATTATTTTGGGATTGAAATTAGGGTCATTGGAGTTGATTGGGGTAAATTTTTGATCTGAATTATAAAAAATTAATATGTTGACTTTTCTTTAAATCTTTGAACAAATCACATTTTGCCACCCATTCTCCTTCATTTAATGCATACGAATCACATGTCTTGGTTTTATCATGTTCTCCTACGGTTTTTGCCTTGTGAATGGAATAAAGATAGTAAGTTATAAGTGTTTCACTTACTCATCCAAAGCTCTCCCATTTTACTCTCTCTCACCATCAATTCTCTTCCTTCTCTCTCAAAGTGAAACCTTCCTCTAGTTCTTCTACTTTCCTTGGTATGATGAGTTTTGTGCATGCTAGAGAAGTGAAGGAGGTTGGTGATTGTATATGTGGAGTGAAGAGGAGAGGTTGATGCTAGGTGAAGAAGTAAGAGTTGGAGTTGGAAGCTTTTATTAGGTAAGGTTTTAATGATACTTTGATTATGTAGTTATTGAATCATGGTGATTAGAAGCATGTAATGGGAATTATGGTACAATTATGATGTTGATTGATGCTTTAATTTGATGATAATTATTGCTTGACTTAATGGGTATAAGGTTAGTTTGAAGTAGGAATGGATAAGGTAGTATGAATACATGGTTTTAACTTGATTTGTGATTGAATTTTGATGATAAATGGTAAGTAGAATTGAGAAATTAAGTGCTGCCAATTTTTAGGTATTAGCCCTAGGACATGTATGAATGTGTATGAATGGTATAAGAACTGATTTGTGTTATTTGGATGCTTGATGATGTGTTAAAGGCAATGGAAATGAGAGAAACAAAGGTTGGACCAAATCTGGAAAATTAGGGTTTTTGATTGATTGTACTGTTTTATTCATAACTCATTGTATAGAAATGCAAATGAGGTGAGGTTTGTGGCCTCTTAAACTTTGGGATGTTAGCTGCATTTTTGTGTGAAATAGGTGTTGTCAAATTGTAACTCTAATAGGTTGAAATTTGGCATGGAAAGTTACTGTTTTATTGCCTGTAAACAGTAACCGAAACCATACCCTATGAGCTTTGCTGTTTTTTCTAAATTAATTGGTAGGGAACTAGGAAAAATGGTCTTCATGGAAGTTGAGGCATATTGAGTTAGCTTTCCATTTCCACTGATCTTGCTAATTTTCGAGTTGTATATTGGGAGATATGAACTGATTCCTATGGACTGGTTTTGGGCATGTTGATGAAACTTAGCTTAAGTGTTGATTTTGTGAGCTTTCTGCTTGTGAGCAATTTTAGAAATTTTTGTGGACTGAATTGGTGAGAGTGATCTTCTGTAAAGTTGAAGAGGAAGAAATTATCTTGAAAATGAGATATGGCATATAATGTTTAGAGGTCAGAGTTGGGAGTTATGATTTTGCAAAAACTGATCCTGCATTAGGTTAGGAATTGCTGATCATGGCAGTAAATTGCATGACAGTTTTGAAATGGTTCGAAATGAAATTGGAAATTGAGTTCTTCATGAAAATTGAAGTTTGAGGATTTATCTTTACAGGGATATAAAGTTCAGATTTTTCTGACTTGTGTACAGGGAGTTATGCTTGTTATAAGTTTACTGCTCAAATTGAATGATTTCAGGGACAGCAACATTGAGTGAATTAATTGACTTGTTTAGCAATGGAATTTGATTTTGGGTTGTTCATGAAAGTTGTAGATGACATTGTGAACTTATTGAGCATATTTATGTGGTAATTTTTGGCTGAAGAATCTGAGAGTTATGGAAATTTCAATGTACTGTTCTGTTTTAATGGGATTTGAGTAGGCAGTAGCTTTGAAGGGATTTTTGACACCCTTAAGGGTGAAATTGATTTTTATGGTCTTCATGAGAATGGTAGAGCTTTTCATTATCTTTCCAACAAGCTATGGTTTGTATTTTCTGATTTGTGTGCTAAAATTATTGTTGTTGGAAATTCGGATGGGAAATAGGAAAAATAAAATAGGGTAATGGAATTTAGCGGTCACTACTGATGCAGCGCGTCTAGTGACGGGCAAAAAAACGTCGCTAAGGCGGCGCGTTGCCCTAGCTGACGAAGCGATTAGTCAGCCCAGCCAAGACGTCGACCCAGCGCGAGCTGGATTTTTTTTATTATTCTTATTATGTTATTATTAGTATTATTTAATTGGTAATTTGTAATTTCATTTTGTCAATTTCTTTTCCGTCCGACATCCGATTGACCTGATTCTTGAGGCATCGGATTCGTAGAATATTTAATTTCATTTTGTGAGAAATTGGGAATTTTTGGACGGGAAATTGACGTGGCCTCGGGTAGCGGAGCCTTTAATCACTGTTTTGTTTAATTGGGGACCTATAGAGGTCCGAATTGCTTGCCGTCGGCGCCAATAGGTTTCTAATTTTAGGCGGATTTTGTTATGGGGAAATTTGGATTTAGGGCAGAAAAATTCATGAACATGCATATTTCACCTATATGTGCATAAATTGCATCTGTAGTGACTCGTTCTTTCTCTGTTTCTTATAGAGGCCCAGTGGGCGTCGTTCGGCCGACGGGGTGAAACTTCCGGCATTAGCTCGGAAGTAATAGGTGAGTAACCTAGTTAGTTTCTCAACCTTATGTGTTTATTAATTATATGCATTGATTGCCGTGAGGATGCGATGATGGATATATGTAATTGATTGTTTTGATTGATTTGGACCATGGGTGTTGAAATATTGGATTATGATATTGAAGTGCAAATGAAAATAAGTGCGTGAGAATGCATTAGTCAATTGGATTGTAAATGTGATAGATTAGTAAATTGGATTGGAAATGTGATAGTGAAGCGAAAGGTAAATGCATGGAATGAATACTGGATGAAAGTCGAGAACATTGGAAAATGATCGAAATAGTAATTAATTGGAATTGGAAATAGAAATGCGATAATTGGATATTGGAAAATGTCATGTGCATTCATGCATGGTAAATGATCGATAATGGCGGTTGTGACCGGTGTCGCCACTCGATTTGAGCTTTAAGCTCAACGCATAGGGCCTCGTGCTAACGTATTCGAGCCTCGGCTCGATGATCGAGCTATGCCCAACGTTTGAGGCTTTAAGCCCAATGTTTGAGCCAATGACTCAGCGTATATGAGCTCGGTAGCGGTCACAACAACGAAAGAAAATGGAAGAGTCACATGCACACTGCATAAATGAATGTTTAATGTGAATTGTGTGAAAGGCTTATTGCCTTATAAAATGTGAAATTGAGTGCTGTGATTTCTTGTTTATGATATATATCTGATGTTGTGTGATTGTGTGGATATGCATGAGTTGGGTGAACCATCGATGATGGTTTCTCCTTGAGTTCATAAACTCACCCAACATTGCATCTATTTTTCAGAAATGGAGAGTACCCGTTGGACACACGGAATACGATATCTCGCTAGCAAGACAAAGTATCGGGTCGGGATCGATTGTCGTCGTATCTGCATTCGTGTATTAATTTGGTATTTAGTAGGCCCAATTGTTTTCATGGAATTGTATAGAGTATTGAGCACTAATGAGTGCTAATAATGATTGAAATTGTTTTATCGGTGAAATGGTATAATCTTTGAAAGTGTTTTGTTATAATTGGGCCAAGTCAATGATTGCTTTGCGACTCTAATGTTTTGAAAGAAAAGATAATGTCATCGCACTCTAATGTTTTTGAAAGAAAAAAAAAATGTCATCGATTTTTGTTAATAAGGTAATGAATGTTCTAATCGCCACCCTCGGGTCACGGCTCGGATATCACCATGGATATCGGGTTCGGGTCTCGTCGGGAGTGGGTGTTACATTAATGGTATCGAGCCAAGTACAATCTTACATGGGCTTTCTGGAAAAAAAAATGGGTGTGTCAAGTTATGTGCATTTAAGTTGTGTCACGGCAGATAGTGACAACTGATCCCCAGTGTAGTATATGAGTCGTATGTATAAATATGTCTCAGTCGTTTAAGCGGTTAGAAAAACAAAGTGAGAAAAAGGATACTGTGTTAGAGTGTGATAAAAGGAAGAAATGGATATCGCAAAATAGGAAAGAGTGTATGGTTCGATCAGACAGACGAAAATTTAGTGTGCTGGTATTGACGGGTATATTGTGAAGCACAATATTGGAGTTAGATTGGGTATATCCTTGAATAGGAATTTGAATAAAGATTATAGTTGGGAATGAATAGAAAAAAAATAGAGTTGTGATAATGGGAAGATTTCCAGTGTATAAGGTAAATGAAAATAAAGTGTTCTATGATATAGAAAAGTTACAATTGGGATTGATTACCGTGATGAGAGTGATATATAAGGATTGGTGATTTGGAGTCAAAATATATTAAGGGCAAAATCAAGAATGATTTCACATCTGTGATCTTGATTTGAATACGGAAATATATGGGTAGAATGCCATAATGAAAAGATTGAAATGTAAGACAATGAAATTGATAGATGAAAAGGTTGTTGGGTTTAATTGATGCACTAAGTAAATGCACACCGCTTATGGGAGCCTATGGTAAGTGAAAATGTTCGATTGCAATTCTTGAGTTAATGGATAATTCTAGCAGAATTCTTGTAAAATAATAATAATTAGTTATGTGTTAGAATAAAAGCGAAATTGCTTATAATGATCGGTTGTATAGGAATAGAGATTGTATATGATCCTCACGGCGAGGGCAGGTGTAAGCAGGAAGGTTATATTGTCCTTGTAAGTGTATATCGATAGTGGGATTACAATCACGGGTGAAATGATTAAGCATAAATGAATAATATGCGGGATTATGATATAGGAAGAAATCGGTGGCCTATTATATAAGCTCGATTATAATGCCGGTAGCTCAAGTTCAAAATGAGTGAGAGTAAGACATGAGAATGCTCGAATGATCAATTGAGAAAGAAATGATCTGATTAAAGATGTTAGCATCGATAATGAGTTTGAGAGAATCAAATGAGGGACATGAATAAAGTAAGGTCCCCATGATGAAATTGGTATCAAAAGAAAATGGTTATCGAGAATTAAATGCAATTAAGGTATTCTTAGCAAGATGATCTATTAATGGGCAAATTGATGGGACTATGGAGATATATTGTCAGATAGGATGTGATGATTATGGTGATGTATGGCGAGATAGTAGAGGAATTAAGTGCTCTTTAGAGATTTATCTTCGTGATGTATCAAGAGTAACTGATTTGTATTACATCTGGCAGAGACTCTAGCGTAAGAGCTAAACTAAGTTACTGGAAGAGTGTACATTATGTTAATGAGATGATTCTGATTATGTCAGAGAAGTACTGCATATTAAGGAAATATTTATTTGTGAATTTGAGGGGATTAAAAAAAATTCGTGTATATTTTGTGTAATTATGTTTTGAAAGCACGAGATCGATATAACGATTGTTTATTCAAGTCAGTGAGTGATCTATCGTGAATAAATTAAGTTATGTGTGGCGAAGAAGGTAAGGAACACGTGGCGAGAATATGTTATGATGAGACAAATTATCTGAAAATTGTTCCTCATTGGAGCGTTCGATAATTAAAAGTTACATGAATTAAGTATGGATGCGGAAAAGGAACATGTCTCAATTGTGTTGCGATGGATAATGGATATAAGCATAAGAAATAGATGAATTGGTATAGTTGAGGAAATTGGTGCGTTATACAAGTCTCATAAGAGTGAATCTTAACTGATTGAATGAATAAAGGGATGAATTAGGATGTGAACATGGGATATTGGGAGAATTAATTAAGATATAGGTATTGATAAAATGCGAAAGTTCAAAAGATATGTGTCACGAATTTGGAATTAATGGGAACTAATGGAATCTGGATGCGTTCATAAATTGTCAAAGATTTTCTAGTTTTAGCAAATCGATAAGAATAATTGAGGAAAACATGTGAATGTTATGACTAATGATCATAAAGGAGACATTTGAAGTGTTCCAATAAAGGTTCTAATGTGATCTATGGAAATTGGATAAAGTGATTTTATGTACCTTGGGGACAAATATGATTCCATGGGCGGTATTATGATTAATGATTTGAAATTTGTTATTCTGAGTGTGGCCTAAAAGCTTGGAGACATAAATCGTACAGAAATACTTTGGAGATGTCTATGAATATGCAAATCGATAACTATTGAGTTATGTAAATGCGATAGAATGATTTGAAAAGGATTCGGTGGCCGATTACTCCAAACTAAGCTAATGGTGCAATTCAAGGAATTGAACAAAGAAATAAAGAAATTCAATTGCAGAAAAATCAAAAGTTGGGCAATAAAGTGATCAAATCTGGTGTATTATTGCGTATTAATAGTCGAACTAAAAAAAAAAAGGGGCAAAAGAAAGTATTATTAGCTATGGGAATTTCAACGGTGGTGTGCATCAAAACGGATTGGCAAAACCCGAAGTGAGGAAGTAGAAATTGTAAACCGTATCAAAGAACTTTAGATAACTCCATTTGTTGAGGAAAGTGATAGGTATAGTTCGAATTAAGACATATGGGTGATATTCATTACGGGAACTGTTAGTGAAAATGTAAGGAATGATCAAAGCTTTATGTTCTAGCAAGAGCGTATTGAAAGAGTAATTGAAAGGTTAGAATGGGAAAACGAATGATTATAAGTAAATGGTTCGAGAAAGCATAAGAAATAATCGAAGCGTTATGTTCTAGTAAAAGTATTGTGGAAAAGCAATTGATGGTTAAACGATAACATGTGTGATTAACCAACAAGTGTTTTAGATTTCATTAGGATATAAGATTGATCTATAGGGCAAAGTGATTGTGGTATGACAATCATTATATTGGTGTCACCATTGAAAAGTGTATAAGGGTCTACTTGCTAAAAGGAGTCACTATCCTATATTATGTGATCAGGGCAATAAAGTGATAGGTTAAGCAATTTAAGATGGTAACATTGATTTGAATTGATTCACACCGAGGTTATAAATCTCATGAGATTTGTGTTTTGATAATAACGGAATCGATAGCGATAAATGAAATATTTTGAAGGGTATGGCCTCGGCCAAAAGTACTTAGATGGGAATAAAGGTGTAGTTAAGAAAAATTGAATTAAGTGAGGAATGGCCTCCATACGATTGTGGTGTGAATAGAATTATGGATTGGCAAGTTAGGCTAAAACTTAAAAGATGATTGGATTCACAAAGTATTGATATCGAAAGTGACGAATTGCGTGATCATGAGAAAGCGGTAAAATCATGTAAAGTTGAGAAAGGAAAAGAGTCATTGATTGTTTTGATTTCCGTTCATTGACCGAATGTGGTCGTGTAGTGAAAACAGTGGGAAACAGAGGGTATTAATCAAAAAGACTCCCCTGCCTTCCTGATAAATCGTATATGAAATTTTGAGGACGAAATTTTTATTAGGAGGGGAGAATTGTAACATCCCATCTCCGAAGGGAAGAGTATTTTAGTAAATTAGGACGGGGACGGGGACGGGTTAGGAGTATTAAATTATAACGCGGCATGAACATATGTCATGCAGCCTCTATAAATGATGAGTTTTGCACAGGCACAAAGTCATACATGCATTCATGACATTTCCCGGCCTAAGTGTCTAATTGTGATCTTTTGTGAAATTGGTGTGATAATGGGATTTGGAAAAAATTATTTGGAGTGCGCCATAGAGTGTTTTACATTTTTAGGGATTTATGAGAATTTTTCTGGAATTATCCGGAGAAAATTCCCAGACCGGCAAAATCGCCGGTACTTGGCCTAAATGTGTTTTTGTAGTGAAAGTGTGGTTTTCGTGTTTAAAAAATTATTGGGAGTGGACGGTCTTATGTTTTACAATTTTGGGCAATTTAGGTAATTTTCAAAAAAATGATTCGGGAAAATTTCCTGGCAATTCCCGGACCGGAAAAAAATCGCCAATTGGCGAACCGGTCGATTTTTGGTAGCGAAAATTTCTACCCAATGGCACTGTACTATTGGATACATTATTTTGGGATTGAAATTAGGGTCATTGGAGTTGATTGGGGTAAATTTTTGATCTGAATTATAAAAAATTAATATGTTGACTTTTCTTTAAACCTTTGAACAAATCACATTTTGCCACCCATTCTCCTTCATTTAATGCATACGAATCACATGTCTTGGTTTTAACATGTTCTCCTACGGCTTTTGCCTTGTGAATGGAATAAAGATAGTAAGTTATAAGTGTTTCACTTACTCATCCGAAAGCTCTCCCCATTTTTACTCTCTCACCATCGAATTCTCTTCCTTCTCTCTCAAAGTGAAACCTTCCTCTAGTTCTTCTACTTTCCTTGGTATGATGAGTTTTGTGCATGCTAGAGAAGTGAAGGAGGTTGGTGATTGTATATGTGGAGTGAAGAGGAGAGGTTGATGCTAGGTGAAGAAGTAAGAGTTGGAGTTGGAAGCTTTTATTAGGTAAGGTTTTAATGATACTTTGATTATGTAGTTATTGAATCATGGTGATTAGAAGCATGTAATGGGAATTATGGTACAATTATGATGTTGATTGATGCTTTAATTTGATGATAATTATTGCTTGACTTAATGGGTATAAGGTTAGTTTGAAGTAGGAATGGATAAGGTAGTATGAATACATGGTTTTAACTTGATTTGTGATTGAATTTTGATGATAAATGGTAAGTAGAATTGAGAAATTAAGTGCTGCCAATTTTTAGGTATTAGCCCTAGGACATGTATGAATGTGTATGAATGGTATAAGAACTGATTTGTGTTATTTGGATGCTTGATGATGTGTTAAAGGCAATGGAAATGAGAGAAACAAAGGTTGGACCAAATCTGGAAAATTAGGGTTTTTGATTGATTGTACTGTTTTATTCATAACTCATTGTATAGAAATGCAAATGAGGTGAGGTTTGTGGCCTCTTAAACTTTGGGATGTTAGCTGCATTTTTGTGTGAAATAGGTGTTGTCAAATTGTAACTCTAATAGGTTGAAATTTGGCATGGAAAGTTACTGTTTTATTGCCTGTGAACAGTAACCGAAACCATACCCTATGAGCTTTGCTGTTTTTTCTAAATTAATTGGTAGGGAACTAGGAAAAATGGTCTTCATGGAAGTTGAGGCATATTGAGTTAGCTTTCCATTTCCACTGATCTTGCTAATTTTCGAGTTGTATATTGGGAGATATGAACTGATTCCTATGGACTGGTTTTGGGCATGTTGATGAAACTTAGCTTAAGTGTTGATTTTGTGAGCTTTCTGCTTGTGAGCAATTTTAGAAATTTTTTTGGACTGAATTGGTGAGAGTGATCTTCTGCAAAGTTGAAGAGGAAGAAATTATCTTGAAAATGAGATATGGCATATAATGTTTAGAGGTCAGAGTTGGGAGTTATGATTTTGCAAAAACTGATCCTGCATTAGGTTAGGAATTGCTGATCATGGCAGTAAATTGCATGACAGTTTTGAAATGGTTCGAAATGAAATTGGAAATTGAGTTCTTCATGAAAATTGAAGTTTGAGGATTTATCTTTACAGGGATATAAAGTTCAGATTTTTCTGACTTGTGTACAGGGAGTTATGCTTGTTATAAGTTTACTGCTCAAATTGAATGATTTCAGGGACAGCAACATTGAGTGAATTAATTGACTTGTTTAGCAATGGAATTTGATTTTGGGTTGTTCATGAAAGTTGTAGATGACATTGTGAACTTATTGAGCATATTTATGTGGTAATTTTTGGCTGAAGAATCTGAGAGTTATGGAAATTTCAATGTACTGTTCTGTTTTAATGGGATTTGAGTAGGCAGTAGCTTTGAAGGGATTTTTGACACCCTTAAGGGTGAAATTGATTTTTATGGTCTTCATAAGAATGGTAGAGCTTTTCATTATCTTTCCAACAAGCTATGGTTTGTATTTTTCTGATTTGTGTGCTAAGAATTATTGTTGTTGGAAATTCGGATGGGAAATAGGAAAAATAAAATAGGGTAATGGAATTTTTCGGTCACTAGAATGACAGCGTATCTAGTGACGGTGGCTGTCAACGTCGCTAGGGCGACGCGTTGCCCTAGCGACGAAGCCGATTAGTCAGCCCCGCTGGGGCGAGACGTCGGCCCCAGCGAGGCTGGATTTTTTTATTATTATTCTTATTATGTTATTATTAGTATTATTTAATTGGTAATTTGTAATTTCATTTTGTCAATTTCTTTTCCGTCCGACATCCGATTGACCTGATTCTTGAGGCATCGGATTCGTAGAATATTTAATTTCATTTTGTGAGAAATTGGGAATTTTTGGACGGGAAATTGACGTGGCCCCGGGTAGCGGAGCCTTTAATCACTTTATTTTGTTTAATTGGGGACCTATAGAGGTCCAATTACGCACCTTCGCCGCCAATAGGTTTCTAATTTTAGGCGGATTTTGTTATGGGAAATTTGGATTTAGGGCAGGAAAATTCATGAACATGCATATTTCACCTATATGTGCATAAATTGCATCTGTAGTGACTCGTTCTTTCTCTGTTTCTTATAGAGGCCCAAGTGGAGCGTCGTTCGACCGACGGGGCGGAAACTTCCCGGCATTAGCTCGGAAGTAATAGGTGAGTAACCTAGTTAGTTTCTCAACCTTATGTGTTTATTAATTATATGCATTGATTGCCATGAGGATGCAATGATGGATATATGTAATTGATTGTTTTGATTGATTTCGGACCATGGGTGTTCGAAATATTGGATTGTGATATTGAAGTGCAAATGAAAATAAGTGTGTGAGAATGCATTAGTCAATTGGATTGTAAATGTGATAGATTAGTAAATTGGATTGGAAATGTGATAGTGAAACGAAAGGTAAATGCATGGAATGAATCTGGATTTGAAAGTCCGAGAACATTGGAAAATGATCGAAATAGTAATTAATTGGAATTGGAAATAGAAATGCGATAATTGGATATTGGAAAATATCATGTGCATTCATGCATGGTAAATGATCGATAATGGCGGTTGTGACCGGTGTCGCCATCGATTTGAGCTTTAAGCTCAACGATAGGCCTCGTGCTAACGTATTCGAGCCTCGGCTCGATGATCGTGGCTATGCCCAACGTTTGGGCTTTAAGCCCAATGTTTCAGAGCCAATGACTCAACGTATATGAGCTCAAAGCATGCGGTCACAACAACGAAAGAAAATGGAAGAGTCACATGCACACCGTGATAAATGAATGTTTAATGTGAATTGTGTGAAAGGCTTATTGCCTTATAAAATGTGAAATTGAGTGCTGTGATTTCTTGTTTATGATATATATACAGATTGTGTGATTGTGTGGATATGCATGAGTTGGGTGAACCATCGATGATGGTTTCTCACCGAGTTCATAAACTCACCCAACATTGCATCTATTTTTCAGAAATGGAGAGTACCCGTTGGACACAGAATACGATATCGCTAGCAAGACAAAGTATCGGGTCGGGATCGATGTCGTCTCAGATTCTGCATTCGTGTATTAATTTGGTATTTAGTAGGCCCAATTGTTTTCATGGAATTGTATAGAGTGACTGAGCACTAATGAGTGCTAATAATGATTGAAATTGTTTTATCAGTGAAATGGTATAATCTTTGAAAGTGTTTTGTTATAATTGGGCCAAGTCAATGATTGCTTTGCGCACTCTAATGTTTTTGAAAGAAAAAGATAATGTCATGCGCACTCTAATATTTTTGAAAGAAAAAAAAAATGTCATACGATTTTTGTTAATAAGGTAATGAATGTTCTAGTACGCCACCCTCGCGGGTCACGGGCTCGGATATCATCATGGATATCGGGTTCGGGTCTCGTCGGGAGTGGGGTGCTACACAGAAGCGTGATGCTTGCGCGTGGAGGGGAGACCTTGAAGTTGAAAATTTAGAAGAAAATATCCCTCAGAAGCAAAGGTGGGCGTCGCCGCGGCGTGTGTTGTCTCGCAACGGCGAAACGCTTTAGGAAGCTACGCCGCGGCGAGGGTTTCGTTACCCGCGAGATAAGCTTCGTCGTGGTGAGCATAAGGTCTCGTCGCGGCGAAAGCCCTTTCTCCCACAGAAACCTAAACTTTACACTTTCATCCATTTTCATCGAGACAACCCAACCCAAAAATAAACTTGAACATAAACATAACCTTCCAAAACTTATCCTCTTAAATAAACGATTTAATGCGAAAGGTTGGAAACTAAAATCAACATCATCCATATCTCATTGATAACCAAAAGAAGAGTTTTACAAAGCTTTAATGGCATTTCAAGCCATAATACATCATTTGAGTTCAAGACCAAAATACAAAATACACTTGAACAATTAAAACGTGAAATGTGACTAAAGCTTTGAATTCCAAAAGATAACTTGAAAATACAAAAATATGACAATTCGGAGTGATGTCATAACTCTTGACTTACTCGTTCTCTTGCTCATCACCTGAATAGGGGGAGGATAAAGGGGTGAGCTATAAAACTCGTAGGTAACATATTTATAATAAAGAAACAAGTAAAACTATTTTAAAAAAGATAACTCATTGTCGTGGTACACTTTTGAAACCATAGTAATTCCACATGTAGATATTATTATCTCAAAATGCTTGCTTTTCAAACAATTCATGAGCAATTTTAAAACATGTATGCATCAAACGTGTTAACAGATCATAAGTACATATGCACAGCAGAAATGGTTCGGGTAAGTCCGGGTTCATGACGCACTACACATTCCCATATAATGGTCCTCTGTAGCCGTAAATTCTTGAGGCAGTCCTTGAGGGAGCTCCATGTCACTAGCGGGCAGGTAGAAGAAGCCTATACATGGGTCAACGTGCACGTGATGGTTCTTGAGGGACTACCACAAACCCACATAACATACATAGTTTAAAATCTTGTAAATTTGTTGCCAAAATGGCAGTTTCTTGTAAACTTGCTTTTCATAACCTTGATATCCTTGTAAAAATCATTTTTGAAAACATAATTTCATGAGGATGTATTCTTTTAAAAAGAAACCATTTTCAAAGTCTTTTCATTAATCAATACAAGTCATGTAGCAAACATATAACAATTTCACAATGCACTCAAAAAGAAAATAAAGCAACATTGATGATGCAATTTAAATCATTAAATCTTTCTTGATTTGAACAAAACAATGAACGGCTTATTTACTCTATTATAAACGTGTACCCACCTTGAGTTCCTTGCTTATACACTTGTTTAGGAATGTCTTTCCTCTTGTTCCTCTTTCTTCTCTTTCCTCACATGATTTCCTTAACCAATAACCAAAATTCCAATCAATTTGGTGTAGAAATCGGAAAGTCATACTTTAACAATTCGAACTATAACCAAAGCTGAAACAAAAATTCTATGCTTAACTTCGATCCAAAATTTGATATTCTTAGAGACTGATACATAATTTCCTTTCTCCACAAAACTTGTAGTTCTATGTCTTTAGTTTATAACGAATTAAAAATTACCTCATTTGGACATCTACAAAAAAAGTTATGACCAAAATATCAATACATGACTGTTCTGGAGGCTTGAGCTCGCCGCGACCAAGGTTAAGCTCGCTGCAGCGAATTGCTTGTGCGCGCCGCGACGTGCGAGCTCAAAAACCTCTCCCAAAACTTGATTTTTTGACAATCATCGACTACATTTCTCCCAAAGTTCAATGATAATACATCTAAATCCTAAACCATCTTTTCTACTTCATTTCTACACTCATTTCAACCCAATATCATCAACAAAACATCAAAAACTATCCTTGATCATTAACCCTAAAGAAAACACTTACATATTTCATTCAATACTACTTTCCACACAAGTTAAGCTATACTGGGGTTTCATCTAACCAAAACAAGATGGCATAAACTCATACTTACTTGTTTTAGTCTCAAAGTCTTCAAGTTCTTCAAAGTTTCCCAAAACCCTAGCTTTCCCTCTTTTTCTCTTCTTCTTCCTCTCTTTCACGACACTCTCCTCTCTCCCTCTTCTTTTTTTTTTTTTCTTCTATTCTCTTTCACTTAAGCCTAAAAAGAATGAGCAAGGACTATAATGCCCCTCTATGTAAGCCTTATATCTCTTACCCTTAAGTGATCTTCCATGTTTGCCCTTAAACATTTTTACTTCTTCATTTTCACCTACACCATACTATACTCTAACTTAATCTTAATTTCTCTAACTAATACTTCCAATTCCATCAATCTAAGCAATAAATCCTCCAATCATTTACATGCCAATTAAACTTTAAACAAAAATAATTTATCTAGAAAAATCACATAATCAAAACAATTCATACTTAATAAAATCACTAAAAATTTGGGGCCCAACAGACCAAGTCTACAATGCCAAAGGTACGTTTTATTTGATTGATTATCTCTCTTTCTTTTATGACCAGAAACATTCGTAATTGGATAAACAACTATTTCAGGTGAGACATAAAGATCATGTTGTAAATAACCATTGACATATAATTCATCACCATGAAATATATCACATTGGTTATTCTTAAAGATTGTATGAAATCCACGTTTGTCTAATGACGAAATGTAAACAATGTTCGAAACAAACTTAGAAATATAATAACAATCTTCCAATAATAAAGTATTTCCCGTAGGCATAATAAGATAAATAGTTCCTACAACTAGAGCTGCAACAGTTGCTCCATTCCCAACTTGTAACTTTATTTCTCCCTTCTTTAATCTCCTACTGATCCTTAAACCCTGCAACATATTGCAGATATTAAAGCTACTACCGGTATCTAATACCCATTTAGTAGAATCAATAGTAGTTAAAGAAATCATGAAAACATTTTTCATAAATGTCCCACCTTGTTTCTTGCCTTTCAAAGTGGCCAAATACTCTGGGTGATACTTAAAATATGCATCCAATGCATTAGCATCATCAATTCCCTCAGGAGGCTCTTCCTTCATGGGTTTATCAATTACATCGATAAGTTTCTCATGCATAAGAACAATTCTCATATTGTGATACCAATCATCAAAATTGTTACCAGCTAGTTTATTAGCATCAAGAATGCTTCGTAGTGATATAATAGACATTTTGAAAAATATAATAAAAGAGATAATATTAAAATAAGAACATAGTCATATATCATTAGACATGAATTTTTATCTCAATGATATAACATCTTTAAAACATGAATGAGCCCCTTGGTTGTCAAGTCGTTACTCATGCATAATTAAAGAGTGATAAATTGTTTATTTTATCATATAAAATTTTATAGTAGGCATAATACTAAATAGTCCCCTAGTTATCAGGTCGTTCCTATTTGTATAAATTAATTTATCCATCCAAGTGACGGAGAATTAATTAATTCTATACTCCTTAGGTAGTCTAGGTCAAAAATATAAAATTAAATAAATTTTCCTCACATGCATCATATACAATAGAAAATATTATTTATCTCGAACTACAAGTTACCCAGTTATCGGTCATTTCTTGCAAACAAAAATAAATATTATTATCTATTTAAGTGAAAATTTTTCTTTTGATAAATATCATATATTATATCAAAATAAACTCTATAATTTTAAAGGTCAAGATTTTATGCTATTAAAACAATTTTAATAACATTAACGATCATATCAATTTATTTTAATTTTTATAACAATTAACAAAATAATAATAATTAAAAATCTGTCAAAAGTTTTTCATTTGCTTTTAAAACTGTTGATGTGTGATAACAACCGTCAAAAGCTTTTCACCAAAAGCCAACTTTCAATTAAAACATGTATATCACATATGGAAAAATTACGCACACAGTATGTATAGTTCAGACAATATCTTGCATTAACCATCATACAACGTTACTTAAACAAATGGGAATAAATGCATTCTGTGAAACCAATTTCACAATGCAGCCAATTTTCCACTGTACACGTTAAAACAAAAAACATGCTTACGTTTAACATCTGTCCAAATACTAGTGTACTGCATGTTTTTCCAACTGTTTATAATGCGTAAAGGGTACAAGTTGACACTCAACATCTATCAAAACAAACCCTTGGATTACCCATGCTTACAACACCTTTACAAGCATGCATACATTATCTATTCTAAATTTCTAATGCATTTAACTAAATCCTTTTAAACGTACAGCAACCATCGAAAGCATTTAATGTTTTACTGTGCTTGAAC
The DNA here is from genome assembly GCA_029891385.1 of Erythroxylum novogranatense. Taxonomy (NCBI): domain Eukaryota; kingdom Viridiplantae; phylum Streptophyta; class Magnoliopsida; order Malpighiales; family Erythroxylaceae; genus Erythroxylum; species Erythroxylum novogranatense. Next base: position 42,634,328 of record CM057226.1, on the reverse strand, counting down.
AACATTTGTCCAATGCTTAGAAATACGTACAACAACCATTAAATGCATTTAATGGTTTTCCCGTACATAACTTTTATCCAAAACTTTCTTTTGCTATTTTCACAGTGAACGTACAATTTCACAGTGCAACATACGTATTCTCTGTTAAACCTTGCAAAACAACCTTGCTTTTAAATATTCGTATAACATGCATTTACCGCACATATTTTTGAACACCAACGTACGCCATGCGTCGTATGATAACAATTATCAACAAATACAACACGATTTATAGTATGATGTAAACGCAAAAATTTGACTTTGATATTAATTTAAGGATCGTAATATACAGTAAAAATTAAAATTACAATCACATATTCAACTAATGCGTTTAATAAACATACTAATAATAAGAATAGGTAAAAATAAATACCTGAAATTTATGAGGACTAATCAATACTGAACTTCGAAAACACGAAGTCTTTATATGCTCCATACCGAAAAATATACCCCGCTTTCAACACTTGATATGATTATAATTTAAATTTGAGGAACCCTTTCTTCAAGAACAGAGAAACTAATTTTCCTATACTTTCTTGATTTATTTTCAAGTACCAAAAAAGAAGAAGGACACAAACTATTATCTTTTTCTCATCTTTTCAGTTTTGTTAAAGTAAACGAAAAATACAAAAACAGCTTTTTGTATACTCTCACGTATAAAAAAAACGAACCAGAAAAGAGTCGCAATTCCTCTTCTTATCAACGTACATAAAACGAAAAACCAACTCTATTTCTCTTCACTCACACACGGACTACATAAAAATCACCGATTACATAACCATTACTTCCATGCATGCTAGTCATTAATGAAACATCACAATGCTTCATTCATAAACGACGCCTCCTTTTATAACCTTTACAAACGTTTATTATTTTGGTTAACGGTAAAATCAAAACAATAAATCACCTGGCGTCATTTTTTTAATTAATAAATAATTATTTTATTTTATTATTATTTATGAAATAAAATAAAACTTTATTTTATTCATTTATTTTGTACAAGAGAATTACTAATATTAATTATATTTTCTTTGCTAACAAAAATATAATAATATGCCATATAGATTATTTAATAAATTATCTCATAATAAATTAAATAATCATAAACGAAAAATATTACATTCGTAAGTGTGTGATCACATAGGTTCATCACTAAGCCGGTAGTAATTAATCTAATTAATTACTAATCAAAGTTGACGTCTAGCAACACTCCTTAACGACCGGATAGTATGAAGTAACAACCTTACAGAATCAGAATCTTAGTTTAAAGATAATGTATTATTACCTTCCATCATTACAACTCCGGATTATCCTAAGGTATAGTTTAACTGTCAAACTTTATTAGATAACCAACTATGTTACATGTCGATCATTAATTATTAGTGAATGACTTAGAAAACTCCTCTTTCTCACTCATTCAATCGTCCTGGTCAATGTCTTGAAACAACCATTAAGATTAATGACAACATAGAGTTCAAACTCATTATCTAGAGTTGATGGATCTCATCTTGACTCACCACTAATCAGATAGGTACTTAATTACATCCAATGATCATTCAACTAACATTTTTACACACTAGGTGTCCGATATCAAAACGTAATAAGTAATCTATTGATTACCATGATGATCTCAGGTCAAAGGAAAATTATACATTTAAATCCTTATAAGAATATTCAACTTGACAGTTCATAGGTAATATTAACCATTGAGAATTCTCAGTTTGGTCAGTTCAATAATCATATCTCTATATGTATCATCTATATATGTAACTTAGTAAATGAGATCTACTAATACCTATCCAATAGATACTATTACATATATATTGATCTAACCGGATCATTAAAGTCCTTATTTGATGATTCTATGATTAAGAACATTTTAGATTAAATCCTAAAGACTTGACTCTCATTATCATAATCTCCATTATGATGACAAGTGTATAAATTTAATCAAGGACTTATCATATTAGAATAAAACAACAAACATAATATGATAAAAATAATTGCCATGTTATTAAACAAAATTAATAATTACAAAACTAAATTGTTCAATCTATTACATAACGATTAGGTCATGGGCATAATTCCAACAGATGCGTGAGGCAATGGTTTAGATGCGTGGGGCAATGGTTTTGAGTAACCAGACAATGGACCACTAGGTTGGCAAGTTTTGTGTAATTAGTGGAGTATATCTCCTATAGGGCTACGTACTATATAGCCCTGTAATTTTTCTACCAACAATATATCATTCTCGTTTAATTTTCAAGGGAAAAAAACAGTAATTTATGCACTAGCAGTCTGGATATATACTATACAATTTAAGCTTCCAATGCTTATTATTATTCTTATCTTAGAGTGAGCTTTGCTCTATTGCTACCTTCTTCTTGTAACTTATTCATAAGGTTCTTATTCAATCGATCAATTATTTTAATTTCTTTAGAAAATATTATAGTTAAAATTTGACATATCATGTAAAGTCTCGATCAATTCATTACATTTTTTATTACATTCATTTGTCTAATGCGCTTTTGTATTCAACATTATTAATTATGAAAATAATGTAAAATTTGAAATATAATGCAAGGCATGATAAAAATTCATTAAACCACTTAGTTTAATGAGTTTTTAAGTATGGATTTAGTTAGTCGTCAATTAGGTTACTTCGGATTGTACAATGTCAAATTTTTAAGTAATATGACAAAATATAATTTAGATGTGTGGCTTAATAATTTATTATTCTTATACTTAATTTTATGATATAAAATCACAATACCTATATTAATAAAACTATAACGCTAATACAAAATGCATGTAATATTTCTTGATAACTCTTATCTTTTACAGTATATCAATAAGACATAATTTTCATTATTTTATTTACATTGATATTCGTCATAACAAATTATGGTGTTAATGTGATAGTTCGATGATATCTTAACCAAATCTTTTCAATTAAACCCTCCATTGTTAATAATTTTTCTAATTAATTCATTCCATTAATTCTGTTAATGGAAATGCAAACACGAACGTCAATATGTCAATTGTCACATATAGTGATACACATGGCATTGTCGGTTCCAATAATGTAAACATATCATCCATATAAACGTCATATCAATACTTTATATCAATTTACTCGCACTAACATTGTTTTTGGATTCGAGGAAGCCTCGTAGACGGCCAGGTCAAGACACCTTCCTCTCGAGTACAATTATGCCTTCATCTCACATGGTAGCCAAGCAAGACATCATCATTGAGGCCTAACTAATTCTTCATCTACAGTAAAATCTATCTCGCCTGTGCTCTTACAAGAGAAATTTAAGATGGAATCGAACCCTGACCTAACTAAAATCAAGCCTCGCTCTCAACCATCAAGTCACACCCCTTGAGGACTACTCGCACTAACATGTATATTATTAATAAGTCCTCTAATTATCGAAGTTGGTCTAGTCTATCAAGATATGGTATGTATGCCTGAAATAATAATATCAATCAATTATGGAATAAAAATTATTTCTATATTGGTAAGTATAAATTATATGTTATCCCAATTCTATCATACATCTTTATTCACTTCATTTAGTTTTCATCACGTATTATGAGATTTTCATAATATAGATATTAATAGATGAGAGGATATATTGTGTTCCTCAAAAGCAATGTTAGATTGTAATCTACCTTAGAACTTAATTATTTGCATTTAATACTAGCAAGTAATTTTGTCCCTCATCAAAATATTTTTACGATTATATGTTTTAAATAAGATCTATAGGCTTATGATCATTTAAAATGTATAATTTATCCCCACTAATATAACATTATTTTTCAGTTATATGATTGATTAATATTTATTATTATTTTAAATATGCATTTAATATTTGAAAGCATACACAAACAATAAGGATAAATAACTAAATTGATTTTAATAACTTCTCAATTAAAACTTCCAATTATTAATAATTTCTAATTAAACTTAAATGCGATGAGGTATTAATAATATATGTAAATCTACTATTAATAAATTGATTAAAATATTAATACGACATCAACAGAAATGATTTATTAACATCATAAAGATACATTCATGTAACATTTGTGACGCATTCATAGAACATTTGTGGGACTTATAATACTATATGTCTATATATATGTATTTGTAACATCCCAACCTCAATTGGAAGGGTAAAATAGTAAATTGGCATAGGATGTGCTAGATTGGGATTTCATAGGACTGTTCATGCATAATAGGATTGCTACATAGTCACAATTGTGCACATGAACTTATTGTACATGCATACATGACATTCCCGGTTTTCTTGCCTAAGATAATTTTATTAGGATTAGCGTGATTTTTGAGTTTGGAAAATTATTCTGAGTGCGCCATAAATTGTTTTCTATTTTAAGGGATTTTTAGGAATTTTTCTGGATTTTTTTGGAGAAAATTCTCGGACTGGAAAAATTACCAATTGGCGAACCGGTCAATTTTCGGTAGCAAAAATTGCTACCCAATGGTACTGTCTTATTGGATATATTATTTTGGGATTGAAATTAGAGTCATTTGAGTTGATTGGGTTAGGTTTTGATCTGGATTAAAGAATTAATAAGTTGACTTTTCTTTGAAACCATGAACAAATCACTTTTTGCCAACAAATGCCTTCATTTAATGCTCCTAATTTGTTCCTATCGGTTTGCCTTGTAAATGGCATAAAAAAAACAAGTTGATGGCCTTTGTTCTTACTCATCCGAAGCATAAACCCTTTCTTTACATATCCATCGATTTTTGCTTTTTTCTTCACCTTCCTCCACAAATTCAAGAGTTCTCCTACTTCCAACTAAATTATTGTCTTACCATCATGATGAGTTACATGTTTGATGTTAGAAGAAAGTAGAGAACGTGAGAAATTGGTGTGCCTTGAAGTGGAAAAGCTAATTAGGTAAGTAAGTTTAATTAAGTTTTCAATGATGCTTAAGTATGAATTTATGAATCATGGTAGGTAGAAACATCGAATGGGAGTTATGGTATGTTTATTATGATTATTGATGCCTTAAATTGATGATAATTATTGCTTGAATTAACGGGTATAAGATTAGGGTTAGTTATGAATTGAAAGTAGGATGAGTGATGAATGGTTTTAGCTTGATTGTAATTGCATTTTGATGATGAATTGTGTATAGGAATTGAGAAATTAATGCTGCCAAAATGTGACTATTAGCCCTAGTGAATGTATGAATATTGTAGGTACTGATTTTGTGTTAAAATGAGATGCCTATGGTAGTAGGAATTGAATTGGTATGATAGGAAGTGAATTGGTGAAGTAAAGCTGAAAATTGATTTTTGACCTAGTATACTGATTAGATCATAACTCATTGTTTAGATATGCAAATTAGGCAAAGTTTGTGCCCACTTAAACTTTGGTTTGTTGGCTACATTTTTGTATGAAATAGGTGTTGTCCAATTTTAGCTTTAAGAGGGTGAAATATGGCTTGGAAAGTTACTGCTGGAAATGATGTGAACAGTATCCGGATTGATAACCTATGAGTTTGCTAATTTTTCTAAATTAATTGAGAAGGAATTAGGAAAAATGGACTAAATGAAAGTTGAAGCCTATTCAGTTAACTTTCCAATGCCACTGATTTTGCAATTTTTAGATATGTATATTAGGAGTTATGGACCAATGACTGTTGGCTGTTTTAATGCATTAAATGAAACCTAGTTGAAATGGTAGATTTGGTGTACATTCTGATTTGGAGGAATTTTAGTAATTTGTGTGAATTGAATTGGTGTTAGGGATCTACTGAAGAGTTTTAGAGGACACATTTATCTGGAAAATGGTATATGGCATATAAGTTTTGGAGATCAGATGTGGGAGTTATGGATTTTCAAATTCTGAACCTGCATTAGGATGTTAACTGCTGATCATGACAGAAACTTGCATAACAGATTTGAAATTGTTAGAGGTTGAATTGGAATTTGGGTTCTTCATGAAACTTGAAATTTGAGATCTTATCTTTTCAGGGATATAAAGTAGTGATTTTTTTTGACTTGTGTACAAGGAGTTATGCTTGATAGAAATTTACTGCTCAGATTGAGTGATTTCAGGGACATCAACATTGAGTGAATTATTTGACCTAGTTAGCAAGAGAATTGAAATTTTGGTTGTTCATGAAAGTTGTAGATAACATTGTGAGCTTGATGAGCATATTTATTGTATAAGTTTTGACTGCATAGAATGAAAGTTAGTGAATTTCCAATTACTGTTTTGTTTTAAGAGGTGAGTGTGTGGGCAGTAGCTTCCATGAGATTTTTTTTTTGACACCCTTCGGGGTGAACTTGCTTGTTCGAGTCTTCATGAACTTGTAGAGTTTTTCATTACCTTTCCAACGAGATATAGTTTACATTTTTCTGAATTGTGTGTAAAAAGTTATTGTAGATTGAATTTCGGACAGGAAAGAGGGAAAAAGAGAAGGAAATAAGAGCTATTAATTGTTAAATTTTGGTTTCTTTCGTGAATAACTTTTCCGTCCAACGTCCGATTGACCTGATTCTTGAGGCATCGGATTCATAGAATATTGAATTTTATTTTCTGAGAGATCCGGAATTTTTGGATGTGAAATTGACGTGAGTCCGGGTAAAGGTCTGTTTAATCACTATTTTATTTAATTGGGGACCTATAGAGGTCCAAACTGTGCACCGTCAGCGCCAATAGGTTTCTAATTTTTAGACGAATTTTTCTGAGAGAAAAAAATGAGATTAGGGCCCGGAATTCATGAACATGCATATTTCACCTACATGTGCACAAATTGCATATTTAGTGACTCGTTCTTTCTCTGATTCTTATAGAGGCCCAAGTGGAGCGTCGTTCGACCGACAGTGAAACTTCTCAGATAGCTCGGAGTAATAGGTGAGTAACTTAGGTGGTTACCTCAATCTACGTGTTTACTGTGACTTATTTGCCCTACAGGGATTTCTTGGATTACGTGATATTAACTGTAAATTACTGCTCATTGGGAATTCTAGACTGTTATGTAACTGTTCAATTAAACATGTGCACTCATGCATAGATGCATAAACTGATAAAGAATAAATGTGAACCGAGTCGTTACTGATATTGCGAGCCTAGAGCTCGAAGGGAGATAATTCTCCTGACGCGCTTCATCGACTCTTGAACACCGCTAAAGCACTCAATCACACATCGTAATAAACTGGAAAAGAGTCACATGTGCATTGTAATTGTATTTTATGATTACTGGATGCATACTGTATCATGCTTATGTGATGCATGAATTAGGAAAACCATCGATGATGGTTTCTCATTGAGTTCGCAAACTCATTCAAAATTGCAACCTATTTTTCGAGCTTAAGTGTGAGATGATAGCTCCTCAGACCGTAGAGTAGTGTCTCGTGGATTGGCGAGAGGCGATGACTCAAAGGTCGGTCATTGGGCTTTCTTTGGAGACTTATAGTTAGATCTGTTCTTTGTACATTCTTGTATGGTACGTAGTGTAAGGTGTTTTGGAACATGTACAGACTGAAAATACTGACGATTTGTAAATTTCTGAATTTTGAGTGAATGAAATGAAATCCAGTTTGGTTTTAAAAAGTTGTCAATTTCTTCGTCTCGCTTTATGATTGTGATGCCATTAGGAGTTTAGTGGTAGTTGTCGATGAGTGGTCTCTTATCGTAGGATATGTACTGGAATGACTTACAGGCGCCCGGTGGGACTCTACAGAAGGCGCCACAAGATTGATCATGAATAGTGACATGTCTCACATGTGCATGTTATATCATTAACCCTCAAGGGGTGTGGCTTGATGGTTGAGAGCAAGACTTGACTTTGGTTAGGTCCCAGGTTCGATTCCACGCTAAATTTCTTCAGAAACTTGAGGCGTGGGAGTTTCTGCGTAGATAGAGCTAGTTGGTACTCAATGATGAGGTGTCTCCGTTTGGTCGCCGATGATGGTGGTCAAGGCATTAATTAGGCCTCTCGAAAAGCGTCTAACGCTTGCCGTCTACGGGTTTTCCTAAAAAAAAAAGAAGTTATATCATTAATATGACGAGGTAACATGTCAAACTTCACTAATATTTAAGGACTTAATTGGAAAAATTAGTAAATCTTAATTGAGTATATTAGGTGTAATAAAAAAATTGTACTCCAAAAATTTTAACCATTTGCCGTCTTTGGATTTACAACCCCAACCCAAACAAACTTTCGATTCTTAACCGTTCATTAGCATGTTGGCAAATATTAATTAAATATCCGACCAAACGCGCCCAACTTTGAACTACCAACCACCTTTTCATTAGTCTCTCCCACATTTGGATACATTCCAAGATCAAAAACTTGCGGTTCTCTGAATTTCTCAAGCTGGCCGTTCAGTCTAATGGAATGCGTCAATTCCACCGATCCCTACACTCTACTCATGACTGCTTTCTCTCTTATACCCATTTCGCACTACCTATTAACCTTTGCGAGTTTCTTCTTCTTTTTGTTTTACAACATCTTCGAGTTTCATTTCTTTGAAGATGCTTTTTCTGGGTTTCGTGGCTGTTCCGTTGGCCTAACCTACAACATTTCCTCACCTATCTATGAAGGAGTCGTTTCCCAGTGTAAAGTTCTGCATGGCAGGTCTGTAAAGACGATAGCTTTTATAGGGAATCAATAAATCGGTGGTTCTAGTTTTTCTTTTTGTTTGTGTGAAAGATTTAATTTTTTCTCACTTGTAGGTACTTGGCAACGCCTTGGCTCTCAAGTCCTCATTTGCAAACATGCATTCTTAATTTCTTTGGGAGGCCTCCAAATTTTAACTACAGAAGGTGATTGCTAGTTGTTCTGCTTCTATCGTTTCTTTTTTCATTTCGAATTAAAACATTGGAGCCCTATTTTATGCTTATTATACTTTAATCCAAACCCATTTAGGGGGTTGAAACAGACATGTAGATATAATTTGCGATCTGGTGTTTTTTTTTGGTAACTTCCTGACTAGAATAGGACTATTTAACTTGCTCTTTTATGTGTGAGGAATCCTGACCTAAGACCATTCTTTGTAAAATTACTGTCTTTTTATCTTTTTACTTGCTTTACATAACTAATATTGGATCAAGCTAGCAAAATGAAACTTGCGAGGATTAATGGAAGAATTAATTCAGTTTTGTTGATTATTATCTTTTCTTTTCTTTATCTGGATGGAACTAGCATTAATAATATTATGTGTTTGTTGGTATTGTCATCTTGATGAAAAGAAATGTTCTACTATTTCAATGTGGTTCTGATGCTTAGAGAGGATGTTATGAGAGCATATGATTACTTTTTCAGTCAACAGGATAATATTATATTTGAAGGTTTATGGTGGAAGCCTTATATTTGCAGATTTTATGGGCTTCCTTTAATAAGACGTTTCATACTCTTATTTCCTCTTCATGCTTTTCGTATTAGAATCATAAGCAATTTGATAAAAAAAATCTTGTTCAATATATCATAGAATTTAACAGGAAATGATAATTCTTTAGAATCTATGAAGCTTTAGCCATGATCTTGTTTAGCATAACAATAATTATAGACAGACAATGAGAAGTGTGATCTTACCTTGAAAATGCTTGATAAATAGGGTATGATCCGCATTACCTTGGTGATAACCAAAGGAAATCATAGCCCGACTGAACTTTTCAAACCATGCTTTGGGCGATTGCTTCAGCCCATACAAGGCCTTTTTAGGCGATAAACTATGTCTATGGGGATTGTTTCTGGCATATAAAGACTTCTTAAGTCTACACACTCTATTTTGGCCAACAATTTTTTCAAAATTCGGTGGTGGACACATAAACACTTCTTCCAAGTCACCATTCAAAAATGCATTCTTCATATCTAGTTGATGTATGGTCCAGTTGCAGTTAACTGCAAGAGTCAATAAAACTCGAATAGAGTTAATTTTAGCTATCAGGGAAAAAGTCTCTTGGTAATCAATAACATTGGTTTGAGTAAACTACTTGGAAACTAATCTCGCTTTGTATCTTTCTACACTTCCATCAGCCTTGCACTTCACGATTGTTCTTTGGTCTCTGGATAACTCTACAACTTCCCATGTCTCATTTTTCACTAGAGCATGCATCTCCTTCATTACTATTGATTTCTATTTTGTTTCATCAAGTGCTTCCTGAATGTTTCTCGAAAAGATTAGAGATATCTTATGTAAATACCTTATGATTCTGATCTAGTTTATCATATGAGAGATATTTGCAATAGGATGGCTAGTACAAGACCGGGTACCATTTCTAAGTGCTATGGAAATGTCAAGATCATAGCAAGTATCAAGAACAGGAACAGTATTGGATATTAGAGGGTTTAGAGTACCTTGCATGTCTACAGGCTCATCACTCGGGATGTCTGATTGATATTGTGCTTTGAGAACAGTAGGCTCTCTACCATTTTGATGATTCTTCCTCCTTGGGAATGGTGAGAAAATTTCAATTTGGTATGATTATTGGACACAATATGTCAGTTAATCAACATAATTGCACCCTCAGCAGCTAGATCCCGGGTTCTTTGGATGATAATGTCTCCAAACTGATACAAAACAAGAATTGGGCTCTTCCTGAAGATTTGTTTAACTACCAAATATTCATAATTTTGACTGCTTCTTTTGGAAAAGGAAACAAATTGCTAAAATTTCCAGCTTGCAAATTAGGAATTTGTTGCAACCTCATGGCACTAAGGTGTATTGGAACAACATGGTTTGGAATAAGTTTCTGATTCCTAAAATCTCATTTCTGCTATGGCTTATAATCAAAACTAGACTTAGTACAATGGACAGGTTGCATTTCTTGGACGTGGGTAGGAATTGTTTATTACGCAGGGATTGTGATGAAACTAGAGACCACTTGTTTTTTGAGTGTTGCTATACTTCTTGTGTTTGGAAAGAGATCAGAACATGCTGCCAATGGGACCTCATAAGTAATTTTTTATCAGAAACCATCCAGTGGTTAATGGATCAGAACCATTCTAATACCTTGGGGATTTTTTTTAATTACTTTGGGGTCCTCTGTACAAGGGATATGGAAGGAAAGGAATAATAGGAGATTTAAAAACAAGTTTGCAACTGAGAAGGAGACAACAACTGTGATCCTACAAAGTATCAAGGAGACCTTTTACTTGAGATCTAAGTCGATCATTTCTGCATAATTTTAGTTGCTAGCCTCTTGTTACTTGTATTTTTATTATTCTAGTAGGAAGATCTCCAATGTTCTTATTGATGTTTGGGATTTTCCCATTAGACTATTTGCAATCCTTATTATTGTTCTATAATATCATTCCTTTAATTTTTAAAAAGAAAAATTCCATGTTAAACTGACATGCATAGCTATTGTGATTTATGTTCTTACATGCATGCATATTTTAACATTAGGAGTTAATGTAAATATATAATTCTTTGGGTTGTGTAACCTGCAAATAATCTTGATGTTTAGAAGTTTCTAAACCTTAGAATATGCTATTTCAGACAATTCTTTCATGCTTCTGATGGTGGAACCATTGCATTGGATTGGCTGAACAATTCGGACGGTAAGCAAAAATATTTGGGTTTAGAAGAATTTGTATCTCCCTCCTGATTGCAAATAGGTAGGATTAGGGAATGGTGGGGCAAGGTGGGTTGAGATTGAGGGGGAACGATGCATTCCCATTGTTTGTCCCTCTCCTTATAGAAAGTGGATATTATGTAGTAACTTCTTTATTCAATCATAAAATAAAACTAGTACAAGAATTTTTCATTAATTAAGATATATATATCGTATATTCTACTTTTTGAAATCCGAAGTACTTAGTCTTGACATTCGTGGTAAAGATATGGAAATGCAATAAAGCAAGGTCATGGAAGTTTCATGTAGTCATTGCAAAACAGAGAGAAAGTATGAACTTTTCTTTTAGTTCTTTTGTTGATAGCTTGATGTATATGTCTATATGCTTTCTGCGTTTGTTGTCAATAGAAGGAGATTTAATGATTTTAGTCCCCATTAAAATTGCCACACATGAAATCATCTTTGCGCTATGCATGCATATTGTGATTGATTGTTACTGAATTTTTTAGAACTCTGGTCATGCTGGAAATGTTTGATAAACAAGAATAAAGGTTGAGTGATATATTGTTTAGCAGTTGATGATTTATCTGTAAATAATGGATCTTAGGGACCTTTTGAGGATTGTGCATATTATTTGAGCTTATTATCAACAAATTGGAAAACTGTTACACTTTTTTTTTATAAGACATTTCAATCTAAATTTGTTTGTTTTGTGCATTGCTTGTTTTGCAATAAACTTTGAACTGTTTGCTACTACCTTGCAAGTTCTAAGAATCCACATCACTGTTAATTTCTCAATGTTCTCCATTCCACTTAAAGCAGAGCGTGTGTTCTATTTTGGAAGTTTTAAGAGTATCTTATTTGCTTAAAAATTTTCAACACTTGTGATGACAAAAATATTACTAAAACAATATAAAGCTTCATTTTCTTCTCTGTATATGAGCAAACATTCCATCTTCATTTCCAGATGAACATTTTTCTTTTTTTCTGTGTGCTAATGATTTCCTTAGTGATTAAACATTTGACTAACGAAGATGAATCACTCTGTAGTTGCAAGTAACTCTTTGGATAAAAAGAATGCCATGTCTGAAGAGGACTCAACTCCTATCGTGGTAGTGATTCCTGGCTTAACAAGTGATTCTGCTTCTCATGTAAGTTAAACATTTCATGTGTCTATTTGCATATTACAACACCAATAGCCATGAAATATGATTTAGATTTTTGTATTAATTTTTTCCATTTTGGAGTGAAGTAAACATTTCTTTCCTCCTTTAAATACAAGTGGAACAATCCATTCACACTTAGTTATCATTTTTTGTTGTAGTATATAAAACATCTTGCCTTCAATGTGGCAAAATGTGGATATAATGCTGTTGTAAGCAATCATCGAGGCTTGGGCGGTGTTTCAGTAACTGTAAGTTGTTTGTTTGCTGGTATGCAAAATAGATAACGTTCACAGATTTGAGAATTTTAAATAGAGATATTGTGTTGGTATTCATCCAGAAGTACACTAATTTGTTTTAGGATTTGACATTTTTGTAAATTTTTCTTTGCTCATACTTCACATTCAATTGCTATGACTAATTGACAGCTTGTATGTGGACAGAATATCTCTGACCTTTAATTGCTTGATGCTTCTTATTCATGTAAAATCTTTGTATTAATGAAATTTTATTGTTATGCTTTGCCTATTATGATTAAAACATTTTAAATGGTTATAGAAGCATTTGAAGTTTTTCTTCCCAATAGCAAGCATGAAACAGCTAGGCTTCATTTTTTCTACTCATGTTTCTGAAACAGAATCCCAGCTCAAATGTATACTATTCTTTATTGTTGCATACTGGGATAGCTAACAACCACTGGCATGTAAGAGATTATTTTTACAGAAATTTTGTATTTTCAAAAATTTTTGTTGTGTGAGATAGGATATAACTTCACCTGTTAACATGTGACTTCTAATAAAGCTTGTGCTAAGTTTTAGCTTAGCCATGACTTACCCCAGGAAATTTAAATTTAGACTTACTGGTTTTCAAGAAATTATCGTAAGTTTGCTAACTGGAAACATGCATGCAGAGCCTAGATGCTAACAGAGCCTGCATCTAGTCTTTCCCTTCTGAACAAGATAGTCTTTTCATTCCTGAAAAGATATTGAACTTCTAAAAGCACTTCTTCCACAGTCTGATTGGTTTTACAATGCTGGATGGACTGAAGACTTACGGGTTGTCATTGATTATCTCCATGATGAGTACCCCCGGGCTCCTCTATTTGTTGTTGGGACCAGCATTGGTGCCAATATACTGGTACTTTTATATGGTTTATTTGATGAGGCTGATGTTTACTTCAAGTCTACCAATTGTTTTCATGATATATTATATCTTCCCCTTGTTCGCATGCAATGTTGCAGAGCCTTTGTTGTGATTAGTTGCTAGGTGTGGAAATTTTCTACAGATTTTTGCTCTTGCTTTGATTTTACGTTACAAAGAATGAACTCTGAGCAGGGATTAGTTTATGTTAAGAAATAAATTCTAAGAAAACAGGAAATATAGAAGAAACAATAAGAGAAACACATATGCATATACAAACACAGAGTGATGAAATAGAAACACACATGTTTAATTTTGACTTAATCACTTAAAAGCATGACAAACCTACATGGACTACTTTTAGCTAAATGTATCTGATATTATGTTCTTTTAGATCAAATTGTCCTTAGTTTCTAATAATTTCTAAAAGCATATTGTCGCTTCCTCTGCCTTCCAAAGGTATTTAACATATATTCCATGTGTTAAGAAAAGGTCCTCATGTGAAACCCTCCCAAGAATTCTTGACATTGTTAAAGTACAAGACTTGTGACATGACAATGTGTAATCCTAAGCATACTTGACATAAACTATTTTATTGTACGATGCTAGTTTTGCTCGACAGAACCCTCATATCCTCAAATATTATACTATAAACATGTAAAACAAGATGTTCTGTAACTGATTAGAAATATCAAATTATCATGAAAAAGTTGGTTAGATTGTGACATTTTAAACTGACTACTTCTTGCTTAGTTTTTTTCCACCATCTTGTTTTCATGTAAGAAATATTTGATTTGCTTGGTTTAGTAATGTTTGACGAAGAATTGAAAATGCCTTTTGGCCATTCCAGCAAGTAACATATTTGTTTCTTTAGCATGCAGTCCCTGCAGACAAAAATTCTGTTCCAAAGAATCTTTCGGTTTGTTACCAAGATTCAGATCCAACCTCAAATGCTGATATGCTGATGCTTGTTTCCATGGTTTCATATGGATTATTTCTTTCAGGTAAAGTATCTTGGGGAGATTAGGGAGAGGACTCCTGTTGCAGGCGCTGTGGCAATTTGCAACCCTTGGGATCTTTTGGTTAGTATTTTACGTTATAACTTACAGGTCAAACATGATACGTCTCCTATCCAATGCCAAGACTGTTCTTGCAAAGAAAAATCCCTTCATTACCATCTTTCAAAAGCAAAAAACATATTGTAATATATCACTGCAAGAATATTCATCATGATTCTGATGGACACTGGCTGGGGATTGTTCTTGAAATTGTAACTTTCATTTACAAAGCAAGCTCATCACTGTTACCTTTTCTTGAAAATTTCTTGCACCTAAATGCATTCAACTCCTTATTTCAGAAATGACCATGCTAGTATCCATGATCATATATTGGCGAAGTCAAATGGCCTTTAGTATGCTGATTGACTTCTATGCTTGTAGATTGGAGACAGGTTCATAACCCGCAAAGTCATGCAGAGGTTATATGATAGAGCTCTTACAATTGGCCTTCAAGGCTATGCGCAGTTGTAAGTGCTGTGTAGACAGACTTAAATGCTTCAGTCAAATGGTTATTACATTTTATTCTTTGGATTTAGTGAATGCTGTAGCATAAGTATAGGTTTTTGTTTCTCAATGAGGAATTATAAGACTTGTTTGAGACTCCAATTTCATATAATGAGAGACCCAATTGCTTTGTAGACACGAGCCTCAATATTCTCGACTTGCTAATTGGGAAGGTATTAAAAAGGTTAGTTTCTTCTCTATGCCACAACAATTTAGTTTACACGGAGAATGAAATATGAATAACAAATAAAGCAGTGGATGTTCAAGAACTTTTATACGCAGCTCTGATTTCAATCTTGAAGTGCAATTTTTAGTTTATGAGCAGGTGATACTCATAAACGATCATTTTTTTTCTTCTTTTTGATACTCATAAATGGTCTTAATAGTGTAACCTCAGGATAATTGCTGGTCCATTGTGATTGTTGTATGCATATCCCTTATTGGAACATCAAAGGTGTTTTAACAGTTTATATAGGATTTAGATCTTGTATTATATGCTCCTATATTTCAGATTCTGATCGTGACTTGGAATTTGAGTAATTCGTGAACATGAACTCGATTCTGTACTTACCTGGGGGAATGGTTGAAAGGAAAATGTAGCACGGTTCCTTTTGGGCGTTGATATAACAACGCAAATGTTGTATTAATTGCATGACTGACAACACTATCTGATTTTGCTTGTCTTTTGCAAGTCATGTTCTATAAGAGATTTCGATAATCATGCAACCTGCCATGTTGGAAAATTTGAGGTGCTCAATATTACATATTTTAATTTATTTTTTCTTACTTTTATTTTATTTTCTAACTGGAAGAACTATTGGTTTCTCAGACTGTCGACACATACTACAGGCGCTGTAGCAGTTCATATTATGTAGGAAAAGTGTTTGTGCCACTCCTCTGCCTCAGTACTTTGGATGATCCAGTCTGTACAAAGGAAGCAATCCCTTGGGATGAATGCAGGTGGGGCTGCATTACCATTCTACTGAATGGCTGTATCAAATGTCCTTGCATAACCATTTTCTGGTGTTATTTGATAACCTAATTTGACATAATTTTAGAGTGTAAACTGTGGATATTTACATGTGCACTATATGCTTTCTTTTCTTTTTATAGATTAAACCCGAATGTCGTGTTGGCTACGCTTAAACATGGAGGGCATCTGGCACTTTTTGAAGGGTTAACAGGATCCAGTTTATGGTACTTTGCTGTTCTTTTGCTAGTGGCTAAATCTGTCATTGGGTTTAGAACTGTGTCATTTGAACACTGAATGCAATTCTAGCTGTATTGCTTGCAATTATTCATTCTTGATGGGATTTAAACGCTCTCATTATCAATATTGTGATCGTTTGGAAAGATAAGATGTAGGTTTCTATTCTTAAAACAGACTGCTCCTCATTTTCATTCTCTCTGTCTCCTGGTTTGCAGGTGGGTTAGGGCCTCTATTGAATTTCTTGGTGTCCTACACTCCAGTCCTTTCATGCACGTAAAGAAGGTATGAACTTTATGATTGTTCAACTAAAGTTTTATCAGTCAAGTATACTCTGTATGGATACAATGTGATTTAGTTTACTTCCGTCGTAACAGTACTAAAGAGTTTGATATTGCAGATCCAGGAAAGCGGCCAACCCTCGATAATGGAATCCTCAATTGATCAGGGCCCATATCTAAATATTGCAGGAGATGGGTTTGTTGCTGCAGTGGAATGTGACCAAAAAGAAGATGATATAGTCAAAGACGTCGTTAGAGATTCACGCAAGCTTCACAACGACATGCTATCAGATATAGAAAAAGAGGAGCATATTACAGAACACAACTCCGACAGCATCACACGGACTTCACAAACCGATGAACAAGCATCAAAGTTTCAGGAGATAACCGCTCCTCTCAAAAGACGCTTAAATCATATTTCTCGACAAAATGGAATATCAATTAGGCTACTTGCTTTAATTGCTATCATAACAAGTTGGCCAATGGTGGAACCAATCTTTAGTTTTATTATAGGGAAGAAGCTTAAAAACGTCTTGATCCCAGCTTTGCTAAGAAGATAATCCTCTTGGTTGCGAAAATTGTTTGGCTTTCATATGTTTTTGAAACACAAATAATAATAATAATTATTATTATTACGAACAGAATTTTGATTCTTCCTTTTTTTTCAAAAAAAGAAATAATTTCATCAACAAAAAATGGAATTACATCCCAAAATGAACTTAAGGGGAGACCCTTCAACATGAGAGAAAAATTCACTAGGTATGCCTAACAATAGTCAATGATTACAATACAAATACAAATGTTAAATATTTAAAGAGCATAGCATGCTGGCGCTACAATTTGGAAGTAGTTCCATGGTTTGAAGTGCTTTGCAAACAATTATTGAATCCGAAAGCCACAATTTTTTAATGGCTAGCGATTAAAAGTAGACTTTAAACAAAAGATCGTTAGTTTGGAGATTTTGATCCTATGTGTCCTATAGGTGGATGTGTGACATTACTATCAAGAATAGGGTACGGAATCAGCTAGTGAGAGCTAGGCTACAGATAACTAGTATTGCAGATAAGTTAAAAGTTTAGGTGGTTTTGGCATGTACACAGGAGGCCCTCTGATGCTCTAACACGACACTGTGAGATAATAAACTTTAGTGGCTACAAGAGGAGAAAATGAAGGCCTTACAAGATCTGGAGGGAAGAGATCAAAAAAGGTATGTCAGAGTTGGACCTCACTGAGGCAGTTCCTAAAATTAGGAAAGCCTAGCAAGATAAGATAATGGTAAACTACATCTTTTAGAGTCTTTGTGCCTCATACTTATTGCATAGAAAGTACTGCGAGTAGTAAGTTTTTGGCTAAGCAACAGGTCAGTTGTAGTTAGCCGAAGATTCCCGCGATCGAAGCCTAAAATCGTAGGATTGTCGCATCCTCAGGGTCGCACAGTAAAGACTCCTAATGCAAATAACGACAAAAGAGCAGATCTTTAAAAGGTGTAAGATAATAGCAGATCTGGTCAGCAATCAGATATGTCCTGATTGTCTTGTATTGTGATTCTATTTACTTAAATTAATTTTTTTTCTGCATCGATTTTTCTATTGCATTCTGTATGTTGGTCTATAGGAAATAACCTCTCTACTATATAAAGGTAAGGCTACGTACTATCAAACATTTCTAGACCCCGCTTCACTACGGGACTTTAGACTGGGTGTGATAATGATGATAATAATGATGTGCCCAATGCAAGTTAGTGAATAAGAGTAAGCAACTATCTTTATTTTGAGTGTACATATACTAAAGCAATTTAGAGTAGAATCATGACAATGTTATAGTTATCTAGATACACATTTGAGTGGGGGGACACTTTGAACATGATCATAGAGATATGGAGTAGTACTTTGAAACTACTAGGGTATTCGATGTTGAGAAGGTCAATGCAACGACCATGTACATGGATGGGGATGCCAAGGTTTAGTGGAGGATAAGGACCTCTGCGAAGATCAACACAGCTAAAACTCTTGTGAAAGCATGGGTGTTGATAAAGAAAGTGTTGGAACCCCACTCCTGAGAGTCACGTGCCCGACGTCCTATGTGACATCTAGACGCGCATCCCACAAGGAAGGAATTCCACACCAAGCCAAACCTCAACAAAAATACCCAAATCACATACTTCCGAACAGATTTGAAAAACTAAAAGTCTTGGGTCCTAAATTGAAAATTGATTCCTTCAGAACATTTGTAGATCCATGTCTCTAGTTTATTTTGAAACAAGAATCAACTCAAATTGGATCTCTATAGAATGAGATATCGCTAAAATACGGAAGCATGTTCAGACTTTTTCAATCAATTCTCTCACTTTGATTCAATACATCTTTTTCAAAATTTATATCAAAACCTACAAACTTTTATGGAGAGGTAGAGGAATGTCTTAGGAATCCAATGCTTCAAAAATCAGGTTAATCGGAGGTCGAATGAAAAAGTTATAAGCAAAATAGTGGGAGGAGGTCGGGTCAAGGGAGGGAAAGGGTTGGGTCGCTAAGGCGCGCGTCGCGTCTCCGACTACCTAACTTCCAAAATTCATAACTTTTGACCCAGAACTTCAAAATTTGCAAATTTGGTATCAATGGGAAGTTTAAAAGAATCTCTACAACTTCCATGAGGACTTATAAACTAATTCGGCCTCTAAAGAAGTCAAAATCTCTCTCAAAGTGGCTGCCTAAAAAATGTCATCCTAAACAATAACATAATCTCTAAAAATCATATCTTTCACGTCCCACATCCAAAAATGGCATATTATACATCGTTAGAAAGTTATGAATTTCCTCTATAAATTTCAAGAAGGCTACTTGATCCAATTTAACCTATATCAATCCAGAATTTACCTCAAAGCCAGCATACACAAAGCCTACCTTTATGGGCATTTACAAACACAATGCAAAGTAACCTTTGGAACAAATATCGGCAAACACAATAAAACCTGAATATCTTTCATTAATATCAAAATATGAGTTCTTACAAAGTTTTAGTGGGCATTTCTAACCCCAATACAACTAAAGCTTTGTTTTCAAAATATAGCTTCAAATCAAAAAGCAAAAGGGAGTGATGCCTTGACCTCGGTTCGGTCACTCATTTTCTTGCTCATTGCCTATGGATGGGAAGGAAAGAAGGGGGGTGAGCTCGACGGCTTGTGAGTAACATATTTATAACTAAGAAACAAACAATAATCCTTGAATCATTTAATTCCAATGCAAAATTTTCATTAACAACCATGCCACATATGTGTTCCAAAATTTACAATTTATCAAGCCATTTACAAATCAACACAACGAATACATCAACATGATTTCAAATTAAAATCACATAAACACATCGGAAATGGTTCGGGTAGATCCAAAATGGAACGTACTACACATTTTCACGTAGCGGTTATATTTAGTTTTGAACTTAGGGGAGTCCATGAGGAGCTCCATGCCACTAGTGGGCAGGCGGGAAAAGCCTATAGACATGTGCACTTGACTTACTTAAGGGACCACCACAAACCCATATAAGCATACATTTCACATTTTTCAAACATATTGACCAAAATGTCACATTTCCGAAAGCAATTTTATAACTATTGCATTCTTTTTAAAATCACTTTCACATTCTTTTACAATCATCAACACAAAATGAAAACATTCCCACAATTCATTTACAGGAAAAAGACACATGTCATATTCTTAAATCATCATAGAGAGTAATAAATACATATTTTCAAAGTTGTTGGAAAGCAGTAAATTCCATTTATTGAAAGTAATTATACTTGCTCATTTTCTCAATTATAAAGATGTTACCCACCTTAAAATTCCTTGCTTTAGACTTGCTCAAGATGCCTTTCCTCTAGCTCCTCTTGCCTCCCTTGAATTTTTTCACAATCACAAAATCCCAAATCAAAACAGATCTTAAAATTGGGGAACCTAAGGAAACAAAAGCATGAAATTTATCCTAGAAGACTCATACCCATACTTTTCCTAAGCCATTTGAACCAAAAACCCTTCAAAATTCCAAAAGATTTGAAACAACTAACCTTGAATCTCCACCCACGATTTTTACTCTTTGGCTCTAATGGAAGATCAAGTCTTCCTCTTTCTTTTTTCCTTCTTGAAAAACTCTTAAAATCACTCTTCTAAAGCAAAGAAAGGTGAAACCCTAGGTTCTTCTTCTCCTTCTCTTCTTTCTCCTCTCAACCGAAACACTCACCTCTCATTTCTTCAAAATTTTGTTCCTTCTTTCCAACAAGACAAGAAAAATGATTTTGTTTCTTTCTTTCTTTTAATGAAGCTAAAAAGACCTATCTACTCCTCCTTGTAAGCCTTGCACCTTTTTATCTTAAGTGATCTTCCCATTTTTCCCTTATACATTCTTATTCCTTCAATTTAACTTACACCATACTATACTCTAATTTAATTTTAATTTCGCCATTTAATACTTCTAATTCCATCAATTTAAGCAATAAATCCTCCAATCATTGACATGCTAATTAAACTCTAACCAAAAGCAATTTATCAATCAAAGCCTCAAAATAAATTGAAATCATGCTTATTCAATAAGAAAAGAATTTGGGGGCCAACATTTCTCCCCCTCTTAAAAGAATTTCGTCCTCGAAATTCTTACCTGAATCATTGAAGAGATGCGGATACTTCTCTTTCATAGCTTCCAACGGCTCCCATGTGGCCTCTTCAACCGAATGGTTTCTCCATAGGACTTTGACTAACTGAACTGTCTTGTTTATGAGGACCTTATCTTTGGTGTGCAAAATCTCTACTGAAATTTTCTCATAACTCAGATCATCTCTCAGCTGAACCTCCGTGGTCTGAATGACATGAGAAGGATCCGATCTATACCTCCTCAACATGGAGACATGAAAAACATCATGTATCTGTGATAACTCAGGTGGCAGTGCTAACTTGTAAGCTAACGGGCCAACTCTCTCAAGAATCTCATAAGGTCCCACGTATCTTGGACTCAACTTACCCTTCTTGCCAAATATCATAATTCCTTTCCAAGGAGATGCCTTAAGGAAGACTTTTTCGCCAACTTCATACTCCATTTTCTTTCGGTGAGCATCTACATAACTTTTCATCCTATCCTGAGCTGCTTTAAGCCTTTGCTTAACTAATTTGACCTTGTCAACTGTCATCTGAATTAACTCTGGTCCCAAAAGTTTCCTTTCTCCTTCTTCATCCCAACATATCGAAGTTCTATATCTCCTCCCATACAGTGCTTCATAAGGTGCCATCTGAATGCTTTAGTGATACGAATTATTGTAAGCAAATTCGATCAATGGCAAATGTTCATCCCAAGCTCCTCTAAAATCCATCACACATGCCCTGAGCATTCCCTCAAGGGTCCGAATGGTCATCTCAGATTGTCTATCTGTCTAAGGATAAAAAGTAGTGCTAAAATTCAGTCTAGTTCCTAAAGCTTCCCCAAAATCTCGAAGTGAAATGAGGATCCCTGTCAGAAACTATAGAATCTGGAATCCCATGTAGTCTCATAATCTCACCAATGTATTCTTGGCTAACACATGCAGAGAATCGGTCTGTTTGATTGCTAGGAAATGGACTGACTTCGTCAATCTGTCCACAATGACCCATATGGCATCATGCTTCTTACTGGTCTTGGGAAACCCCATTAAAAAGTCCATAGTCACCCTTTGCCACTTCTACTAAGGAATGGACAATGGCCTTAACTTGCCTGAAGGTGCCTGATGTTTAGCCTTGAATTGCTGACACACTAGACACTTACTTACATAATCTGCTACATTTTTCTTCATGCCTTTCCACCAGAAATGCTCCTTTAGATCTCTGTACATCCTGGTGCTACCTGGGTGCATTGCATAAGGTGCATTATGTGCCTTATCCAGTATCTCATCTTTCACCTCCTTGGCATTTAGGATACAAAGCCTATTCCCTACAGTCATGAGTCCATCATCTCTCACTACCACTTCAGACTTCTTGCCCTTCTGAATCTCTTCTCGGAGCTTACTCAGTTCTGAATCCTATGCTTGTAACTCCCTAACCCTTTCTCTGGGTATCGGCCTCACTCTAAAGGTAGTAACATCACAATCAGGCTCCTCCTGTTTCAAACTGATTCTAAGCTTAGCCATCTCTTCCAATAGCGGTAGATAAACTGTCTGAACATGGGCTATGGAAGACTTCCTACTCAAGGTGTTGGAACCCCTCCCAGGTGAGTCGCGTGCCCGACGTCCTACGTGACATCTGGACGCGCATCTCACTAGGGAGGGATTTCTCACCACGAAAAAACCTCAAATCGAACTTAATTTAATGTCATCCGAACAAATCTTGATAAATTCACCCTAATTATCCTCCAATAAAAAATAATTTGCTTAGGGCCCATAATTAGATCCAATTCTTAAGCTAAAATGAAATTCCATATCGCTAGGTCATTTAGAATCAGAAATCGCCTCAATAGGATCTCTATAGCTCACAAAATCGCCCGAAAATAGAATTACATTCAAAACCGTTACGTAATTTACTCTCTTTAATATTATCCGTAACATTTACCAAAAAAGGGGTATAAATTTTTTTAAAAATCCAACGCTTCAAAAATCGTGAAAATCGAAGGTCAAACGGAGGAGAAACGATTAAAATAGGAAACGGGGTTTAATTTCTCCAAATTGAAAATTCAACTTTTAAAACTAATGAAAACTTCTCTAACTTTAAACTTTAATAACTTTTCACCCTGAAACCCGAATTTTGCAAATTTGATATCAATAAAAAGGAAAAAAGAAGCTCTACAATTTCCTAGAAGGATTTAAGAACTAATTTGGCCATTAAGGGGATCAAGAATTGCTTCAAAGTTTCAGCCCAAACTCAAATTTTCCTACACAATGCCAAAAGTTTGTAAATTCATATCTTTTAGCACACAAATCTAAAAATGTCATATTTTACCTCGTTGGAAAGATAAAGAGATAATTTACAACTTTCATGAAGAGTGAAAAAGTCATTTTGGTCATTTAAAGAGGTAAAAATATCCTCAAAGTTTCTGCCTATAAAAATACCAATGGAACCGTAAATTGACAAAATGAACAATACCTGTAATCTTTCTAACCTTATAACTTTTTATTCTTAACTCCAATAATTACAAATGATACCTTGTTGGAAGGGGAAAAGATAATCTACATGTTCTATGAAGGATGGAAAAACCAAAACAAGCTTTAAAGGGGTGAAAAACCCTCCCAAAGATTCTGTCCAAAATTGCCAAATGAACAGTAACTGAACTAGGTCTAACCCCTATAACGTTTTACTCCTAACTCCAAATAAGGCATAGTATACATCAATAGAAATAAGAAAGGATGATCTACAAGTTTCATGAAGGGAGAAAAAATCAATTCAATCATTTAAAGGGTTAAAAACCCTCTCAAAGTTACTGCCTGTATAAATCCAATAAAACAGTAACTCAATTTAAATGAATAGAAACTGTCATCTTCTCAACCTCATAACTTCTTCATCCTAAGTCTAAATTTGACCAATTATACCTCATTTTAAATATAGAAGAACAATCTACATTTTCTCTGAAGAAAGAAAAAATCAAAATTGTCTCTAAGAGGGTGAAAAAGCCTTCTAAAGGTTCTGCAAAATTTTAGTGGTTAACAACAGTAGCTGAAACCTTTCAGCTCTCATAACTTTTTCATTTTAAGTCTGAATGTGACAAACTATATATCATTTGAAAGCTCTCAACAAGTACTACACTCTTCAAGAAGGAATCTCACTGAAAATCTCACTCTAAAATACTCTAAAACCCAAAACAAGTTGCTTTCCAATTTGGGAAAAATTGGACAGCATTTCCCCTAAAAATGCTCTAGCCAAAACTTCAATCCAACTTAACAACCTGCATAAAAACCCAATAACCAATCTTTCACAACACAATTCAATCCAATTATCTTATAATATCCACTGCAATGGCAGCCACCACACTCTTAATATCTATGCACATTCAAACTATAATATAACCTCAACCTACTCTTCCTTTTTATCAATTCAAACCATACACCAATACATGTTTAGCAAACATATACAAGATACATTTCAAAATCAAAGCTCTTACATTTATATGGAAATAAGTTCATACAAAGCTTTAGAGGGAATTTTAGCCCAAATACATCAAAGTCTCAAGGAACAAAATACAAAGTACAACATTAGTTCCAAAATGTTGTCTAAAGCTTTGTTTTCTTAAATACAACTTCAAAAGCAAAATGCATCGGAGTATGCCTCAATCCCGATGCGGTGACTCAGTTTCTCGCTCGATACCTGTGGAGGGGAAATGGGGGTTGAGCTCAATGGCTCCGTGGGTAATAAATTAATAAACGAGAATATAAGCAAAAACCATTATACATCCTTTCATTTCCAAAATAATGAAGCAATTTTACTTTTCAAATCTTTTCACAGAATTTATCACTTTGAACAATTTACAAACTTAATACATCACAAAAATAACCTAGAAAATCACAAATTTACAAACAAAGTGGTTCGGGTAGATCCGAAACGGAATGTACTACACATTCCCGAGAAGTGGTCATGTGAAGCCGTGACGGATAGGAGTCCCTGAGGAACTCCAATGCCACTAACGGGCAGGCGGGAGAAGCCTATGGGTAGACAGGTGCACTTGACTCAGATGAGACCACCACAAACCCAAAGAAAGCACATAATTCACACAATTCAAAACCAATTGCCTCAACTGGCATTTACAAATTCATTTTCATGTAAATTGCCAAAATGACAATCTTTTTCTGAAATCACAAGTTCTTATTTTTTTCACTTAACAAATCATTAATCAAATCATTTCAACATAAATTCATAATCAAAGAACATCACATACAAGTTCAAAACATCACCAAGAGTAATTCCTACAAAAATTCTAAGTCATTGGAAACCTTAATTCGCATTTATTATAAAAACGGTAATATGCCTATTCACCCAATTATTAAGGAATCACCCACCTTAATTCTTTTAACTCTAGGATTGATCAAATGGCCTTGCTTCTTCCTCCAAAAGCCTCACCTCACCTTCATTAAACATAATCATCCCATAAGCATAAGAGAAAGCAAAATTGGAATTCCTAAGGAAAGAAAGACATGAATTCAACCCCATCTAACCTTACCCATAAGGTTTCTAAGCTTTTAGCATCAAAACCTATCTAAAAATCCATACATTTCACATTTTCTTACCTTAAAGATTGAAACCCACGAAATTCTGTTCTTGCTTCCAATAGAGGATTAAACTTTCCTCTACCTTCTTCCTTATAAAAGATCACTCTAATTCCCTTTTCTAAAGCAAAATAAACCAAAGCTCTTACTTCTCTTCTTCTTCTTCTTCTTCTTCTTCTTCTTCTTCTTCTTCTTCTTCTTCTTCTTCTTCTTCTTCTTCTTCTTCTTCTTCTTCTTCTTCTTCTCCTTATCTCCACCGAAAGTCTCCCCTTCTCCTTTCTCTTAGGTAGTTTCGTTGGTCTCTTGTATCTAACTTATAACCTAACCACAAAACTACAACGTTTGATCATTCCCTTCTTATTTTTCCTTAACAATTTTCGTAAGTCTATTAAAAGACTTAGGTAATAAAGTTGCTTCCTTCTTTCATACGACTACTCCACTATTTGCTTCATTTCTTATTGTTTTAATTAAACTAAAAGCCCAATTAAGCCCTCCTCTTTAGCCTTTAACCTTATAAACTTAAGTAAACTTCCTAAAATACCCTTACACCATCTTATGCCTTTAACTTCTAACAATTTATCAAAACTCTAATTTAACTAAAACCCTTCCATTTAACTTGTCAATCTGTGCTTGAGCTCCTCAAAGCTTTTCTGACATTCATCACTCCAGATAAACTTCTGATTCTTTCTTAATAACTTAGTTAGTGGAGCAACAATCATGGAGAATCCTTCCACAAATCTCCTATAGTAACCTGCTAGACCTAGAAAACTTCTCACTTTTGTCACTGTCGTCGGGGCATGCCAATTCACTACTGCTTCAATTTTCTTTGGATCCACATGCACCCTATTCTCAAAAATTATATGCCCAAGGAAAACTACTTTATGAAGTCAAAATTCAAATTTGCTGAATTTGACATAAAGCTCCCTCTCCCTCAATCTCTGAAATACTATCCTTAGGTGCTCCTCATGCTCTCTTACATTCTTCGAATATACCAAAATGTCATCGATAAACACTATCACAAACGGATCCAAATACTCCTTGAAGACCCTGTTCATAAGATCCATGAAAGCAGTTGGAGTATTGGTTAGTCCAAAAGGCATAACTAAAAATTCATAATACCCATATCGTGTTCTGAAGGCTGTCTTGCTTACATCAGACTCCTTAATTCTGAGTTGATGATAGCCAGACCTGAGATCAATCTTTGAGAAGACCGTTGCTCCTTGCAACTGATCAAACAAATCATCTATCCGGGGTAAGGGATACTTGTTCTTAACAGTCACCTTGTTGAGTCTCTGATAATCAATACACATCCTCCAGGTTCCATCCTTCTTCTTAACAAATAGGACCGATGCTCCCCAAGGTGATGAACTCGGCCTTATGAACCCCTTCTCTAATAACTCTTCCAACTGTTCCTTAAACTCATTCAGTTTAGCTAGAGCGATTCTGTATGGTGGTATAGAAATAGGGGCTGTTCTGGGAATCAAGTCAATGGCAAACTTGATCTCCCTCACCGGTGGCAAACTAGGTAATTCCTCTGGGAACACGTCAGGAAATTCCCTCACAACCGAAAAATCCTATAACCTGCTTTCCTTCACACTAGTGTCCATAATATACGCCAAGAAGGCTTCACACCCATTTCCCATCATTCTGTCAGCTAATAAAGCCGAAATAATTCTTGGCGGTGGTGTTTTTCTATCCCCTCTGAAAATCACCTTCTTATCGTTGTCCAGATCAAATTCTACCTCTTTAAGGCCACAATCTAACTTCGCCCGATACTTCTCCATAACATCCATCCCCACAATGACATCTAAACCCTTTAGGTCTATAGGTAGCAAGTCCACTACCAGTCTAGATCCATCAATAAAGAGCTCACAGTCTCTAAATACTCGAATTACTATCACATTCCTCCCTAAAGGAGTACTAACAATCAAAAAGTTATCCAAAAGCATCGAATTCACACCAGGTAATGCCATGCTTGTAGAAACAAAAGAATGGGTGGAACCAAAATCAATTAAAACATAAGCTTCAAAATTAAATAGCTGAGCCATACCCGTGACAACTTCAGGTGCGGCTGCAGCTTCCTCCCTCGTCATGGCGAACACTCTTGCCTATGCTTGACCATTCGGTCTTCCTGGAGGAATAACCTTCTTTACAGATCCAAAGATGCCCACCCTAGCAGTTGGCCTGGTTCCCATTGTTTTTGCTCTTCTTGGGGCTTGAAGCTGTGACCCTTCCTCTCGAGACATCTGAGGACAGTCCTTGATCATATGCCCATTTTCTCCACATCGAAAACATACTCCTAGCAATTTGTAGCACTCACCCTTGTGCAGCTTCCCACAATGCTCACATTGGGGGTTCAAGTTTCTGCTCCTCTCTGCTCTGCTATTTTCTCCCACTAAGGAGGCCTGCCCTGACACTGCCCTTGATTGTTTGCTTTTATTAGTGATGCTACTGCCAACCTGACCCTGAGTGCAGGAGATCTTCTCACCCCTGTCAGCTATCAGAGCACTCACCCCTTTTCTGGAAAACTGACTTCTATCCTTCCTCTTCCTACTCACCTCTTGCCTGATATTCTCCAACTTTTCAGCCTAGAGTGTAGCATCTACCAACTGCTGGTAGTCACAGAAGTTGTGAATAAGCACCTTCTCCTTGATACCCAGATGGAGACCTCCCTCAAACTTGCAGCACTTTTCTTCTTCATTTGACACAATGTTAGTTGCATACTTGAAAAGCTGGGTGAACTTCAGTTCATACTTGCTCACGCTTATATCCCTCTGTGTGAGATTTAAAAACTCCTTGGCCTTCTCTTGGATATACACCTAGGAGAGGTACTTCTTCCCGAACACATCCCCGAAATCTCTCCATGTCAACACTAGAGGAACAGCCTGACTATGGGGCATTGATTCTCACTAGTGGAGCGCATCCCCCTGCAGTAAGCTAACTGCATAATCTAGCTTCTCTTCATCAGTACTTTTCATCTGCACTAGGACCCTCTCTGTCCTCTTAAGCCATGCTTCAGCCTCTTTTGGATTGGTGGTTTCTCTATAATCTACCACTCCATACTTCTGAAACTTATCATACTACCTGCCCCTAACCACTGGAGCTGGCATCGAAACTTGTGACCTTTGGCCCATGACATAAGTAAAGGCCTGGGCAAGGCTTGAAAGAATTGCGGATCCATAGTAGGCATAGGAGGAGGAGGAGGCGGCACCTCGTGTTGTACACTAGGTGCCTCCGAACCAGGAGCAGAGTGTGTCCCTGCATCTTGTAGGACATGTGACTTATCCGTGCTCCCCTGACGAGAACTAGATCAAAGTAAAGCTCCTCGAGTTCTGTTCCTAGGTGGCATAGTTACTCCTTCAATATAAAACCATTGAAAAATATTTAGTTCATGAAAAACAATTTTCAAAGTATGTAAAACGGTCCAAATCATATAAAAAAATTTCAAAGCATGTGAAACAATTTAAAACAATGCAAATAGTTTATTTAAAAAGAATGCATATACATGGCATAACTCAACCTACCCATTTCGTGCTTAGGATACCCTAAACATGATCCTACACTTGGATCTAAACCTAGTCGCTCTGATACCATAAGTGTTGGAATCCCAACCCTGCGAGTCACGTGTCCGACGTCCTACGTGACATCAGGAAGCGCATCCCACAAGGGAGGAATTTCACACCAAGCCAAACCTCAACAAAAATACCCAAATCACATACTTCCGAACATATTTGAAAAATTAAAAGTCTTGAGTCCTAAATTGAAAATTGATTCCTTCAGAACATTTGTAGATCCATGTCTCTAGTTTATTTTGAAACAAGAATCAACTCAAATTGGATCTCTATAGATTGAGATATCGCCAAAATACGGAAACACTTTCAGATTTTTTCAATCGATCCTCTCACTTTGATTCAATACATATTTTTCAAAATTTATATCAAAACCATCAATTTTTATGGAGAGGTAGAGGAATGTATTAGGAATTCAACGCTTCAAAAATCAGGTCAATCGGAGGTCGGAAGAAAAAGTTGTAAGCAAAAGAGTGGGAGGAGGTCGGGTCAAGGGAGGGAAAGGGGCGGGAAGGCACGACGTCGCGACCTCCTGATCCCTCTTTCTCTGACTACCTAACTTCCAAATTCATAATTTTTGACCCAGAACTCCAAAATTTGCAAATTTGGTATCAATGGAAATTTAAAAAGAAGTTATACAACTTCCATGAAGGACTTAAAAACCAAGTGGCTGTCTGAAAAATGTCATCCTAAACAGTAACATAACCTCTAAAAATCATATCTTTCAACTCCCACATCCAAAAATGACATATTATACATCGTTGGAAATTTATGAAATTCCTCTATAAATTTTAAGAAGGCTACTTGATCCAATTTAATCTATATCAATCCAGAATTTGCCTCAAAGTCAGCACACACAAAACCTACCCTTATGGGCATTTACAAACACAATGCAAAGTAACCTTTGGAACAAACATTGGAAAACACAATAAAACCTGAATATCCTTCATTAATATCAAAATATGAGTTCTTACAAATCTTTAGTGGGCATTTCTAGCCTCAATACATTAAAGTCTCGGAAATCCAAATTACAAAGAAGCCACATGAACAGAAATTTTGCTCCAAAAATGCAACTAAAGCTTTGCTTTCAAAATGTAGCTTCAAATCAAAAAGCAAACGGGAGTGATGCCTTGACCTCGGTTTGGTCACTCATTTTCTTACTCATCGCCTGTGGATGGGAAGGAAAGAAGGGAGGGGGGGGGTGAGCTTGAAGGATCTTGAGTAACATATTTAAAACCAAGAAACAAACAAAAATCCTTGAATCAGTTAATTCCAATGCAAAATTTTCATTGACAACCATGCCACATATGTGTTCCAAAATTTACAATTTATCAAGCCATTTACAAATCAACATGATTTCAAATTAAAATCACATAAACACATCAGAAATAGTTCGGGTGGATCCAAAACAGAACGTACTACACATTTCTCGCGTAGCGGTCATGTGTAGCCGTGAACTTAGGGGAGTCCGTGAGGAGCTCCATGCCATTAGTGGGTAGGCAGAAAAAGCCTATAGACAAGTGCACTTGACTTACTTAAAGGATCACCACAAACCCATATAAGCATACATTTCACATTTTTCAAACATATTAGCCAAAATGAAACATTTTCGAAAGCAATTTTATAACCATTGCATTCTTTCCAAAATCACTTTCACATTCTTTTACAATCATCAACACAAAATGAAAATATTCTGACAATTCATTTACAGAAAAAAGACACATGTCATATTCTCAAATCATCCTAGAGAGTAATAAATACATATTTTCAAAGTTGTTGGAAAGTATTAAATTCCATTTATTGAAAGTAATACTAGCTCATTTTCTCAATTATAAAGATGTTACCCACCTTAAAATCCCTTGCTTTAGACTTGCTCAAGATGCCTTTCCTCTAGGTCCTCTTGCCTCCATTGAATTTCTTCACAATCACAAAAACCCAAATCAAAAGAGATCTTAAAATTGGGGCACCTAAGGAAACAAAAGCATGAAATTTATCCTAGAAGACTCATACCCATACTATTCCCAAGCCATTTGAACCAAAAACCCTTCAAAATTCCAAAAGATTTGAAACAACTAACCTTGAATCTCCACCCACAATTTTTGTTCTTTAGCTCTAAAGGAAGATCAAGTCTTCCTCTTTCTTTTTCCTTCTTGAAAAACTCTTAAAATCACTCTTTTAAAGCAAAGAAAGGTGAAACCCTAGGTTCTTCTTCTCCTTCTCTTCTTTCTCCTCTCAACCAAAACACTCACCTCTCCTTTCTTCAAAATTTCGTTCCTTCTTTCCAACAAGACAAGGAAAATGTTTTTGTTTCTTTCTTTCTTTTAATGAAGCTAAAAAGACCAATCTACCCCTCCTTGTAAGCCTTGCACCTTTTTACCTTAAGTGATCTTCCCATTTTGCCCTTATACATTCTTATTTCTTCAATTTAACTTACACCATACTATACCCTAACTTAATTTTAATTTCTCCATTTAATACTTCTAATTCCATCAATCTAAGCAATAAATCCTCCAATCATTGACATGCTAATTAAACTCTAACCAAAAGCAATTTATCAATCAAAACCTGTTGGACCCTGAATTTTTTTATATGATGATATTAAGCATGAATTGTGATAATTATGTGTTTATGCCTTAGTTTGATTAATTTTGGAGTATTAGTGGATAATTGAGGTGTATTTGCGTTTAATGTGGTTGAAATGAGAATTAATGGGTAAAAGATATGAAGGCATTTTGGGAAGATTACTTGAGTTAGAGTGGTTTAGGCTTTGAAAGGAAGGGTATAATGGTCTTTATACTCCCTTTTGACTTAAGTAGGAAATTAGAAGGAAAAGAAAAGAAAGAAGAAAAAGAAGGAAATAGAGGAAGGAAGAAGAAGAGTGCGCCGTCGGTGAGAAGAAGAGAAGAGAAGAGGGATTCTTCGATCTTTGCAATTTCCGACCGATTTGAAGTGATTTCCTGGTAAGTTTTGCTTGTGTTAATCTCGTAATGGTTAGATTTAAACCTAGAGAATGTTGAATGTAGCATAATCGAAGGTTTTAGGGTTTTCGGCAGGAAAATGGTTAGAACTTTCTGGGTTGTTGCGTTTATGATGGATTGGAAGCTTAGAATGGGTTAGAAATGTGGTATAAGTCTTGATATAATGTTTTGATGTGTTGCATTTCTGTTTGTGGAAGGATTAAAGTGTGGAAATGGAGAAAAACTGGGTTTCGGAGTCAAGCTCTAGACATGCACGTCGCGACGTGCGTATGAACACGCCGCGACGTGCGAGAGGGGGAAGCAACGTTGAGACGAATAAATATTTATTCACCGCGACGTGTGGCAGCTTGTTCGTCACGACGTGCGAGAGGAGGGTTCGTCGTGATGTGCGAGGAAGGCTCGTCGCGACGTACGAAGAAATTTGGCTCTCCGCGACAAACACCCAAGTTTTCTGAAGGAGATTTTTGGGCATATCTTGTCCAATTGAGGTGATTTCAGATTCGTTGTGAACTAGAAATAAGGGCTACGAGTTTTATGAAGAAGGGGGTTCGGAATTAGCCTCTAAGGGTTCGAAATTTTAGATGGAAGTCGGATATAGACTTTTAATGCTTTATTTTAGATTTCCAAGCTTTGAATATTTACTATGGATATTGATTGAATGAGAACTTGGTCTATTATAGGAAAATAAGCTGACCTGACCCAATCGCAAGAGGAAGGACACCAGTGAGTCGAATACTCGAGCGATATTAGGTGGGTAATATGTTTACGGTTATTGTGTGTATGGGCAAATTGCCTTGTGTATGCTTGCTTGCATTATGTGATCTTGCTTGTGTTGAATTATATGATGAATATTGAATTTGCATTACAACTACGATTATACATGGCTTCATAGACCTTATGTCATATTTGGCAAGAATGGAAAGAATGAAAATAACGAAAGCTTTGAAAAATGCTTTGACCATGGAACGTATGGATTATGTGTATTGTTTGGGTGAGAGAGTTACGGATGGAGTCACGTGCACGTTGACATAAAGCCTTCTCCCGGCTGCTCGCTTGAGGCCACGAGATCCTTGAGAAATCGGACTCGAATAGTTTACGGATTTGACTTCGGTTTATCTGGATCGTTTACGGAACTCTCGAACCATTTGTGTGCATTCATGATTGATTTGATAGAAATGATGCATAATGATTGTTATGTTGAGAAACAGAAATTGCATGAACTATGTTTATATGAATGTGAATCAATTGATGAATCTTGACTTGCTATAGATATATACATATTGCTTGATTGTGTGGCTCGTTGCCAATGGCTATAAACGTATATGCCACTGAGCTTCGCAGCTCACCCCTTTACTCTCCTCTCCTCAGGTGCAGATCGCGACGATAGTTGACCTTGCGAGGCATCGGAAACTTCTAGCTAATTAGTTGCCTTGCATTAAGTTAGTATTTTGGTTAGCCCGCCAAGCATTTCAACATGGAGCATACTCATGTATTTTGGATTTACATTTTATTTTGTATTATGAACGGTTGAGACTATTGTTGAATTTCCCACAGGCTGTAATGACATGAAGCCCCTTAATGTTTGGGGTGTTTAATTGTGCTTTGATGTGTGCAAAATGGCAGGTATAAGTATATATGTGAATCAAATTATGTATATGTATGGATGTTGGGATCGGGTCCGAAGGTATTTGAGCGCCCGTTGCCGGCGCGACCCGAGGAGCCGCCTCGGGAATGGGGATCTGGGACCCGGGCCCAACATGTTTGGTATCAGATCGCCTAGGTTTAGTGTCCTTGGCTTAGAATGCATATAGGACGACTTGTTTGATATTTTCTTATATGTTGCATTTGATTGAGTGCATTAAGTGACATGCATATCATGCATACATGTAGATTGACCAGTAGCTAATCCTTAGTGTTTCCGTTCGAAGGAGTACAATGCCACCTCGTAGAAGAACACGAGGAGTTATGCAAGGATCTGCTGCACTTGATTCTCCGACTAGAAAGGAGAGGACTGATGAGTCAGTAGCCCCAGGGAATGCTGAGGCTTCTGTAGGGCTAGGTAGTGAGCCCCTTCCGTCACCGACTCAGGAGTCGCCAGCTATGCAGGAGCAAGTGCCTCCACTTGATCCGAGGTTATTCCAGGCCTTTACTCAGGCATTAAATGCGGTATGGGTCGATGCCATAGCTTCCCTTGACCCCACTTCGAAGGGAAGACGGTTTGATAGGTTGAGAAAGTACGAGGCAATTGATTTCTTTGGGACATCAGATCCTGAAGAAGCTGAGACTTGGTTGAGGAAGACTGAGAGAGTGCTGGATCAGATGGA
The DNA here is from genome assembly GCA_029891385.1 of Erythroxylum novogranatense. Lineage (NCBI taxonomy): Eukaryota > Viridiplantae > Streptophyta > Magnoliopsida > Malpighiales > Erythroxylaceae > Erythroxylum > Erythroxylum novogranatense. The sequence goes on along the minus strand of CM057226.1, from coordinate 42,599,296 downwards.
GTGTGAGGATGATGAGAGAGTCATCTATGCTGCCAGCTTGCTTCAGGGAGATGCTCTTCACTGGTGGGAGATTGTACCAGGGAGTCAGATGAGGCCAGTAGGGTTGGCATGACAGGATTTTGTGGTTGCTTATAAGAAGAAGTATCTGTCTGAGGTATATGTTCAGCAGAAGCAGAGGGAGTTTCTGAGTCTCACTCGAGAGGATATGACAATCGGTGAGTATGGCCGGTTTACAACTATCTGGTATGCTTCAGATCTGATGTTGAGTGAAGCTGCTAGATGTCGCCGGTTTGAGTCGGGCCTGCACTTGGCCATCAGAGAAAAGGTGATTGTGCAGAACTTTGGTGATTTTCAGCAGCTGGTTGAGGCAGCTTTGAGGGTAGAAAATATAGAGAATATCAAGAGTGCTATGAACAAGAAGAGAAAGGGCAGAGAGCAGTCGATCCAGAGAGGAGGTAGCACTAGTACTCCTATGCCAGATAGGAGTGCTAGGAGCTTCCCAGTTCATTCAGAGGAGAGGAGCAGTGGTGCGAGCCGACTTAGGCCGATGAGGACTTCTACTGTGTCTCACCAAGCCTCAACGGTGGGCGGCAGTAGAGTAGAAGGGTAGATGGAGATAGATCTTTCGTTCCGAAGTGTGAGCACTGCGGGAGATCTCATAGAGGAGAGTGCTTTAGATTGACAGGAGCTTGTTTCAACTGTGGGGAGAAGGAACACATTGCCAGAGAGTGTCCTCAGCCTCCACGACAAGAGAGAGGTCAGATGCAAGCTCCGAGGAGGACAGAGATCATGGGTCGAGGATCGCTTCTGATTGGGCGATTCGGATGCAGCCAAGAGGGTGAATCTTTCGGGTAGACCGAGAGGGCAGGCACCAGCTAGGGTGTTTGCGATGACTAGGGAGGATGCAGAGACCGCTCCTGATGTGGTGACTGGTATGATTCAACTTTTTACTGATGATGTGCTAGTTTTGATTGATCCGGGTTCTACTCATTCGTTTGTTTCCTTGAGTAGAGACCTGTGTGATAGGTTGTGAGCCCATTGGATACTCCACGATGGTGAGTACTCAATCGGCCAAGACATTGTGATTAGTCAAGTGTATAGAGGTTGTGAGATTCAGATTGATGGAGAACTTCTAGTGGTCGATTTGATGCCACTGAAGATGGGAGGACTAGATGTGATTTTGGGCATGGACACATTAGAAAGGTACAATGCCCGTTTGGATTGTAAGCGGAAGACAGTGGAGTTTGAATTGGATGATGGCAGAAGAGTAGTGTTTACTGGGGACAGGAAAGCGAGTCCGCCCAGAATTGTTTCAGCATTGACAACAGAGAAGATGATGAGTAAAGGATGTGAAGCATTTTTGGCCTATGTAGTGGACACCAGGGCAGATAGAGGGAAGCTGGAGGATATGCCAGTAGTCAGGGAATTCTCAGACGTCTTTCCCGAAGAATTACCAGGACTACCGCCAGCTAGGGAAATTGAGTTTCCCATTGAGCTTCTCTCAGGTACAGCGCTGATTTCAATTCCGCCTTACCGGATGGCTCCGACAAAATTGAAAGAGCTTAAGGAGCAGTTGGAGGAGTTGATGGAGAAAGGGTATATTCGGCCGAGCTCTTCTCCTTGGGGAGCTCCGATTCTTTTTGTAAAGAAGAAAGATGGATCATTGAGGATGTGTGTAGATTATCGGAAGTTGAATAAGATAACTGTGAAGAACAGGTATCCGCTTCCTCGCATTGATGATCTGTTTGATCAATTGCAAGGAGCGAGAGTCTTCTCTAAGATCGATTTGAGATCGGGTTATCACCAGTTGAGGATTAAGGAGTCAGATGTGCCGAAGTCTGCTTTCAGGACTCGATATGGGCATTTTGAGTTTTTGGTGATGCCCTTCGGATTGACGAATGCACCTGCAGAGTTTATGGATTTGATGAATCGGATTTTTAAGCCATTCTTGGACCAATTTATCATTATCTTTATCGATGATATCTTGGTTTATTCCAAGAGTGATGAGCAGCATGAGGAGCATTTGAGGATTGCTTTGGAGGCTTTGAGGAGGAACGAGTTGTATGCCAAATTTGATAAATGCGAATTTTGGCTGCGAGAAGTTTCATTTCTTGGACATGTGATCTCAGAGCAAGGAGTTCATGCGGATCCAAAGAAAATACAAGCTGTGGTGAATTGGGAAGCCCCAAAGAGTGTAGCAGAGGTGAGGAGTTTTCTGAGTTTGGCAGGCTATTATAGGAGGTTTGTGGAGGGATTCTTTATGATAGCCGCTTCGATGACGAAGTTGTTGAGGAAAAATCAGAAGTTTGTTTGGAGTGAGGAGTGTCAGAGGAGCTTCGAGGAGCTCAAGCATAGATTGACTAGTGCCCCGATTCTGATTTTGCCATCGAGTGCTGAGGGATATACTGTGTATAGTGATGCGTCGAGGAAGGGTCTTGGTTGTGTTTTGATGCAGGGAGACCAGGTGATTGCATATGCTTCGAGGCAGTTGAAGCCTTATGAGCTGAACTATCCGACGCATGATTTGGAGTTAGCAGCTATGATTTTTGCTTTGAAGATTTGGCGGCATTATCTGTATGGAGTCCAGTCGAGGATCTTTACCAATCATAAGAGTCTAAAGTACTTGTTGAGTCAGAAGGAATTGAATTTGAGGCAGCGACGATGGATTGAGTTGCTTAAGGACTATGATTTATTGATTGAGTATCATCCGGGCAAGGCCAATGTAGTGGCGGATGCTTTGAGTAGGAAGTCTTCGATTGCTCATGTTCGATCAGTTTATCTTCCTTTGTTGGAAGAGATGGCCAAACTTAAGATAAGCTTGAGGCAGGAAGAGCCGGATTGTCTTCTAGCTAACTTCCGAGTGAGACCGATACTCAGGGAGAAGGTTAGGGAATTGCAGGCTCAAGATGCAGATTTGAGCAAGCTTCGAGATGAAATTCGGAATGGCAAGGTTTCTGAGATAGATGTGAAGGATGATGGGCTTATGACAGTGGGGAACAGGTTGTGTATTCCTGATGTGCAGGAGGTTAAGGCTGAAATTATGGATGAGGCACACAATGCGCCTTATGCCATGCATCCTGGTAGCACCAGGATGTATAGAGATCTGCGAGAGTATTTTTGGTGGAAAGGCATGAAGAGAGATATAACAGAGTTTGTTAGTAAGTGTCTAGTGTGTCAGCAAGTCAAAGCTGAACACCAGGCACCTTCCGGCAAGTTGAGGTCGTTGCCTATTCCGGAATGGAAGTGACAAAGGGTGACTATGGACTTTTTGATGGGTTTGCCCAGGACTAGTAGGAAGCATGATGCTATTTGGGTTATTGTGGATCGATTGACGAAGTCAGCTCACTTTTTGGCGATTAAGCAGATTGATTCTTTGCATGTGTTAGCAAAGAAGTACATCGATGAGATAGTGAGATTGCATGGGATTCCGGATTCGATTGTGTCTGATAGGGACCCTCGGTTTACTTCGAGATTTTGGGGCAGTTTACAGGAAGTTTTGGGGACGAAGTTGAATTTTAGTACGACATTTCACCCTCAGACGGATGGTCAATCCGAGAGGACCATTCGGACACTTGAGGGGATGCTTCGGGCTTGTGTGATGGATTTTAGAGGAGCTTGGGATGAGCATTTGCCATTGGTCGAATTTGCTTATAACAATTCGTATCATTCGAGTATCCAGATGGCTCCATATGAGGCATTGTATGGTAGGAGGTGTAGAACTCTAGTTTGTTGGGATGAAGAAGGAGAGAGGCAATTGGAAGGACCAGAATTGATTCAGACGACGGTTAATAAAATCAATCTGGTTAAGCAGCGGCTTAAGGCAGCACAGGATAGAATGAAGAGTTGTGTTGATGCTCACCGAAAGGAGATGGAGTATGAAGTCGGTGAAAAATTATTCCTTAAGACGTCTCCTTGGAAAGGAGTAATGAGGTTTGGCAAGAAGGGTAAATTGAGTCCGAGGTATGTGGGTCCTTATAAGATCCTTGAGAGGATTGGACCACTCGCCTACAGATTGGCGATACCTCCGGAATTGGCTCAGATTCATGATATCTTCCATGTGTCTATGTTGAGGAGGTATAGATCGAATCCTTCTCATATCATTCAGTCTAGTGAGGTTCAGTTGCGGGATGATCTGAGTTATGAGGAACAACCAGTGGAGATCTTGGATACAAAAGAAAAAGTCCTCAGGAACAAGACGGTTCAATTAGGCAAGGTCCTGTGGAGGAAACATTCAATAGAGGAGGCTACATGGGAGCCATTGGAAGCCATGCAGGAGAAGTATCCGCATCTCTTCGATGATTCAGGTAAATTTCGAGGACGAAATTTCTTTTAAGAGGGGGAGAAATGTTGGACCCCGAATTTTTTTTAATGATGATATTAAGCATGAATTGTGATAATTATGTGTTTATGCCTTAGTTTGATTAATTTTGGAGTATTAGTGGATAATTGAGGTGTATTTGCGTTTAATATGGTTGAAATGAGAATTAATAGGTAAAAGATATGAAGGCATTTTGGGAAGATTACTTGAGTTAGAGTGGTTTAGGCTTTGAAAGGAAGGGTATAATGGTCTTTATACTCCCTTTTGACTTAAGTAGGAAATTAGAAGGAAAAGAAAAGAAAGAAGAAAAAGAAGGAAATAGAGGAAGGAAGAAGAAGAGTGCGCCGTCGGTGAGAAGAAGAGAAGAGAAGAGGGATTCTTCGATCTTTGCGATTTCCAATCGATTGAAGTGATTTCCTGGTAAGTTTTGCTTGTGTTAATCTCGTTATGGTTAGATTTAAACCTAGAGAATGTTGAATGTAGCATAATCGAAGGTTTTAGGATTTTCGGCAGGAAAATGGTTAGAACTTTCTGGGTTGTTGCGTTTATGATGGATTGGAAGCTTAGAATGGGTTAGAAATGTGGTATAAGTCTTGATATAATGTTTTGATGTGTTGCATTTCTGTTTGTGGAAGGATTAAAGTGTGGAAATGGAGAAAAACTGGGTTTCGGAGTCGAGCTTTAGACCCGCATGTAGCGACGTGCGTATGAACACGCCGCGACGTGCGAGAGGGGGAAGCAAAGTCGCGATGAATAAATATTTATTCGCTGCGACGTGCGGTAGGTTGTTAGTCGCGACGTGCGAGAGGAGAGTTCGTCGCGACGTGCGAGGAAGGCTCGTCGCGACGTACGAAGAAATTTGGCTCGCCGCGGTGAACGTACCTTCGCCCCGGCGAACACCTAAGTTTTCTGAAGGAGATTTTTGGGCATATCTTGTCCAATTGAGGTGATTTCAGATTCGTTGTGAACTAGAAATAAGGGCTACGAGTTTTATGAAGAAGGGGGCTCAGAATTAGCCTCTAAGGGTTCGGAATTTTAGATGGAAGTCGGATATAGACTTTTAATGCTTTATTTTGGATTTCCAAGCTTTGAATATTTACTATGGATATTGATTGAATGAGAACTTGGTCTATTATAGGAAACCAAGCTGACCTGACCCAATCGCAAGAGGAAGGACACCAGTGAGTCGGATACTCGAGCAATATTAGGTGGGTAATATGTTTATGGTTATTGTGTGTATGGGCAAATTGCCTTGTGTATGCTTGCTTGCATTATGTGATCTTGCTTGTGTTGAATTATATGATGAATATTGAATTTGCATTACAACTATGATTATACATGGCTTGATAGACCTTATGGCATATTTGGCAAGAATGGAAAGAATGAATATAACGAAAGCTTTGAAAAATGCTTTGACCATGGAACGTATGGATTATGTGTATTGTTTGGGTGAGAGAGTTACGGATGGAGTCACGTGCACGTTGACATAAAGCCTTCTCCCGGCTGCCCGCTTGAGGCCACGAGATCCTTGAGAAATCAGACTCGGATAGTTTACGGATTTAACTTCGGTTTATCCGGATCGTTTATGGAACTCTCGAACCATTTGTGTGCATTCATGATTGATTTGACAGAAATGATGCATAATGATTGTTATGTTGAGAAACAGAAATTGCATGAACTTTGTTTATATGAATGTGAATCAATTGATGAATCTTGACTTGCTATAGATATATACATATTGCTTAATTGTGTGGCTCGTTGCCAATAACTATAAACGTATATGCCACTGAGCTTCGCAGCTCACCCCATTACTCTCCCCTCCTCAGGTGCAGATCGAGAGGATAGTTGACCTTGCGAGGCATCGGAAACTTCCAGCTAATTAGGAGCCTTGCATTAAGTTAGTATTTTGGTTCGCCCGCCAAGCATTTCAACATGGAGCATACTCATGTATTTTGGATTTACATTTTATTTTGTATTATGAACGGTTGAGACTATTGTTGAATTTCCCACAGGCTGTAATGACATGAAGCCCCTTAATGTTTGGGGTGTTTAATTGTGCTTTGATGTGTGCGAAATGGCAGGTATAAGTATATGTGTGAATTGCATTGTGTATATGTATGGATGTTGGGATTGGGTCTGAAGGTATTTGAGCGTCCGTTGCCGGCGCGACCCGAGGGGCCGCGTCGGGAATGGGGATCCGGGATCCGGGCCCAACAAAACCTCAAAATAAATTGAAATCATGCTTATTTAATAAGAAAAGAATTTGGGGGCCAACAGAAATAGCTCAACAATCAATTCCTTCCTATGAATACTTCTTAGCTCACGAGGGATGCTTTGAAAAAGCTCAAGCAAGATGGATAGGTAAGAGATTATGTGAAATCTTTTAGTTCCCTAATGCTAGATATTGAGAATATGTTAGATGAGGACAAGCTCTTCAATTGCCTATCCGGGTTACAATTGTGGGCTAAAATGGTGTTACGGAGGCAAAATGTGAAGGACGTGATTGGTGCAATCGCGGTCACTGATGCCTTGGTGGATTTTTGTATGGAGAAAGACTCTAATGTGAGCTCCTCAAATTCTTCCAAGGGCAAAGGCCACTCACAACATGTTTGGTTATAGAATCCAACTCTTGCGAAATCATGAAACTTGAGCTTGCTCTGATACTAGTCATGTTGGACCTCAAATTGTTTCCGGAATCCAACTCTTGCGAAATCATGAAACTTGAGTTTTCGCTGATACCATAACTGTTGGACCCCACTTGTAGAGCCCAACTTCAGATCATGAAACTTGACCATCATCGGTTCATCTTCATTCTCATAAAATCCCAATAATTTTCCTCACAATTTGTTCAATGGCGTGCCCACATAAAATTAGTCACCATTCTCAAACTCATTTCTCCTATTTGTGAACAACATTTTAAAATGTTAAAACAAGAATTTCAATTTGGCTTCTTCAAAGAAATCATAGCTCTAAGCCTCTATTTTGTTTTGAAGCGAGAATCTCCTCAATCGGAGCTATATAGCTCAAGATATGCTTAAAATTCCAAAGCGTGTTCATACCACAATCATGGTCTCCCAACTGATCCCTCATTTTCCTTTCATCAAAATTTTCAAATCAAATCTAAAAGATCTCAATTTTCATTGAGAGATAAATTCATGTCTTAGGAATCTATCGTTTCAAGAATCACTTCATTTGGAGGTCGGACGAGGGAGTTATCATCAAAAGAATATAACATGTTTATAACCTCAATCATGCAGTAACATGTGTTGGCACGATTACCATAACTTTCACCACAAATGTCTGATTGATTTTGTTTTTAGACTATTTGACAGTAGGCTTTTAGATCTACAACTTTTATGAAGACCATAAAGTCAGATTTTACCTATAAATGGGTCAAAAATTACAATTTACGGAAGCTGACCCGTGAATGTCCCTTTAATGGACATTGTCGGGCCAAAATGCACCTTCTCATCAGAGAAGGTCCGTTAAACGGAAATCAAGGTAGTTAAATGGACATGGATGATGCTAGGGGTCCTTTTTGACCCATAAAGGTCTGTTAAATGGACCTAGAGTCCGTTACATGGACATAGGGTTCCTAAAACCCCTCCAAACCCTCTCCCATGCTTCCTACATTCAATCTAATATCATATTCAAACAATATCTTCTTAAATTCAACTCTTCTAGTGTAAACTCACTTCATAACAACTCAAAAACCAAAATTATCTCATAAACTCTCAAATATTAATTCATTTGGTTAATCAAAACCACCATTTCCTATCATTTACCATAGCTGTCATCATACACAATTCCTATGCAACATCATAACTTGTAACAATCATATCTTTTCATTCCGATGTCCAAAAATTACAAACTTTATAGCGTTGGAAAACTATAAAGTGAACTGAATCACACGTGATTACAATGCTTATAATACGATATATGAATACACGAGAAAGGGGGGTTTGAATTGTGTATTCCCCTTTTTGAAAAATCTTTCCAGAAAAACGTTTTGTTAAAAACAAGTTCTTTTCATAGAAACTTCGGTACGTTCGAATTAATCAAAACTTTGAAAAACTTGTTTTGAGATCTAAGTAATAACAAAACTTTGAACTTAAAGAAAGATAGAGTAGAGAGAAGTCAACACAGGAATTTTATATTGGTTCACCCCAAACCGTAATACTCGTCTAGTCCTCGAAGTCTTTCCGAGATTTCACTTTCTTTAACGCGTTTATAAGTATTCTTTATGAGCCTCTTGTGTCTCTACACTCAAGATTCTTTTACTCTTAGCCTCTGCAGGCTATCTGTACTACTTTCTTACAAAAGTGTTTGCACTATGTTACAGTAACACTAGCTCTTAGCTACTTCGCACAATAATCTCACAAACAAGCTTTTTCGTTCGCGTATACGTAAGTCAACTAACTTTGCAATCTTTGACTTCTACTCATATTTATAGCCTTCGTTTGCAACTGCTTCTTTCTTCTTGCTTCTTGAATCTTAAAAGAAACGGTTAATCAGTTGAGTTCTGTAACTAACTCGAACTGACTCTTGCGTCTGCTTTTCTTTCTTTGTCTGCTTTTGAATTCTGCGTCTGCTTTTCATTTCTGCGTCTACTTTTCATTTCTGCATCTGCTTTTTATTTCAATGTCTGCTTTTCAATTCTGCGTCTGCTTTTCATTTCTTTGTCTGCTTTTGAATTCTGAGTCTGCTTTTGAATTCTGCGTCTGTTTCTGAATTCTGAGTCTGCTTTTCATTTCAACGTCTGCTTTTCATTTCTGCGTATGCTTTTCACCTTCTTTGTTATTCATCCTGCGTCTACTTTTTCTTTTCTCCGTCTGTCTATTTTTTCATTTTGTGTCTGCTTTTTCTTCTTCTTTGTTATTCATCAAAATCATATATATGTAAAGTCATTTTGACTCAACAATCTCCCCCTTTTTGATGATAACAAATCATATACGTGAAAAGAAGAAAAACTTATCTACAAAACATATCTTCATGTGTGTTCTTCTAACTTCTTCATTAATTTTCCTCTTCCTCCCCTATCTTTGTCATCGACCCCTTAAATCACACCATTTGAGACTCTTTGATTGCTACCTTCCATTTTCTTCTCCCCTATTTGTTATAATAAAAAATGATCAATGACGATGACTCTTCATCAGTTCTGTCATCATCTCCTTTATTTCATTCATCATCTCCTTTAGCTCCTTGACTTCTCTGCGTAAGTGCCTAATTTCAGCTTGCGAGTCAAACGGTGAGGAGAGTTGATCATCATCCGCTGAGGGTTCTATGAACACAATTGTAGTAGCATATGCGTCTGAGGATGAAATGTAATCTTCAACAATCTCAAAAGTTGGTGGATGAACGGATAGATTAGGCTCCGGAAGATCTAAATTATAAGGAGCAGGTAGCATGAGCACTTGTCTTCCTTGCAGGGGTATGGCTTCAGCTTGAATAGACAGTGTATTAGATAATGGCCTAATACACATTACTGTCTACACAAGAGATTCAATGAATGTCCCTGTAATTAGTCTTCCCCCTACTGGACAGTATTCATTCTTATCTATAAAACTACAACCAGCTCCGTCAGTTTTCTCCTTTGAAGTGCATGCTTCATCAATTTTTCGTACTTCATCTTCAATCTGATATGTGGACAGATCATTACTGATTCCTTCAGGATGTAACTTCATCTTCCCCTTATTCACATATAAAGGATATCTAGGCTGAATGTCCGCATAACTTTTATCATCGCCTTCTCAGAATTGGATAAATAGTATATGGTTGATCGGACATTTTGAAGGGTATGGCTTTGTAGCAAAGATCCTCAAAGCATCATAAAATTCTTTTCATCTTCACTCAAGAGATGCCATATCTCACTATTTATCAAAATAGGTTGTAAGACCGCCTTCACCTTCCTCCTTGGTTGATCACAGATGACAATCAAGTACTCCTCTTGGTCACAAATTCAACCACCGATCTCCAACTTGTATTTTCTCAAAATTCAGAATAGTTGTATATAACAGACTAGGTTCATCGATTTTTCTGTGGTATCCGTATCAAGCTTAAATCATTGTTGCCTCTTGTTGAACATCGATAGAGTAAACCGAACTAGGCTAGACTCAATTTGCTTTCCTTTCGAGCAAAGATCGATAGTATCCTTTTTGACTAACTTCCTTAGCAAGAGTCACATTCTTCTTTTACTAATTACTTTAGTCTTCCACCGCCTCGGTCACCCTTGAGTTTTCTAAACTTGAGATTTCGCTTCTCGGACTCGACTTCTTTTTCTTCTCGCCTCCTTGCTTTGTTTGGTGAGTCTTCTTGTAAGATTGAGACTAGAGATCTCGTTGCCTTTGGTGCGCGAGATTCAGAAATTTCTACCTGATTCTGTTCTCTGGCTCTCTTCTGTTCCTGTTGCCTCAGAGTACGAATCCTAGGTGATCTCTTCGCCTTCTTAGAAATTTCACCCAGAAGATTCTCCCCTTTTCTTTTCAACGCACCTTCATCTGTCCTCCGAACTAGGCTAACTTCTCTTTGAGAAATCTCTTGTTTTATCAAAGGTCTTTCAGATAATTTTCTTCTTTCATCTATGGGCATTCTCATACTTTCTTGAGATTTAGAACTTGTAGCGGGAGACTTCTTCAGTAACCGCTCCCCCTCAGTTCTAGTTTTCGTCCTAGAATCTGCTTCTTCTTTTACCACCACCTTCAAGCCCATTCTGCTTATTGTATCTGAGTTAATAAAACTCTTGATAGATATCATCCTTCTGATTCCTTGGTGAAGAAGGACTCCAAATTCCCTAAAAATCCTCGTGAGTAGCATGCCGTAAGGATAATTGTTAGTATCCTTCATCCCCTTAACCATATAGTGAAAAATTAGAAATGGTATGGTAGATCAATGGGACGACGATTTAGCAAGTAGAACAGGCATTGCTCATCCAAGGTAGTCACTAAATGCCTTGACCCTGTTCTAGGTAAGATGCAATTGAATGTAATCGCATGAAGAACCCTAGCCTTGGGACCGGACTCGAGGTCTTCCTCTCCGATGGGTCATTAACTCCATACAACTGTTTACTGACATCTTCTTCCTTCTTACCGACCTTTGTCATCCATTTGGCTTTGCTTGACAAGGTTTCTCCAACCGATGAACATTCAGTCACCTTCTTTACTATCTCCTTTGTCACAATAATAGATATCCTATCTACTGTGGAGACAATAGTATCATCTACCAGTTGCGCATTCTTCCAAAAATCATATACCTCATCAAGATACACTGTTCCCTTTTGGAAAAACTTTCTCCATCCAGCCTCTACAATCTCTGGTTCAACATCCATACCATCTTTCCTCAGAGATTCGAAGTCCACATATCTTCCATAAATCATAGATGGCTCCATTGATTCTGAATAGAAACTGGTTCTGGGAAGCTGTTCTTCAAAAAACTAAAGTTAATTGCAAGAGTTTTAGAGAGAGAGATGAAATGTCTGTGTTTGAGAGTAATCGGAATGATTTCAATTTCAGACTACTCGAAGGGTCTTATTAGGTGTATTCTAGAATCGTTGGGATCCTCAAGACTCTGAAACTTTCCCTCCACAACTTCTTTGTGAGAGAAGTTACTAGTTGTAAACCACTGTTTCTGACGCCGTTAACTTTGACAATCTCTTAGTCTGACTGGTCATTTAACATAACCATGTTGAGGTTCCGTCTAATTTCCTTAAACCGTTCTTCACTCAATGGTTTAGTGAAGATGTCTGCCCATTGGTACTCTGTTTCAATGAACTATAGTCTCACCACCTTTCTCTGAACGTAGTCTCTTAAGAAATAATGTCTGACTTCGATATGCTTTACTCTCGAATGCTGTATTGGGTTCTTTGATAGATTTATGGCACTGGTGTTGTCACAATAGATTGGGATCTCCTCTTCTTGAACTGAATAATCTTCTAGTTGATATTTAATCCACAATGTTTGTGAACAACAGCTTGCGACAGACATGTACTCGGCTTTGACAGTTGATAGAGCAATTGAGCTTTGTCTCTTGCTTGACCAGGAAACTAGGTTTGAGCCAAGAAAGTGACATCCTCCACTAGTGCTTTTCCTTTCAATTCTATCTCCGGCATAGTCCGCATCGCAATATCCGATTAACCTGAAATCTTTACCTTTCTCAAACATTAAGCAAAGATCAGTAGTACCTGCGAGATATCTCATAATCCTTTTAATAGCAATAAAATGAGACTCTCTAGGATTAGCCTGAAACCTTGCACACAAGCATACACTGAACATAATATCAGGTCTGCTTGTTGTAAGATAAAGTAAAGAGCCGATCATCCCTCTATACAGGGTTTGATCCACCTTCTGACCAAATTCATCTTTCGACAAGAGGTTCGAAGGATGCATCAGAGTCGCCATAGGCTTTACATTATTCATATCAAATTTACACAACAATTCTTTCAAATATTTTTGTTGATGGATAAAGATTTTCTCTTCGGTTTTCTTAACTTGCAATCCAAGAAAGAACTTTAACTCACCCATCTTACTCATCTCAAACTCATTTTTCATCAAACTCTAAAACTCATACATAACTTCTTTGAGGTAGCACCAAATATAATATCATCAACATAGATTTGTACTAAAATAAACTCATCTTCATAATCCTTTCTAAAATGCGTCTTATCAACTTGACCTCTACTAAACCCACTCTCTAAGAGAAAAGTACTTAGACGATCATACCAAGCTCTAGGAGCTTGCTTCAGGCCGTATAAAGCTGTATGAAGTCTATAGACATGATTTGGATTCCTAACATCTTCAAAACCAGGAGGTTGCTTAACATACACCTCTTCATTTACAAAACCATTCAGAAAAGCACTCTTTACATCCATCTGAAAAGGCTTTATATCATGACAAACAACATATGCCAGCAATATCCTAATAGCTTCAAGTCTTGCTACTGGAGCATATGTCTCATTGTAGTCTATTCCTTCTTGTTGATTATAGCCTTGCGCTACTAATCTAGCTTTATTCCAACTCACTCTACCTGATTCATCTAACTTATTCTTAAAAACCCATCTAGTTCCTAAAATGGATTTCTTTGAGGGTTTTGGAACTAAGGACCAAACATTATTCCTAGTAAACTGATTCAGCTCCTTTTGCATGGCTAAAACCCAAGCTTCGTCTTGAAGAGCTTCCTCAATCTTCTTAGGCTCTATTTCAGAGATGAAATCCACATTAGCTTCTCTTCTGAATTTGGACCTTGTTCTAACTCCTTCTGAGGTCTCCCCGATAATTAGCTCTTCTGGATGAGAACTCCTATATTTCCAATCTCTTTTTAATCCAATAGTTTCTGAAATATCCTCAACCTTATCTACTTGGGTTCCTGATGATGGAGTTTATGTTGTATCATCTAAGTTCTTTGAAGGACCTTCACTCTCCATGTCATCTTCCTTATGGGGTTGGGAATGATCATCAAACTTGACATGGATGGTTTCCTCAACTGTCTTTGAGATAAGGTTATATACCCAAAATGCCTTAGATGATGATGAGTAGCCTAGAAAAATTCCTGAATAAGTCTTTGAATCGAACTTATCCAACAACTCCTTTGTATTCAGAATAGAGCACTTGCAACCGAATTGATGAAAGTAAGATATGTTCGGTCTCCTTCCATTCCATAACTCATAAGGAGTCTTCTTCAACAGAGGTCGCAAAAGTATTCTATTCTGAATATAGCACACTGTATTTACAGCTTCTGCCCAAAAGTACTTAGGAAGATTCATCTCACACAGCATAGTCCTTTCCATCTCTTGAATCATCCTGATCTTCCTTTCAACAACTCCATTCTGTTGTGGGGTCCTAGGAGCAGAGAAATTGTGGAAAATTCCATTCTCCTCACAGAATAATCTAAACTTCTCATTCTCAAACTCTCCACCATGATCACTCCTGATACTGTCTATAGGTACTCCTTTTTCAATTTGTAACTTTCTAGAAAGGGTCCTAAAATACTTAAAAGACTCATCTTTGTGTGACAAGAACAATATCCAACAAAACCTAGTAAAGTCATCAACAATAACAAGTCCATGTTTCTTTCCGCTAAGACTTATTGTCCTAGTTGGACCAAATAAATCCATATGTAACAACTCTAAAGGTCTAGAAGATATTACAAAATTTTTAGAAGAAAGCAATGTTTTAACTTGTTTCCCTTTCAAACAATTTTCACAAAAAAATCTTTGTCAAAAATCATTTTTGGTAGACCTCTTACCAAATCATATTTTGCCAACTTTGAAATATGTTTAAAAGAGTCATGACCTAGCTTTTTATGCCAGATTAGTCTTTCTTCTTCAGAAGATAAAAAACATGAAACATTTGATTTTGAAACTCTTCTAAATCAATTTTATAAAGATTATTTCTTCTCTTGGAAGAAAAGAATATAGACCCATCTTTGTTTCTAACTTCACAAAGATTTTGATTGAACGTGACTAAGAAACCAGAATCACACAATTGACTGACACTAATCAAATTGTGTTTCAGACCATCAACAAGCAGTACATTATCTATGCATGCAAAGGAATCTTTACCTATTTTACCGATTCCAATTATCTTACCCTGCTAGTTGTCTCCAAAAGTCACCGATCCTCCCTTCTTATACTGAAGATCTAGGAACATAAACCTTCTTCCGCTATATGTCGCGAGCAACCATCGCTCAGATACCAAGCGGTGCTTGTTGCATCTTCCAAGGAAGGATATCTGCAGGAGAAACTATTTTACTTTTTGGTACCCATATTTTCTTGGGTCCTTTCTGGTTAGTAATATGCACATAATGAGTCCTTTGATGCCTTTTACTAGATTGTTGATGAATACGTGTTTGGTAATACCTTTTATTTTGAGAAAAGGCTTTCTATCATAATGAGACTTATTACCCGTAAACCCTAATCCGTTTTATCACCGGATGTCTACATTTTCCTAGCATCTCATTCATTTTCTTTGTACTCTCAAGTGAAGGTAGCTAAATCAGATGAAAGACTCTTAATTCTAAGTTTCAACTGATTGATCTCATCAGATTTATCTACAACTTTCTTTTTCTCATCTATTTGTTTCTTTAAGCAGATATTTTCTGTAACATCCCATCTCCCATAGGAAGGATTTATTGGTAATTTAGGACGGGTTAGAAGTATTAAATTATATCTCGGTATGCACATACAGCATATAGCCTCTATGATTGATGGTTTGTTGCACTTGCACATGGTATACATGCATTCATGACATTTTCCGGCTTAGGTTTCAAATTGAGATCCTTTGTGAAATTTATTGGATAATTGTATTTGAAAAATTATTTGGAGTGCGCCATTGAGTGTTTTACATTTTTAGGGATTTATGAAAATTTTTCTGGAATTTTTAAGGGTTCTTGCCCGGATCGGAAAATTTCAACTGACTGATTGAGTGAGCCTTTTTGTCCTGAAAAGGATTGCCTAATGGCATAAAATTAATGGATAAATGATGTTTAGGAATTATTCAAGAGCCATGATTAGGATTAAGTGGGATTAATACTTAATTAACTAAGATTACTTGTTTTTTTTTGTCTTTTTCCCTTTTAATGCCAAGTGTCCCCTTTACATTTATGAATTTTGTCTTTTATATTCATCATCCACGACTTTGTTCTTGTCTTGGATAAACAAAAGGGACTTGAAAGCCTTAAATCACCTCTCATCCAAACTTGGTTCTCCTTCCTGGTGGGGTTCTTCTTCTCCTTCGACTTTTCTTCTTCTCCTCCCTTACAAGAAGGTCTTCTTTGGTTCTTTACTTGTTTCCTCTTTGTGCATATCTAAGACCAAGCTCAAGCCATAAGTTGTATGCATGTGTAGTGGAGATAGCCGTGGGAGAGGTAACAAAGTAGGAAGTGTGGAGAGATTTAAAGACTTGGATATTTGAGAGCTTGCAACTTGTTTAAGGTGAGTATTGATGGTTTTTTTTATTCTTTTGGTAGTTAGAAGTATTTATGGGAGGCACTTGTGCATTTATTTCATGATGATAAGGGTAGGTTTGAATGGGTTTATATATATGCTTGTGTAGGGATGAAAGAATGAATATGGTTCCCATTGATTTGGCTTGGTTTTGACTTGCTTTTTGGAAGTTTAGATGAATGGAAAAGAAGTGAAAGTAAATTGTGTATGTGCTGCCAAATTTTGTGTAATTATGTAAGTAAATGTTGTGATAAGTTTGTGGCTGAATTGGAGCTGTATATGAATGTATATTGATGTAGGTAAAGTGATAGAATGGAAGAGGGAGAGGTAAGGATGAAATCTGGAAAGTTTGGTGTTGAACCTATTGCAATGTTTTGATCATAACTAATTGTGTAGGTGAGAAAATGAGGTAATGTTTGTGCTCAATGAAACTTTGGGATGTTGGCTACAACTTTGTGTGAAATAGGTGTTGTTAGATTGTAATGCTAGAAGGGTGAATTTTTGTATGGAAAGTTACTGTTTTATTGTCTATGAACAGTAACCTCAAGTATGACTAATGTGTTTTGTTGATTTTTCTAAATTAATTGACATGGATTTAGGGAACATGGTCTTCATGAAAGTTGAAGCATATTAATCTAGCTTTCCATTGCCCCTGATCTTGCAATTTTTAGATATGTATATTGGGAGTTATGCATTGTGGCATGTTGACTGATTTTCTGTCATTTGTGGAAAGCTAGCCTCATTGTCGATTTTGTGAGCTTTCGGATTGGAGGCAATTTTAGAAATTTATGTGGACTGAATTGGTGTGAGTGATCTTCTGTAAAGTTGTAAAGGAAGACATTATCTTGAAAATGATATATGGCATGTAATTTTTGAAGGTCAGATTTGGGAGTTATGATTTTACAAAAAACTGAACCTAAACTAGGTTGTGAATGGTTGATCATGACAGTAGCTTCCATAACAGTTTTGAAATTGTTAGAAATCGAATTGGAGTTTGAGTTCTTCATGAAAATTGAAGTTTGAGATCTTATCTTTTCAGGGATAAAAGGTAGTGAATTTTGTGACTTTTGTACTAAGAGAATTACTGTTTGAAAAATTACTGTCCAGATTGGTTGATTTCAGTAGGCAGATTCTTTGTGGAATTGTTTGACCTTGTTAGAAAGGGAATTTGATTTTGGGTTGTTCATGAAAGTTGTAGATAACATTGTGATCTATGAAAGTTGTAGATAACATTGTGATCTTACTGCCTTAATTATTGTGTAATTGTTGACTGAAGAATCAGAGAGTTATTGAATTTGCAATGTCTCGCTGTGTTGATAGGTTTTGAGTAGGCGATGGGTTTGATAGATTTTGACACCCTTAGGGTGAAATTGATTTTTATGGTCTTCTTGAGAATTGTAGAGGGTTTCATGATCTTTCCAATGAGATATAGTTGGTAATTTTCTGAATCGTGTGCAATGAGTTATTGGTGTTGAAAGTTGGCTTGAAATTAGGAAAATAAAGAAGGGAATAAGGGTTATGTATATATAGATGTTAATTGTTTAAATTTGAATTTTGGTTTCTTTTGTCAATTTCTTTTCCGTCTGATGTCCGATTGACCTGATTCTTGAGGCATCGGATTTGTAAAATATTGAATTTCATTTTGTGAGAAATTAGGAATTTTTAGCCGAGAAATTGAAGTGGATCCGGGTAATTGTTCGATGGTCACTGTTTTATTTATTTTTGGACCGATCGAGGTCCGAATTGAGTGCTGTCAGTGGCTATAGCTTTCTAATTTTTAGATGAAATTATTATGACGAGAAAATTTTGGATTAGGGCTGGGAATGCCATGAACATGCATTGTACACGTTTTAATTGTTCCCTGTGCATTGTTTGATATTCCTACTATACAGTTGGTAATGGGTACTTATTTTAATTGTTCCAGAGGCACAGTTGGAACGTCGTCCTATGGACATTGCCGAGACTTCCTGGCATTAGCTCGGAAGTACAGGTGAGTAACCTAGTTGGTTCCTCAATCTATAGGTGATGAAAATTATGTGGTTATGCCATGTGGAGATAATGGAGGGATTATGTGTGTTTGCTTTTGATTGATTTCGGACCATAGGTGTCCGAAGTATTGGAAACTTGTTATCGAAGTCCTATTTTTGTGTAACTATTTGTGAATGATTACGTTAGAGATCTCAGACCAAAGATCCGAGGGAATGGGAAATTGACATTGAAGTGTTAATTGTCTGTTTCGATACATTGGATATGACTTTTAATGTGATATGGTAGGATGCAATAAATTGAAAATGTATATGATTGAAATACCGGACCGAAAGTCCGAAGAAATGGCAAATAGCATTGACACGTAAATGGAAATTGGAACATGTACATTGCATGCATAAAAGTACGATAAGATAAAGGCAACAGGACCGAGCAAAGACTGTGATCGGGGCATATCACGCCCAACGTATATGAGAGCTTTCAGCTCAATGCACAGGACCTTAGGTCCAACGTATTCAGAGCCTCAGGCTCAACGTATCAGGGCTTTAAGCCTAATGTTTTCAGAGCCACTGGCTCAACGCAATGTGCTCGTCACTGGGACAGTTTCAGGCGCACGGTCACAACAACGTAATGAAAATGAAAAGGGTCTCATGTGTATTGCATATATAGTATGAGTAAATGTGGATGGTATGAAAGGCGATACGCCTTACATTTGTGAATTGTGATTGTATGTGATAATTGGTAAATTGTGTGTGTTTATGCATGAATTGAGTGAACCATCGATGATGGTTTCTCATTGAGTTCGCAAACTCACCCAACATTGTAAATATTTTTCAGGGATCGAAGAGTACCCCGTTGGGCACGGGAGTATGATTACCAATTGCAAGTTAGAGTTAAGGTCGGGATCAGTTCACGTTTGCATTTGTGTCATTTAGAATTATGTGTAAATTTGTATTTCCGCAAGATTAGTACTGTTATTGCTGAGTGCCCCAATTGATTAATGCTGTATTGTAATTTGATCACCGAAATAGTGTTTTGTTGAAAATGATTTCGTATTAGAACGAGCCCAAATTATTTACTGATATTTGCGCACTCGATGGGTTTTAAAAATAAATAAATAAATAAATAAATAAATAAATAAAAAATGTATTACCGAGTTTTAAACTGCATTGGCTGCTCTAGCATACCACCCTCGCGGGTCGCGGGCTCGGATATCACAATCGATGTCGGGTTCGGGTCTCGTGGGAGTGGGATGCTACATTTTCTCTCTCTATTTCTTCTGTATGTTTAAGGTTTTCTACATACTTCTTCTTTAACAGTTTATACTGTTTCAGAATAGCATGATAATCCTCTAATAGTTCTGAATAAGCATCATGCAAGTTATCGTATTCAGAAGTTACCTCCTCATCACTTTCTTCCTTGGTTACTAGGCAGATATTTGCATGTTCAGATGTCTCGAAACTTGTATCTGACTCTGATGAATCTAGATCTTCCCAAGTTGTCATCATGCTTTTCTTGCGTTCTCTACTCTTCTTTGGTTTCTTCTTTAGAGTAGGACATTCGGACTTGTAATGTCCAGGTTGATTACACTCGTAGCATATGATAGATGTCTTTTCTACTTTACCATCATCTTTGCAATTCTTCTTGAAGAGCTGACTTCCTTTGGTCTTCTTCTTCCACATCCGTCTTATCTTCTGGGAAATGAAAGATAATTTGTCAGCTTCATCACTTGACTCTCGTTCTAATTCCCTTGAGTCATCATTCTTTGATTCTTCAATCATTAATGCTTTCGATGACTTTCTCCTTCTTTAAGTCTTGTGATTCTTCTGTCCGGCCTTTAGTGTTATTGACTTGTCCTGTTTGGGCTTGTCTTCAGCATCGAGCTCTACTTCATGAATCTTCAGTGATCCAAGCAACTCGTCAAGCTTTAGCACGCTCAAATCCTTAGCTTCCTGCACCGCTGTAACTTTTGGTCTCCACCTCTTCGGAAGACTTCTTAAGATCTTTCGTACGTGATCTTGGTTATTGTACGTTCTTCCAAGGTCTTTCAATCCATTGATGATTGTTTGAAATCTTCCAAACATTTGATCAATAGATTCTTCTTCTTTCATCTTGAAAAGCTTGTACTGGTGCATAAAAATGCTTATCTTGGATTCTTTGACTTGGTTTGTGCCTTAATGAGCGATGGACAATGTGTCCCACATCTCCTTTGTAGTGTCGCATCTGTGGACTTTGTCATACTCACTCCTACTCAAGGCACACGTCAAGAAAAATTTCTCCTTAAAGTTCAACTGAATTCTCGCCTTTTGGTCAGTCGTTCATCTGGTCCGTGGAATAAGATTTCCATCTTCATCTACTGGTGTATATGGTCCATTCTCCATCACATCCCAAAGGTCGACATGAGTAGATTCTATGAAAAACCGCATTTTATCCTTCCAGTAATGATAGTCTTCTCCGTTGAATGCTGGAGGTCTAGCGACTGAGGCACCTTCTGCAATGTATATATGTGATTCTGCCATTATCTTTGATCCACACTTTGCTACAATGATCCTTGGATACCAGGCTCTGATACCAATTGAAGTGAATCACACGTTATTACAATGCTTATAATACGATATATTAATACACGAGAAAGGGGGTTTGAATTGTGTATTCCCCTTTTTGAAAAATCTTTCCAGAAAAACATTTTGTTAAAAACAAGTTCTTTTCATAGAAACTTCGGTACGTTCGAATTAATCAAAACTTTGAAAAACTTGTTTTGAAATCTAAGTAATAACAAAACTTTGAACTTAAAGAAAGATAGAGTAGAGAGAAGTCGACATAGTAATTTTATACTGGTTCATCCCAAACCGTGGGCTACGTCCAGTCCTCAGAAGTCTTTATGAGATTTCACTTTCTCTTCAATGTTTACAAGTATTCTTTATGAGCCTTTTCAGGTCTCTACACTCAGTATTCTTTTACTCTTAGCCTCTGCAGGCTATCTGTACTACTTTCTTACAAAAGTGTTTGAATTATGTTACAGTAACACTATCTCTTAGCTAATTCACACAATAATCTCACAAACAAGCTTTTTCGTTCGCGTATACGTAAGTCAACTAACTTTGCAATCTTCGACTTCGACTCATATTTATAGCCTTAAATCAATCGCTTCTTGAATCGCTTCTTGAATCTTGAAAGAAACGGTTAATTAGTTGAGTTCAGAATTAACTCGAATCGACTTCAGAGTCCGCTTTTCTTTCTTTATGCCTTTTGAATTTCAAGGTCGCTCTTGAATTCGTGATCTACTTTTCATTTATGCGTCTGCTTTTCATTTCTGCGACTACTTTTTATTTCAATGTCTGCTTTCCAATTTTGTGTCTGCTTTTCATTTCTTTGTCTGCTTTTGAATTCTGCGTCTGCTTTTGAATTCTACGTCTGCTTTTCATTTGAACGTCTGCTTTTCATTTCTGCGTTTGCTTTTCACCTTCTTTATTACTCATCCTGCGTTTGCTTTTTCTTTTCTCCGTCTGTCTGTTTTTTTTATTTTGGGTATGCTTTTTCTTTTTCTTTGTTATTCATCAAAATCATATATATATAAAAGTCATTTTGACTCAACATAAAGACGAACTACAACTTTCAAGTAGACAAATTTTATCAATTCTACCTAAATCGATACAGTTTTCCCTTGGAAATCAGCATACATATTTGATCGCGGTTCTGTCGATTCAATCTTACGATCGACCCTCGGAAACCAGTCAAAAATAATAATTTCCAAGATTGCGGTATAGGTTGCAACCTCGGGTCGTCTCACTTAATTGGAACCAAATGAAAAAGATCTAATCTAGCCTAAATGTCAAAAATTTGCAATAGAAGTTGATAAAATGGGGTTTGGTCATTGAAAGAACTAGTAACAGTAATTAAAATTGGAGAAAAAGTATAAAAGAATGTTTTTGGATTTTTAATAAAATAAATGAACTTGAAATTTTTGGTAATGAGCAAATGATAATAAATCCTCTTGAAAATGGGCGCAGGCTATCACGGTTCAAAAATGATTTTTCGGGGATAGAATCCACTAAGTTTCGAAAGATCAACCCTAAAGGACTCTTTAGGTCCAAAGATTTAATTAATGAACTCCATTATTTAAATCTTTGTTAAAAACCTTAGTGTGAAAATTGGACAAGTAAATGCAATCGGTCAATCGGATAAAAACACAACCATTGAAATCAAACACAACTAGGCAGATTTTGAGAGTCAATGTAATAACCGAATGACATATATGAGACTTCATATATTAAGCATGAAAATTCTACAAATAACTTTGTCCAAATCGCAACATAGTGTTCAGCACACGGTTAAACTGTTAACCATACTAATCTAGCTATACAGATGCAATCTCTAACTCAGAGTTTACACAAATATAACAAAACTTCAAACACTATATCATTACTCCCCTTTGAAGCTTCCAGTGAAATCAAGCCATTGCTACATCTTCAAGAGGAAATGTGACTTAGCTACGCATAACTCCGGTCTGTCTCTCGACTGCTGAAGATTGAGCGATACTCATGGTGGCAGAAGATATTGACGGTGGCGATGATGGTGGTGATGGTCGACGATGATGAAAACTGGAAATGATGGTGGAGTAGAATGTTGTCTCTGCTGCCTCCGAAGCGTCTCCCAGTATCCAAGTCTCATCTAACCTAAAAATAGAAAAGTTTTTTATATAATGGATGCGGGTCGGGTCAGAGCAGTGAGGCAAATTTTCCATTTTAGGTCGGATATCCGCTCGTACGTCGCGGCGTGTGAATAAATATTCGTCGCGACGTGTGGAATTGCCTGCTCGTCGCGACGTACGAATTAATATTCGTCGCAATGTGCGGATAGGACCTCATGACTGTTGACTTCCTGAGGTGTTGACTCCTTTGCTCCTGCAATGCAATAAAATAACAATTTGCAGTATCAATGGTCCTCATGAAGATTATAGAAAAATTAGTATCAAATCATGACAATTTACTGACAAATTGTGAATTAAAAGAGCTCGGTATGAGGAACCAATTTAAGCACAAAAATCATCAATTAGAAGTCAACGAATGCATAAGCAGCTATGAAAATGCAGCCAATTTATGATGTAGACTTGGCTCAATCAAATTCCCCCACACTTAGACCTTTGTACTCCTAGACAAAGTTTACAAGAGTCAAAAAGAATACAAGAGGGAAAGAAAATATCTACCATGCTCAAAATAATAAAAGGAAATTGGCTCAATTCACTTCCTCAGAATTCAACCCCAGCAAATTGAAAGAGTGCTAATAAAACAAACACTAAAAGAATTCAAGTACAAGAGATTGAACAAAAGAGAATCACTTAGGATATAGTGTTTAAGCTCATCTCACTTGTGTTTAGGGATATTTTTGCTCTCAGTCTGCTTAATCCATCTCCTACCATAGGCTTGTGTCCAATCTATTTCTCCACTACAAGAACTATCATTTCAAAGATCAAGAGGACTTTTAAGGTTGTAATGGACGGAAGCTAAATGAATGGATGAAGTGAAAGAAAGAAAGAATAGTATGAGCACATGCACTAAACAAGGAACTGATGTCAATAGTTTTCTGAAACTAAACACTTACATAAATAGAATGTATACATTTATTTTATTTTATTTTATTTTATTCTGACATGCAATATATATTGCATAAATTGTTATTGCTCTTGCTTTTCTTCTTTCGTTTCTCTTCTCTCTTTTTTTATTTAGTAATTGAAAAACAATTTCTGTCTTTTGGAACTTTTTTCTAGCAGAAGCAAAATAACTAATGACACCATAAAATATGAATGCAACTGCTCATAACAAGAGGGCTCAAAGTGCTAGCAAGGGATAAGTATGTAAGGGATTGTGTTTGGGAAAAGGGGTTGAGAAAAGAACGCCTCTATCACATCAACAAAAATCCAGTCCATCAAGCTTCAAGTAAGAATTAAAACAAGTTCTAGAGAAGAATGAAATAAGCAGATGCACACAAAGATAAAAGAAAATATTTGGCTCAAATATCCTTTCAACAAGGGTATTGTCTCTATGAACAATCTCAAGTTTCAAAAACTTAAAATGCCACTTTGTTAGCATGCTTCTATTCACTGTGTTTTGAAAACATGAAGAGAAAAATGTTGCCAATTCCAACTATCATTAAAAGGATGGGAGGTGTTTTCAAAAACTCAAGCATCATTTTGAAACTAGTAAAAGCTTTGAAGACAACAGCCACAAAAATCCAGAGGCGTGCAGAAAATGTTTGATTGAATGGAAAAATTAGGCAAAAATCATTCATGCATAAATGTGACGTCGTGGCGTGCAGAAGCAGACGTCGTAACGTGCGGACGTCGCGACGTATGACATGGGTGACGTCATGACGTATACGCACTCGAAAGAATAGCTTCGCCGCGACGTGTGATCGTTCGTTGCGGCGAAGAGATGCAGAATGACAAAAAAGTATAAAATTTACCAAGTTAATCGACAGAATGCACCAATAGCCAGCAATTCATAATCATACTGTCAACAGTCATGCAATATGAAAGATAAACGGGGAAACAACTCCCCCACACTTAAAGCACACATTGCCCTCAATGAAAATGCAGAAAGGAAAAGATAAGAAGAACAAGGCACAAAAAGAGGGAAGACGGAATGAAAGATTGATCATTAAATGGAATAAGTCAAGTACAAAAAGGACAAAAGAACTAATGAACTAAATACAGAAATAAAAGACAACAAAAGAAAATAAAGACAAGAAAAGAAAAGAACAAAAATGTTAAAATTATGCCGAAGGATCATCAGCCGACGGGTCCGAAGGGGCAGCCTGAGAAGTGCTAGGGCCAGCTGAAAAATCCCGGGGTGCAGGAGGGATGGGTAACTATAGGCGATCCGCAATCAGGGTGAACATGGAATGGTAGAACTGGCGGTCAGCTGCCATTTATGCCTCGATGAGCCGTAATTCGTCCCAAAGAAGGGCGATCGGATCAGGAAGGGTAGAAGGTGAAGGTGGTGGACAGATAGGGTTGCGAGGCGGAGCCTCGGATGGAGGGGAAACAACGGAGGGAGCAGGAGGGGGGGGGAAGAGGGGCAGAAGGAACAGGGGTAGGGGAGGGAGAAGAAGGTGGGGAAGGGTCAGGTGGGGTGTGTAGGCGATGAGGTTGGCGGAGACGAATGTATTTAAAACCAGGGGCAGGCTCAAAAGTGAGATCGGTCGGATGTTCCGAAACCCGATAGGCCCGGAACATGTCGGTGATAAGGTGGGGAAAGATAAGGGAATGGTTGATGTTGGAGGAAAGGATGCATTGGCGGAGGGCGGAGGTGATGGCTAAAGCGAGGTCGACGAGCCGACCGACCATCAACAGGTAGATGTAAAAAGCCTGCTCCTTGGGAACCATGGCAAGGTGGGAGGTGGAGAGGATGTTGTTATAGATAAAATGAAGCCACGGACGGGCTTCGGAGCGAAGGTCAGAACGACGGATATAACGCTGAGCCCCTTGGGTTGATACCAGTCGGTACCCTTAGGACAGAGGGTACGAAGGACATCAGCCCAAGGGTACTCATGGATGAGCTCCAAGTAGTGGAAACGGGGTGTAGGAGGAAGGTGATAATGCTCCCTAATGGAGACAGCAGTGAAAGCACGGGGAATGGTAACACCACAGAACTCTATGCCGTAGGTGCCTGAGTAACAGGACTGGGTATAGTAGTGGCGGACGAAAGTGAGGTTCCCAGAGGTGCGGGGATGGGCTAGGTTTGAGAGGTTGAGTTGAAATAGTTGGCGGACGAAGGGGTTGTCGTGGGGGGTTAAAGGAAAAGGTTTTTCCTTGAGTATAGCCTTGGCCTCAGTTTTGGCAGCCAGTGCAACATACTCCGGATCAACCGGAAGGGAAGAGGAATGAGTAGGAGAAGGTTGGTGGCGCGAAGAATGTGAAGGTTGAGGAGAAGGAGAATGAGCGGAGAAAACCCCCAAAGAGGACGGGGAGGCAACAGGGTGAGGGGAAACGGAAGGGTCGAAGTAAAACTCGTCGAGCTAGTTGGAGGAAGAGGGGAGGACATGAGAAGGAGATAGGGGACGGTTGGACCTGCTAACATTCTTGGTTCGAGGCATTTTCCTGCACACAAAAAGAAACAGAATAGAAAAATCAATAAAGAGTTAAGCAAAAATCAGCCACCTCATCGCGACCTGTGGGTAGACGCTGCAACGAGGCAAAGTCCTCGACCAGACGTCGCGACGAGATAAGGTACACGGCACTTCGTACGTCGCGACGAGGCAAGGCGCTCGGCGCGACGTATGACGATTTTTCAGACGCATTGCGACGAGCAAAGCTCGTCGTGAAAAACCTAACTCAAAACTACTAACAAAGAAGATGAAGAACAGGAAAACGAGGAGCAAGGGAACACTTACAGAAGTCGAAAATGTAAGAATGGAGATGGCGGAGACTGCGGGCATAGTTGAACAACGGAGAGAATAGAGAGAGATCAAGAGCGATGACGGCAGTAAGAGCAGAAAATATGGAGGGAAAGAGAAGAAGAAGAGACAACGAATGGAGGTAGAAGGTCGCGAGGTGAAAAGACAAAAAGGGCACCGGACAAACGAAAAGACCAAAGGACAGAAGGGGCAAAAAGGTATTTCAAACGTTGTCACGTCGCGGCGTAAGAATGTGCCACGTAGCGACGTAAGTGTCAAAAAGAACGAGATACGTCGCGAAGTATAATGAAAATATGTCGCAACGTAGGCGTTAAAGAGAAACGAGGCACGTCGCGACGTATAAATTAAAATACATTGCGACGTATAAATTAAAATACGTCGCGCCTCTGCCCGAACAGAAAATACAAACCTAACTTATTCTAGAAACAATCAATCTCACAGAAACCAACCCTTCCACCAATATCATACTTCTTTAGAAAGATTTAAAGCTCACCAAGTGAAAGTAATTTATTAGAACAAGGAACAGAAATCCTACCTAACTACAACTAATCTACTGGCTGGGTTTCTCCCCCACACTTAATCAAGATACTCATGCAACACAAAAGTTCACATCACTTCCAAGTAGGGTGCATGAATATATTGAGAATGTAGGTAGAGAAACAACCTGGTCTCACGGCGGGTCCTGAAGCTTGGGATGGTCATCCGGCTGATATCGAAGCTTCGTCCCAGCAGCTTGGCTCTTGTGTAGCTCCATATCCAACCCCTACTTGAAGGCTCTCCTACAAAATCATCAGCAAGCAAATGTTCTCCGAGGAGATTGTCAGTAGACGATGTGAAGGTTTGTGCAAAATCACTACATGCATCGTCAACAACCATATCAATCATGTTCACTCCAAGCAGAGAATAATCCTCATGGGGGTGTTTCATTGCTTCATACATGTTGAAGCTAACCTGTTGGTCACCTACCTCCATGGTGATCTTACCTTCCCTCATACTGATCATTGTGCTTGCAGTCCGCAAAAAGGGTAGCCCGAGAATTAAGGAAGTATCCTGCACAACTTCAGAAGACATATCAAGCACATAAAAATCAGCAGGAAACCGGTTGGGTTTCTCCCCAACAACGGCGCCAATTTGATCGCGACTCTGTCGATTCGACCTTACGATTGACCATCGAAAACCGGTCAAAAATAATAATTTCCAAGATTGCGGTATAGGTTGCAACCTCGGGTCGTCTCACTTAATTGGAACCAAATGAAAAAGATCTAATCTAGCCTAAATGTCAAAAATTTGCAATAGAAGTTGATAAAATGGGGTTTGGTCATTGAAAGAACTAGTAACAGTAATTAAAATTGGAGAAAAGTATAAAAGAATGTTTTTAGATTTTTAATAAAATAAATGAACTTGAAATTTTTGGTAATGAGCAACTGATAATAAATCCTCTTGAAAATGAGTGCAGGCTATCACGGTTCAAAAATGATTTTTTGGGATAGAATCCACTAAGTTTCGAAAGATCAACCGTAAAGGACTCTTTAGGTCCAAAGATTTAATTAATGAACTCCATTATTTAAATCTTTGTTAAAAACCTTAGTGTGAAAATTGGACAAGTAAATGCAATCGGTCAATCGGATAAAAATACAACCATCTAAATCAAACACAACTAGGAAGATTTTGAGAGTCAATGCAATAACCGAATGACATATATGAGACTTCATATATTAAGTATGAAAATTCTACAAATAACTTTGTCCAAATCGCAACATAGTGTTCAGCACACGGTTAAACTGTTAACCATGCTAATCTAGCTATACAGATGCAATCTCTAACTCAGAGTTACACAAATATAACTAAACTTCAAACACTATATGATTACTCCCCTTTGAAGCTTCCGGTGAAATCAAGCCATTGCTACATCTTCAAGAGGAAATGTGACTTAGCTACGCATAACTCCGGTCTCGTCTCTCGATCGTCAAGATCGAGCGATACTCATGGTGGCAGAAGATATTGACGGTGGCGATGATGGTGGTGATGGTCGACGATGATGAAAACTGGAAATGATGGTGGAGTATAATGTTGTCTCTGCTGCCTCCGAAGCATCTCCCAGTATCCTAGTCTCCTCTGACCTAAAAATACCAAAGTTTTTATATAATGGATGGGGGTCGGGTCAGAGCAGTGAGGCAAACTTTCCATTTCAGGTCGGATATCCTCTCGTACGTCGCGGTGTGTGAATAAATATTCGTCGCGACGTGTGGAATTGCCTGCTCGTCGCGACGTACAAATTAACATGCGTCACGACGTGTGGAAGTGATTTGCTCGTCGCGACGTGCGGATAGGACCTCATGACTGTTGACTTCCTGAGGTGTTGACTCCTTTGCTCCTGCAATGCAATAAAATAACAATTTGCAGTATCAATTGTCCTCATGAAGATTATAGAAAAATTAGTATCAAATCATGACAATTTACTGACAAATTATGAATTAAAAGAGCTTGGTATGAGGAACCAATTTAAGCACAAAAATCATCAATTAGAAGTCAACGAATGCATAAGCAGCTATGAAAATGTAGCCAATTTATGATGTAAACTTGGCTCAATCAAATTCCCCCACACTTAGACCTTTGTACTCCTGGAAAAAGTTTACAAGAGTAAAAAAGAATACAAGAGGGAAAGAAAATATCCACCATGCTCAAAATAATAAAAGGAAATTGACTCAATTCACTTCCTCAGAATTCAAATCCAGCAAATTGAAAGAGTGCTAATAAAACAAACACTGAAAGAATTCAAGTACAAGAGATTGAACAAAAGAGAATCACTCAGGATATAGTGTTTAAGCTCATCTCACTTGTGTTTAGGGATATTTTTGCTCTCAGTCTGCTTAATCCATCTCCTACCATAGGCTTGTGTCGAATCTATTTCTCCACTACAAGAACTATCATTTCAAAGATCAAGAGGACTTTTAAGGTTGTAATGTACGGAAGCTAAATGAATGGGTGAAGTGAAAGAAAGAAAGAATAGTATGAGCGCATGCACTAAACAAGGAACTGATGTCAATAGTTTTCTGAAACTAAACACTTACATAAATAGAATGCATACATTTTTTTTGACATGCAATATATATTGCATAAATTGTTATTGCTCTTGCTTTTCTTCTTTCGTTTCTCTTCTCTCTTTTTTTTTAATTAATTGAAAAACACTTTCTGTCCCTTTTTGGAAATCTTTTTTAGCAGAAGCAAAATAACTAATGACACCATAAAAATATGAATGCAACTGCTCATAACAAGAGAGCTCAAAGGGCTAGCAAGGGATAAGTATGTAAGGGATTGTGTTTGGGAAAAGGGGTTGAGAAAAGAACGCCTCTATCACATCAACAAAAATCCAGTCCATCAAGCTTCAAGTAAGAATTAAAACAAGTTCTAGAGAAGAATGAAATAAGCAAATGCACACAAAGATAAAAGAAAATATTTGGCTCAAATATCCTTTCAACAAGGGTATTGTCTCTATGAACAATCTCAAGTTTCAAAAACTTAAAATGCCACTTTGTTAGCATGCTTCTATTCACTGTGTTTTGAAAACATGAAGAGCAAAATGTTGCCAATTCCAACTATCATTAAAAGGATGGGAGGTGTTTTCAAAAACTCAAGCATCATTTTGAAACTAGTAAAAGCTTTGAAGACAACAGCCACAAAAATCCAGTGCAGAAAATGTTTGATTGAATGGAAAAATTAGGCAAAAATCATTCATGCATAACTGTAACGTCGCGGCGTTCAGAAGCAGACGTTGTATCGTGCGGATGTCGCGACATATGACATGGGTGATGTCACGACGTATACGCACTCGAAAGAATAGCTTCGCTGCGACGTTTGATCGCTCGTCGAGGCGAAGAGATGCAGAATGAAAGAAAAGTGTAAAATTTACCAAGTTAATCGACAGAATGCACCAATAGCCAGCAATTCATAATCATACTGTCAACAGTCATGCAATATGAAAGATAAATGGGGAAACAACTGCTCCCCCACACTTAAAGCACACATTGTCCTCAATGAAAATGTAGATGAAGCTCAAATGCATAGAAGTTCATGAAGGGACTTCTATGACTGAGAAAGTATTATTGGAAAATGAAAGGAAAAAAATATCTATCTAAATGGCTCTCCTCCAAACTTGTGAAGACAAATAGTAAATGCGAAACGCAAAAAGTAAAGAAACAAGTGAAGGAGACGAAAAACCTGATATTTACAGTGGTTTTTGGTTCTCATAATAGAGCTTCAAAAGATGGCCATTCACCTTGAGTCGTGTTCCAGTTTCTTCATGTAGAAGCTCCACCATACCAAAGTTGTGCACCTTTGTGACCAAATACGGTCCCTCCCAATGAGTATTGAAAGTCCCATGTTTGAAAGTGAAGCGAGCTTTGAATAATAGGACTTTGTCTCCTTCTTTGAAACTTTTCCTCCGAATGATCTTGTCATGCATTAATTTTGCTTTTTCTTTGTAGAGTCGTGCATGCTTGTATGCCTCTAACCTTAATTCCTCGTGCTCTTGAAGTTGCAACTTCCTTTCCATTCCAGAAGATTCCAAGTCCATATTGCATTGTTTGATTGCCCAATATGCTTTATGCTCCAATTCCACAGGTAAATGGCAAGCCTTTCCATAGATCAAACGGTAAGGGGACATACCTATGGGGGATTTATAAGCAGTCCGATATGCCCATAGTGCTTCCTCGAGGCGAAGGCTCCAATCCTTCTTTGATGGCTTTACAATTTTCTCCAAAATGTGCTTCACCTCTCTGTTTGAAACTTCAGCTTGTCCATTGGTTTGTGGGTGATATACAGTGGAGACTTTGTGAGTGACCCCAAATTTCAAAAATAAGTTATCAATGAATCTATTACAAAAATGGGTTCCTCTATCACTCACCACAGCTCTTGGTATACCAAATCGACAAAAAATGTTGGAGTTAAGAAACTTAGACACGGCTTGGGCATCATCTTTTCTAGTAGGGATGGCCTCTATCCATTTAGACACATAATCCACAGCTAAAAGGATATACACAAAACCAAAAGATGGAAGAAATGGGCCCATGAAATCAATTCCCCAAACATCAAAGATTTCACAAAATAAGAGAGGTTGTTGTGGCATTTCATGTCGTTTGCCTAATCCTCCAAATCGTTGACATTTGTCACATGACCGAAAAAAGTTAAATGAATCCTTAAAAAGGGTAGGCCAGTAAAAACCAGACTCGAGAATTTTCCTAGATGTTTTTCTTGCACTGAAATGCCCACCACAAACCATTGAATGACAAGCCGAAATTATATCATCATACTCTTCATGAGGCACACATTTTCTGATCACCTGGTCACTGCACATTCTCCACAGATGAGGGGCATCCCAAATGTAATGTCGAGCTTCACTCTTTAGCTTCTGAGCTTGTGCCTGAGACATAAAAGGAGGAGTGAGTCCAGACATTAGGTAATTAACAATATGTGCATACCAGGGTTCTTTAAGAATTGAAGCACATAAAACCGAATCAGGAAATGAATCACAGGTAAGGTCGGAAGAATCCACTCCATGTGTGTCGTTAGGTAGCCTGCTCAAATGGTCAGCTACATGGTTTGCTTCTCCCACCCGATCCTTTATCTTGATATCGAATTCTTGGAGCAACAATGCCCAGCGTATCAACCTAGGCTTGGATTGTGGTTTCTTGAGGAGATACCAAACAACTACATGATCAGTAAAAATGGTAACATGTGAGTTCAATAGATATTGCCTAAATTTTTCCAAAGCAAAAACTACGACAAACATCTCTTTTTCAGTTGTTGTATAGTTGATCTGAGCTGGATCCAGTGTTTTCGAGGCGTATGCGATAACTCTTGGTAA
The DNA here is from genome assembly GCA_029891385.1 of Erythroxylum novogranatense. Classification (NCBI taxonomy): domain Eukaryota; kingdom Viridiplantae; phylum Streptophyta; class Magnoliopsida; order Malpighiales; family Erythroxylaceae; genus Erythroxylum; species Erythroxylum novogranatense. The sequence continues at coordinate 42,566,779 of CM057226.1, read as the reverse complement.
TCTCTCCTCCTGTTGACCCAACATAGCCCCTACAGCACAATTAGATGCATCATATGAAAGCTCAAAGGGTAAGTTCCAATCAGGAGCAACTAAAATAGGTGGAGAAATGAGTTTTGATTTAAGCATGTTGAAAGCAATCTTGCAGGAATCATCAAATTCAAAATTTTCATCTTTTTTTAAAAGCTTGGAGAGAGGTAACATAATTTTGCTGAAATCCTTTATGAAGTTACTGTAAAATCTGCATGACCCAAAATGATCGTATGTCACTTAATACAAATAGGTAAGGCAAAGAAGATATAACCTCAATCTTAGCTTTATCCACTTCAATCCCTTGCTAGAAATTAAATGACCAAGCACAATACCTTCATCGACCATGAAATGACATTTCTCAAAGTTCAAAATCAAATTCTTTTCAATGCATCTTTGTAAAACTGTTGCAAGGCTGGACAAACAAGCATCAAAAGAATCACCATAGACTGTGAAATCATCCATAAATACTTCCATACATTCCTCTAAAAATTCACAGAAAACAGCCATCACACAACGTTGGAAAGTTCCTGGGGCATTACATAAACCAAAAGGCATCCTTCGATATGCAAAGGTGCCAAAAGGACATGTAAATGTGGTTTTGTCCTGGTCCTCTGGTGCAATGGGTACTTGAAAATATCCAGAGAAACCATCCAAACAATAATAATGTGACTTACTTGCAAGCCGCTCAAGCATTTGATCAATAAAGGGAAGAGGAAAATGGTCTTTTCTTGTGGCATCATTTAATTGTCTATAATCTATGCACACACGCCACGAATTTTGCACTCGGGTAGGAATAAGCTCATCCCTATCATTTTTGACCACTGTTATTCCACTCTTTTTGGGCACTACATGAATTGGACTAACCCACTCACTATCAGAAATGGGATATATTATCCCAGCACTCAACAACTTCATGATTTCCTTCTTCACAACATCTAAGATAAGTGGGTTAAGTCTCCTTTGAGGTTGCCTCACCGATTTTGACTCCTCACTCAATAGGATCCTGTGTGTGCAAATGGCTGGGTTAATGCCGGGTATATCAGCTAGAGTCCACCCTATAACTCCCTTATGTTTCCTCAAAACATTCATAAGTCCCTCTTCCTTAGTGTGGGACAAGGTACTAGCAATTATCACACGTAATCGCTCATTAGACTCAAGAAAGGCATACTTTAAGGTTGGAGGGAGGGGTTTGAGCTCAAGTTCAAGAGGTTTCACAACAGAAGGAGTCAATTTATGAAGTTCGAGAGAAAAGAGATCACTCCCTATTTATTCTAGTGTTAAGTCTGGCTCCTTTTAGGCGGTCGTGGCTAGTCCCTCCTGCTTCCCTGAAACATGGACAGAAAACCTTTTTCCAAAATCAAGTGAATGTAATCCAGCATCTAAAGGATCCTTTTGTAAAATATAGTTTTGGCAAGCATTATCCACAGCTAAATTAATCATGTTCACACCCAAAAGTGAATAGTCCTCATGCGGATGTTTCATTGCCTCATACATGTTAAAGCTCACCTGTTGGTCACCTACCTCCATGGTGATCTTACCTTCCTTCATACTGATCATGGTGCTTGCAATCCGCAAAAAGGGTCACCCGAGAATTAAGGAAGTATCCTGCACAAGATGTCCTTAATGATACCCACTGGATGCCTAAATGATCTATCAGCCAACTGGAGGACCACAGATTTAGGTTTTATACTCTTCACTCCTAGGGCCTCATAAACTGACTTAGGCATCACATTTATCGCTGCCCCCAGATCTAACAAAGCTCTTCCTATAGTCACTTTCCCTAAGATGCAAGGGATGGTGAAAGATCCAAGGTCTTGACACTTGACAGGTATTTGCGGTTTGAACAAAGCTGACACATTGGAGCTTACCTGAACTCTCTCATTTGGCCTAAACTTCCTCTTGTTAGTGCACAAGTCCTTCAGATATTTAGCATAGGCCGAAACTCTCTTTACCAAATCAAGCAAAGGCACATTCACCTCTACTTTCCCAAATAAGTCAATGATTTCCTTTTCATGTTTAATCTCATTCATGCGCTTGCTCATCAAATATGAGTTTGGAAAAGGGAGGTCTTGAATACTTACCTCCCTACCTGTGCTGGCTTGCTTGCTTGATTCTCCATCTTCAGCTTGATCTTTGGAACTCTCTAAAGTAGTTCCCTTTTTCCTTGAAGCATGCTTTTTCTCTTTCAAAAGCTCTTCTTCCCTCACACTTTCAGATTTCTTAATCTTTTCCTTGGGTGGAGGTACTGCCTCACTCTCAATATCGTCATCACATGCCTCTTCATCTACTTGAGGGTTAAACCTCACTTGCTTCCCACTCCGGAGGGCAATTGCATTGAGACTCTTGGGATTCATGACAGTATTAGAAGGAATAGTCCCACTGCTTTTCGCTTGATTCTCACTCATGTTGTTAGACAACTGAGTGACATATGAATTGATGTTCTCCTCCTTGGTCTCCCATTGTTCCATTCTTTTCTCCAAGGCATTGAATCTAGCAGCAGTCTTTGAGGAATCCTGTTGAATAAGAGAAGCAATGGCATTAAACTGGTTAGCATTAGAATCCCTCTCTTCCTTCATCAGAGTCATCATACTGTGAAGCATCTGGTTGGTGTCTTCCTTTGGTGGGACTATTAGGGCTTGCTGTTGATTAGGGAACTGGCTAGTGGAAGTACCAGCTCCTCCCCCTTGTGAAAATCTATTTTGAGCCCTGTTTTCTTCATTCCTCCAACCAAATCTTGGATTGGACTTCCATCCCTCATTGTATGTGTTAGAGTATGGGTCCCACTTCTGGTTAGCTCTCTCTGGATATACTGCTGACACCTCTTCATATCTTCCAGGGCAAACACTTGATATGTGCATCACCGACACACAAGTGTCACAACTGGGTGCAGTAATATCTGTTGAAGATGATGGGCGATGCACATTCAAGTTCTTCAACTCTACAGTAATACAAGAAAACTGTGATGTTATCCTGTTCTCCAGCGAATCTACCTTTGTTTCCAGACTTTCTATTCTCTTGGCTTGAGCTGTTAAAGCTCCCAATTCATTCAATCCTCTGGAATCTCTCACACTGTACTGTTGATGGTTGAGGGTCATCTTCTTGATCAAGTCCCACGCTTCCAATGTTGTAAGGTCAATCAGAGATCCTCCAGATGCAGCGTCTAACATACCTTTCTCTTGACTCTTCAACCCATCATAGAAATACTGCACCAATTGTTCATCAGGAATTTGGTGATGGGGGCATCTGGACATAAGATCTTGGAAGCAGTTCTAATAGTCATACAGTGATTCATCATACTCCTGGCGAGCTGAGTAAATTTCCTTCCTCACTGAAGATGTCCTGGAGGCTGGAAAATATTTCTCCAAAAAGGCCTTCCTCAGGTTGGCCCAGCTATGATAAGCATTGGCCACATGTCTCGGAAGACTCATGTACCACTCTTGCGCCTTTCCTTACAAGGACAAATGAAACACCTTCCATAGCACTTGGTCCAAAGTAGCTCCCACTGGCTTCATACTCTGACAGATCATCGTCAAAGCTTGTAGGTGCATGTACGGATCTTCTCCTGCCAAGCCATGAAATTTAGGAAGGGAATTAATCAACAAACCTTTAATCTCAAAATTAACATCAAAATTAGGGCAAGCAGCAATAAATGGATCATAATGCACATCTGAAGTTGTTGCTTCCCTAATTGTCCTACGTCGCTGATTCTCATTATTTTCTCCTACTCTCTCATGCTCACCATTTCCACCATTAGTTCCATTTCTAGGTTGGTGTGCAGGAAAGTCAGGATTTGGGAAAATGTTTGGATTCTCAGCCATATTTTCTCTTTCCCGCTCAACTAATCTATTCCTCTCTTGTTCTTTCCTCTCTTTCCTAAGTCTCCTCAGATGTCTCTCAACTTCAGGTTGGAATTGAACAAGTCTACCTCTCCTGGGCATGCACAAAAATCAATCCACAAACAAAAGAAATGGTAACAAAAATTCTCACAGTCACACAAAATAGGATAAAAGTGAAATGCGATGAATGCGAAAGTATGAGTGTATGGATGTATGTATGAGTGTGTATGTGTGAAAATTTGCTAAGTAAAGAAAAAATAAAGTATGAAGTATGCTTGTGCAAAGGAAAATCAAAATCTATGCTATGAACAAGTGTGAAAATCAAACTAAACTAGATGCACTGCAAAAACAATGATTCCTATTATCAACGACAATGGAAATGAATGACAATGGCTATCTTACGGTAAACCAATTTCTTGGTTCCCCGACAACGGCACCAATTTGATCGCGGCTCTGTCGATTCAACCTTACGATCGACCCTCAGAAACCGGTCAAAAATAATAATTTTCAAGATTGCGGTATAGGTTGCAACCTCGGGTCGTCTCACTTAATTGGAACCAAATGAAAAAGATCTAATCTAGCCTAAATGTCAAAAATTTGCAATAGAAGTTGATAAAATGGGGTTTGGTCATTGAAAGAACTAGTAACAGTAATTAAAATTGGAGAAAAATATAAAAGAATGTTTTGGATTTTAATAAAATAAATGAACTTGAAATTTTTGGTAATGAGCAAATGATAATAAATCCTCTTGAAAATGGGCGCAGGCTATCACGGTTCAAAAATGATTTTTCGGGGATAGAATCCACTAAGTTTCGAAAGATCAACCCTAAAGGACTCTTTAGGTCCAAAGATTTAATTAATGAACTCCATTATTTAAATCTTTGTTAAAAACTTTAGTGTGAAAATTGGACAAGTAAATGCAATCGGTCAATCGGATAAAAACACAACCATCTAAATCAAACACAACTAGGCAGATTTTGAGAGTCAATGCAATAACCGAATGACATATATGAGACTTCATATATTAAGTATGAAAATTCTACAAATAACTTTGTCCAAATCACAACATAGTGTTTAGCACACGGTTAAACTGTTAACCATGCTAATCTAGTTATACAGATGCAATATCTAACTTAGAGTTTACACAAATATAACTAAACTTCAGAAACTATATGATTACTCCCCTTTAAAGCTTCCGGTGAAATCAAGCCATTATTACATCTTCAAGAGGAAATGTGACTTAGCTACGCATAACTCTGGTCTGTCTCTCGACTGCTGAAGATTGAGCGATACTCATGGTGGCAGAAGATGTTGACGGTGGCGATGATGGTGGTGATGGTCGACGATGATGAAAACTAGAAATGATGGTGGAGTAGAATGTTGTCTCTGCTGCCTCCGAAGCGTCTCCCAGTATCCCAGTCTCCTCTGACCTAAAAATAACAAAGTTTTTATATAATGGATGCGGGTCGGGTCGGGTCAGAGCAGTGAGGCAAACTTTCCATTTCAGGTCAGATATCTGCTCGTACGTCATGACGTGTGAATAAATATTCATCACGACGTGTGGAATTGCCTGCTCGTCGCGACGTATGAATTAACATGCGTCGCGACGTGTGGAAGTGATTTGCTCGTCGCGACGTGCGGATAGGACCTCATGACTGTTGACTTCCTGAGGTGTTGAATCCTTTGCTCCTGCAATGCAATAAAATAACAATTTGCAGTATCAATTGTCCTCATGAAGATTATAGAAAAATTAGTATCAAATCATGACAATTTACTGACAAATTGTGAATTAAAAGAGCTTGGTATGAGGAACCAATTTAAGCACAAAAATCATCAATTAGAAGTCAACGAATGCATAAGCAGCTATAAAAATGCAGCCAATTTATGATGTAAACTTGGCTCAATCAGGGAAGTTTGGAGATGAAGAATGTCAAAAAACAAGGTTTAGGGAGATTTTTGGTCACGCACATCACGGTACGCGGAAGCGTCCACGTCGTAGAGAGCTTCTGGGTTTCGCCACGGCGAGCTCAACTTTCCTGCACAGAAATAATTTAGTATTTTGGACATAACTTTTGATGTAGATGTCCAAATGAGGTGATTTTTGATTCGTTGTAAAATAGAGACAAAGGTCTACAAGTTTTATGAAGAAAAGAAGTTTTAATTTGTTGGACCAATGGTGGTTGACAAATTAATTCCACTTATGTTTTGATAATAATAAAATGTATAGAATTGGTTAAGAAATTGTTTCAGGTATTTTGGGATTGATATTCAATGAAAGAATTGTACAAATCAAGATGGGCAAGTGTTTAATCATTGAAGAATCAAGATGGAAGTTTCCTATAAGTGAAAGAGGCTTAAATAATGAAGATTATAGAAGATTTGAGTGGATATTACCGTTGAGGCTTACATAAGTCGACTAGAACATCATATGTCGACTAATATATGAAGATATGTCAACACAAGTCGACTAACAGCATACAAGTCGACTTATCTTGGACCACAAGTCGACTTACACATCACAAGTCGACTTATAGAAGAGCGAAGATGCAAGTTTACGTAAAATGTTGTCACAAATCGACTTATACAACTCGACAAGTCGACTTATGGTCACAAGTCGACTTATACAACTCGACAAGTCGACTTATGCGTACAACAAATAAATTCCAACGGTCCAATTAGCCAAAAATGGAAGGGAGATTATTAAGGAACGGTCATTTCAATCTAGCAACGGCTAGAATAAGTCCCAACAGCTATATTTCTTCTTATATAAAGGGTGGATGATTGATGAAGATGATACACAAGTTCTACAAGCCAAAATACTCTTATCTTGCTCCAAATTGCTCATCATTATTCTTACTTTGTTTACATTTGTATTGAGCACTTGTTCTTAGATCTTTATCCTATTTCTTTTACAAATTAAGTGACTAGTGAAAGGTCACGTGTGAGGAAGCTCGAGTAGAAAATCAAGTATTGTTGGTAGGATTTGTCTTGGGAAGACAAATCATCTATAAAGGTTGCTCGAGGAAATCAAGCGGTATTGGTAAGATTTGTGCGGAAGACAAATCAAGTGTAAAGGTAGCTTGAGCGTAAATCAAGCGGGATTGTAAGAGTTCACACTGAACTACAAAGTGTGTAATAAAGTGGTTTGCAAAATCCTAAGTGGGAGCTTAGGTAGAGGGCGAGGTCTTAGCAGAACCTCTATAAAACAGTGTTTGATCTTCTAACCTACTCTTTGTATTTAAATTTGTTTAAATTACTATTGTGTGAATTAACTTTTGATTTTATTGTAGAAATTTTCAAAGAATTTTAAAGATCTATTCAACCCCCTTCTAGATAAACTACAATTGGTATCGAGGCGAAGTATCCGGGATGGCACACAATAACTTAGCGGAAGAAGGTAATACTAATAATCGCCTCCTTTATTTAATGTTACTAATTATTCTTCTTGGAAAAATCCTATGAAGTACCACATCATTAGCGAGGAGTAGAATATTGGAAGATAATTATCTTGGTCCACAACCACCGTTAAAAGAAAATGGTGAGTTAAAAGCGAATTGGAATACGATGACAATGGCTGAGGCAAGCCTACATCAACGCTAAAGCGATGAAGCTAATCTATTGCGCTCTCACAGTTGAGGAAAGAAACCGAGTTAACTCGTGTACCAGCGCCAAAGAAATGTGGGAAAGACTACGATCACCCATGAAGGAACCAACCAAGTCAGGAAAAAAGATTAACATGCTTCTCCATGACTATGAAATGTTTGTCATGAAAGAAGGTGAGTCTATTTCAATATGCTTGATCGTTTTGCAGAAATTATCAATGAATTAGGAAATCTTGGAAAGCACATGACGGATAGCGAGAAGGTGAAGAAGATTCTTCGCTCTCTAGAAAGAATGAGATTCACAAGTCACCGCTATTATGGAGTCAAGGATCTTAATCACTTGGAATTCAACACCTTGGTGGGATCACTCATCAACTATGAGATCATTCTCAAATCAAGAGGAGGTAGAGGTAAGTCACAAAATCAATTGCTTTTAAAGCTAACACTTCTTTTGTTGATGAAAATGATGAGGAAATAGATGAAGGCGAGGAAGATGAAGAAATAGCTATATACGCTAGAAATTTAAGGAAGTTCGAGGACTTCTCAAAATTGAAGAAAAGAATTAAGTGGCGGAAGAAATGGAGAAGCGAAGAAGTATCTTGTAGAAAGAAGGTCTAAAGGCTATCAAGAAAAGAAAATTCAAATCTCGGAAAAATGACAAAGGGAAAAAGAAAGCTAACCTTATAGCCACGTGGAGTGATGATGAGGAAGCATATCAAAGCAATGATGAAAACAACCTAGCGCTTATGGCCAATAGCTCCTCAACAAGTGATGATGAAGATGAGGTAACTTTCTTTGATCAAGATCTTATAGAGTCTTTTAATGCTTTGCAAATTGATTTTGAAGAAGCTATTGAAATCAACAAGAAATTGAGAAAGAAAATAAGAGAATTGGTTGCTGAAAATAGTGCCTTACATGAGACTATTGATGATTTAGATAGTCCTAAGGAAGATCATTCTGTATGTCTTGTTGAAAAGGAAAATCTTATTTGTGAGCTTGATAGACTTAGAAAGGAGTTTTCTTATGTGGTTGGAAAATTTGCTTGTGGAAATGCAAAGTTTGAAGAGATGTTGTCTTTACAAAGATATTCTATTTCTAAACATGGTTTGGGATATGATCCTTATAATAGAGATTGTTCTTTAATTTCCAAATTTACCAAGGATGGAAAAGTTGCTCAATGTGCTAGATGCTTGAAAGATGGTCATATAGAAATTGCATGTAAAACTATTAGGAGATGTATCAAAGTTAAGAAAATTTGGGTGATTAAAGGTACAACACCACCTAATGTGGTTTATATGACTAACCAAAATGGACTCAAGATGGCTTGGGTACCAATGAAAAGAAAGGATGTTGCAGTTGTAGGTACAAGCAAGGAATGAAGATCCACCAAGCACATGGTACACTGATAGTGGAAGTTCAAGGCATATGAGTAGAGACAACAACAAAGTCAACTTATGTGGGTCAATAAGTCGACCTATGATATACACAACCTTTGGGAATGAAGAAATTTTAGGATAAGTCGACTTATGGAGGTAAACAAGTCGACTTATGTCTACACGGATTCTTATGTTATTTCAAGTGTGTGGTGCTTCTTATGACTTTCTGATATTTGTATTAATTATTGGATTGTTATGTTATGACTCTGCATTTTCTTTGTGTTTGCTTATGAACTGCCAGTCGAATATAAGTTATCTGGGTCTTCTTCAAAAATTCTCTTTTTCCTAAAATCTCCGAAAACATATTCTCTTCTACTTTTAAGATTTATTCATGATGATGTTTCTCCACCATGATGATTTTTGTATCTAGCTAAGACCAACATTTCATATCATTTGTATTTGCTTGCTACTTGAGACTATTTGTATTTGATGACTTGTTTCTCTATTTAATGTGATTGCCATATTTCATCTATTGTTGGTTTGTATTAGTTGTTTTGATTATGACAAAAAGGGGGAGAAAAATGAGAAATTGGATATTCATTAGTTATTTGATTAAGGAGGAGTTTGTTAAAATTTTAATTGATTTTTCAAGGTTATTAAAATTCAATGATTTATATGATTGAGGGGGAGACTTCTAACCAAAATGACAAGGTATAAAAACCTTGATCAATGTTTCTTTGTTTTCTTTTCTTAAATAATTTCTAAGTATTTTGTCATTATCAAAAAGGGGGAGATTGTTGGACCAATGGTGGTTGACAAATTAATTCCACTTATGTTTTGATAATAATAAAATGTATAGAATTGGTTAAGAAATTGTTTCAGGTATTTTGGGATTGATATTCAATGAAAGAATTGTACAAATCAAGATGGGCAAGTGTTTAATCATTGAAGAATCAAGATGGAAGTTTCCTATAAGTGAAAGAGGCTTAAATAATGAAGATTATAGAAGATTTGAGTGGATATTACCGTTGAAGCTTACATAAGTCGACTAGAACATCATATGTCGACTAATATATGAAGATATGTCAACACAAGTCAACTAATAGCATACAAGTCGACTTATCGTGGACCACAAGTCGACTTACACATGACAAGTCGACTTATAGAAGAGCGGAGATGCAAGTTTACGTAAAATGTTGTCACAAGTCGACTTATACAACTCGACAAGTCAACTTATGGTCACAAGTCGACTTATACAACTCAACAAGTCGACTTATGCATCTGAGAAATAAATTCCAACGGTCCAATTAGCCAAAATGGAAGGAGATTATTAAGGAGCGGTCATTTCAATCTAGCAACGGCTAGAATAAGTCCCAACAGCTATATTTCTTCTTATATAAAGGGTGGATGATTGATGAAGATGATACACAAGTTCTACAAGCCAAAATACTCTTATCTAGCTCTAAATTGCTCATCATTATTCTTACTTTGTTTACATTTGTATTGAGCACTTGTTCTTAGATCTTTATCCTATTTCTTTTACAAATTAAGTGACTAGTGAAAGGTCACGTGTGAGGTAACAGCCGAAAATCAAGTATTGTTGGTAGGATTTGTCTTGGGAAGACAAATCATCTCAGAAGGTTCTTGAGCCGTAAATCAAGTGGTATTGGTAAGATTTGTGCCGGAAGACAAATCAAGTGTAAAGGTAGCTTGAGCCGGAAATCAAGCGGGATTGTAAGAGTTCACACTGAACTACAAAGTGTGTAATAAAGTGGTTTGCAAAATCCTAAGTGGGAGCTTAGGTAGAGGGCGAGGTCTTAGTAGAACCTCTATAAAAGCAGTGTTTGATCTTCTTCCCTACTCTTTGTATTTAAATTTGTTTAAATTACTATTGTGTGAATTAACTTCTGATTTTATTGTAGAAATTTTCAAAGAATTTTAAAGATCTATTCAACCCCCCCTTCTAGATCGCTTACATAATTCAGTTTATAAATATCTCAATATTTGGATGGAAGTGGAGTAGAGAATATAGTCTCAACATAAGGATAGTTCCAATATGTTTGGAGTATAACTTTCGAATTTCTAAAACAAATTGAATGATTTTGGAGTCATTAGAAACTTAAGACAATGGAAAACTTTTTCTAGAAGAGATTATTACCAGATTTTGTCATTTACTTGATCATAGTGATCATGGAAAATTGACCCGAATGTTTGGACTTTTGGAAGAGTTTCAGTTTTTAGAATTTATCTTAGTGAATATGCAATATTTGGGTCCTCAAATTGTATTCCTATTGAATGCAAACTTTGCATTTGATAAAGGGAATCAACGAAGGTAAGAGGATCAAGAGGAGAGGCATCTTTTAAGCATGTATCCAAGCAAGGAATTCAAGTGGGTTTCATGTTTATAATTTAGAAATGAGCCAATAATGTTTTCTTCCAAATCAAGAATGATTTCAATTACTTCATAAATGTTGTTTTTGTTTCTTTTGAATGATTTGCAAAATTGCTACATGTTTCCGTATATGAACTTTGTTGATGAATTTCAAAATAAAGATGGGAATGCATTGAAACATTTTATGTTATGCCTTGGAAAATTCATGGCATTTTGTATAAGAAGAAAAAGCATGAAAAGTATGAAAGCATTTGATAAAATGATTTGAGGGTGAAATGAATATGTGCTTTATTTAAGCAAGAAAGGAACGTTTCGTTAGTCACGTGCACGTCGACATATAGCCTTCTCCCGGCTGCCCGCTTGAGGCCACGAGATCCTGAGAAATCAGAGTCGTTTTGTTCACGGTATAAACTTCGGTTTATCCGTTTTGTTCCACGAAACTCTCGAGCCATTTGTTTGTGCATTGCATCTTTGAATGGTCAAGTATGTTGCATAAATAGAGTGTTTTGTATTGATGGTTAAATGGATATTCTGTGTTGATGTGATGACATTTTTAACTATGAGTTTTGAGTTCAAATTTTGAATTTGACTAAGCATTTGGGAACAAAGCATTTTATGAATTCATTATGATTTTTATATGAAAAATGAACACTGCAACGGTTTTTCTTATTCTTCGTTATAAACTTGTTACCTACGAGCTTTAAGCTCACCCCATTCTGTCCCCACCTTCAGGTGTTGAGCAAGAGTTAGAGTGAAAGAGAGTCAAGGCATCACTCCCAATTTGCTTATGTTTAAATTTGAGTTATTTATGTAAAATACAAAGATTTGTCACTTTTCAAGGATTTCTAGTTTGTGTAACTTTTTTCTTTTGAGATTTTGGATTATTGTTATAATTGTGGCTTGGAATGCCTTTAGAGCTTGTAAAACTCTATCTATTGATGTTAAGGAATTATGAATTATGTATGGATGATGTTGAGTGGAAGTATGCATTTGCGTATATGGATAAGATTGAGTGGAAATTCGGTATACTTGAGGAAGTTATTGATTTGATATGAATATTTTGATTGTGAATTGTTGTTACATACATATATATATAAGTGAGATGTGTTATGGAAAAAGGAACATAGAAATGGTATGAGACTTTAAGCTTCACGATTTCTTTGGATTACGCCATTGTTTATGGTTCAATGGTTGGACTCTGAAAATGGGGCTCATCATATTTGGTATCAGAGCAAGAAAAGATTACAAGGAACCACGCTTAAGTATGATGGTATTTTGTTTCTGAGGTTGGGTTCCAGAAACGGGGCCCAGGACAAACTTTATGATGAAGGTGTCCTCTTCCGTATGCATAGTCTTCTCTAAACCTTTCTTACCCCATCTATCCACAACCCAAGCTTGAACCTATAGAAAGGAGGGTTTTTTATTTAAAAAATAACCAACGTGAGCAAAAAACTAGATAGTAGCTCAAACTTTTAGTAACTCCAATGAGGGTAAGGATCACATCTACTAACACTTCCTAGTAGTGACAGAGCTTGTTTCTTATAGGAACTACAACAACTTTACTTTTCCAAAATTTGCTACATTGAGCTAAAACCCTTCCACTACTTATGTCCCATTACTTGTTATTTTGGGGGCAGAATATCCTAGAACTGAGCAGATATAGAAAATCTCCATATTTCTCTCGAACCGCCTTCCTCCTTCTAGTTTAACACTCTACCTTTTCCTCACATTAAACTCTTCTAAGCTTACTTGTATCGTGGTCCTTCTTCGATTGGCTCTGAATTAGCTTCCACCTAAAACTTTCCAATAATGGAAAGCTATTGAGGGTAATTTGGTAATATTCCTTAAAGTTTATTAAAAGTACAAGATTAGAGACCATAATCTTCTCCTCTTCAACAAAGCATTGACTTGCACCTTATACTTTTGGCTTTTGAAGGATCATTTTAAGGCCTATTTGCTTTCTCTTTTCATTTATGATTTTATATTTTTTTTAAGTTCAATATAAAACATATTTGGTCGAGCTTTTAGTTTTTACTTTTAGTTTTCATCTCTTGCAATTTTCATAACTTACAGAAACAATAAAAATTGGTTTTAGTTTTAGTTTTATTTTTCATAATTTGATTTACCAACTAACTGAACATGCATTATTTAATTATTTAACATTAATTAATAATAACAACTATGACTAATATAACTAATTATTCAATTTATTTTAATTTTATAACTAAGTTCATCAACAAAACAAGCATTAATGAGAATTTTTATTTTTATTTTAGATACATAATTTGTTAAACTCTTGTCCATTTAATATTTAAATTGTATTAATTAAGAGTTTTTTTTTCATTTTAGGCACTTTGATTTGGAACATCTAATACCATAAATCAAAAAAAACTTTAAATTTTGGAAGACAAAGAGTGGAGGTTTTTGTGTGAATGATAGGTTAAAAAGGAGTAGCAGAAGGACAGTTGGAGGAAGATTTAATACTCAAAAATCAAATAAAGTGGTGGCAGCAGAGAAAGAGAGCATGAGCCGATAGACATTCAATATATAAGAGATAAAGGAATATAGCTGGCGGCGAAAAGAAGAAAACAACTGATGGTAGAGTGAGTTAGAGAAAAACGTATTTATGCGTGAATTTAGGCGTGAATGAGGGAGTTGATGGACATTCAATAAGGAGAATAAAATACGGAAGTAGCTGCTAGCAGTGGAGAGTTGAGTGTGCGAGAATAAGGTGTTGGATGAAAAAGCTTATTTGACACATCAAAACATAGGATAGAGGACAAGGTCACAACCCTCCACTGGTGGACGGCAACACAAACAGCTGATGGCAAAGACATTGAAGCAATTGGTGGTACGAGACAGCAAGCGAAGACAACGGTTGGGCTAAAGACTCTTTATCATGCAAGCGAAGACAACGGTTGGGCCAAAGACTCTCCTAGAATCACGAAGACAGTAGTAGCTGGTGGACATTAAATGAAGAAAACAGCTAGCAGCGATAGAGGAATGAAGTGAGTGGGTGTGAAGTGGGTGTGGGTGAGAGGTGGACCAAAAACACTTGAAAAATTAATTCAATATATAGAATAAAAGGCAGTGAGAATTGCATAAGAGACAGAGTTGGCGGTGCAGAGAAAGATTGGAGCTACAGGAGCATGGACTACAAACTAAAACCTTATTTGTCATATCAACTACAGTACTAAAAGAGGAGAAGATGGCATGGAAAGAACAGACGACGTTGGCCAAGACGTACTGAAGCTAGTGGCGCGATTGCATTGATGATTATGTGTTAGTAAGTTTTTTCTTTTTTTGGTTAAGGTTAAGATTGATATTAGATTAGGATAATTTTTTTAGTATTATTTTTTGCTTGATTGAATGCATATTTAGTGCTAAATTAGCTTTATCACCTAGATTAAGGCCTTAGATGATTGAATGCCAAAACTAATGGGATTTAATTTGTCAGAAAATTAATCAAGCAACATACTTAAGAATAAAGGGTAGACCAACCTTAGGATCTTATGTGAGGATACCTCGAATTAATGTATTAATTTTAGGCTTCTTGTATTGAATGCCTCTTATTCTAAATTATCTACAAACCAAGTAGGTAATTAGGATTTAGAAGAGAAGGGAATTCCCATGAACATATGGGTTCGACTCGCTTAAATGAAATAAATCATAAATTAATCCACCGTTAAAAATTTTAGTGTCTAATCCAATTGAAATCTGATACCTTATCCAATTTATGTCATTTGATTAAATCTATTCATTTTTAATTCATACTTTTCATGTTACATATTTCCTTAATTTGCTTATTTTATTTTATTTTCAATTCAATCAATTCTTGATCATCTGAGTAATTTTATATTATTTAATTTAATCGTCTTGCGTGTTGGAATCCTTTAGGTATGATATCTGGTTCTTACCGTTCTATATTACTTATCGATGGGGTACGCTCTGTAACAACCCAGTCTACCTATTTGTAGATATTATCCGCTTTGGGCCTCAGCTCGCATGGTTTTGTTTTTCCCCTTCTGACCCGTAGGGAAGGGATGAAAACGCATCCACAAGGGAAAGATTTCCACACATTTATAAAGAGTGTTTCGTTCTCCTTTCCAATCGATATGGGATGGCAAAGATCCTTCATCCTCCTCCCTTAGGGGGCCAGACGTCCTCGCTAGCATATCGCTTAGGTATTAGCTCTGATACTAAATGTAACAACCCAATCCACCCACTTCCAGATCTTCCCTAAAACAGTAGTATTACCTAGAGGTGTACTCACCTCTAATCCATACTGTAGTAACTCCCTATCACAATGCAACCTATAAGCCAAATGCGATGTGATAAAGGAGTGTGTGGATCCTGGATCTAGCATTGCAAAAGCCTCAAAGTCATAAACAGGAAATGTACCTGCTACCACATCTGGTGAGTCTTGGGCCTCCTGCCTAGTCATGGAATAGACCCTGGCTTGGGACTGTGGTCGGTTGCCCCGCCCTTCAGTCCTCATGGAAGAACTCCCAGCTCTCCCTCTGGCTATACCTCTGCCTCTCTATCCAGATCCACCACCTAAGGCAAGCTCCAATAATCTCTAACACTCACCACTATGCCTCTTCTCATAGTGCTCACTGAAATTGATTACCCTTACTACCCCTGTGATCGTCCATTGCTCGACACTTGATGAGAATCTTTGTTAGAGTAGTGCCCAAAGGAGCCATAGTCATGTATAGGCGTTATGAATAAATAAAGCAGGAAAATCCCTAATCTAGTGGTCCATGGAGCCACATTTAAGGCAAGCTCCGGATAGATCAATCTCTAACACTCACCGTAAATATTGAGATATTTATGCCTCTTCTCATAGTGCTATTCAAATGTCGTTGATAAATTGGAAATTGATTCACCACTTACGTGATAGCGAAGAGATACCCATGGCCTCTTATCGTGATCATTACTTTGAAGTCTCTGGCCGGAGCATACATATGTCCGTCTTCATGGACATATAAAGTAATGAGTCTAGGACGAGATCTAATTACACTTGGACTTGCCCATACTCAAACCAAGTGGGGTATAGCATGGTGAAAGGACTAATTGCATCAGTAATTGTCTATGGAAGGGTTCGTGATATGGTTTCATTAGTCAAACCAATTACTTTCCGGTCAATTGGGGTCATGATGTGTTGCTAGATACCGCCATGACTTGCCTGTATTAAGTGTTAATCTGGCCAACATAACCGGAACCTAATGGGTCACACGCATTAGAGTGACTCGGAGAATCGTAAAATAGTTTGAGACGAGATCCGATATCCGGAGAGCAATAGATTAAATGGATCCCGATGAGATTGGGATATGTCCCGATGAGATCGCGACATCGACATTCTTGAAAACCGCTTAGGTGAAAACCTGGAACCAAAATGGTGGAGATGTTTATTAACTTTGAAAAGTCAAAGTTAATGATTATTACATATTAAGGCATTTTATGCCTTATACGTGGAACACTCTACACCAAGCCCATTGTGTTTTAAGTGTTAAAACATATATAAGAAGGCTAGAGGAAGAGGCTTGCACTCGAACCTTTGTTCTAGTCGATCACAAACACATTCTTTGGAGGGATGATGGATGATTTTAGGTATAAATTCAATATGATTGATGCAATGCCCTAAATCAGTCCATATAGTCAAGATGACTATGATCCTCGATGAGATTAATTTGATGAGACCTAAAATCCCTCAATTTAAATATGTACATCGGATGTATACGCATCAAGTGTTGATAACCCAATGTATGTGCATACATCAACTGTTGATAGCACTCGGCGATAGTTGCATTAGAGATGCAATTGGTATGACCGATACCTACCGATTGACCTAAGGTGATTTGTTGAGCTAACCTCAAGGTCATTCTTAGTAATGTCGGATATCGACCCACTCAGTCATTGTGCCATTTTGTTTCTTAGATTCTCGATGAGGGTTATGGATTCTATTGAAACTAGTGGAGCCATATGTATGTCATTTAAGTCCTTATGATCATACATTCAATTCTATTCTAACTTCCTTTCTCTCTACATTTAGGTTGATTCAAGATGGACCGAATTTTCTTGGTGGTCTGCGAAATCGAGAATTGTTCTCGGATCGAGGATCTTGGATACATCCTTGATTTTCCGCTCGATCCACTTCACGAAGGAGCTTCGATGATGATCGGAAGGCATATTGATCTGATCTAGCCACACGCATTATGCTTGCATCGATGTCACCGAGCTGCAAGCAAGACGAGTCTATGGATGCTCATACGATAGTGTTTCATCTCGAGAGTTGTTTGATGAGCAAGCTCGGACGGCTCGAGACCTCAAGATTGCTCTTTACAACGAAGATGACTGGTTCATCTGCGAGCAATATGCATCAAGATGAATGGCTATATTGAGAGGTTGGCGTCTTAGGTTTTGTGATGGATTACGAAGGTAGAACTTATGTTTTGACACTCCCTAGTGGGCTTGTACTTAACTTGGATGATTGTTATTTTGTACCCGTGTTAACAAAGAACATATTGTCATTTCTTGTTTAAATAGATTTGGTTTCCATTTGTCTTTTGGTAACAATGGTTGTTCTATTAGCTCAAATGGAATGCTTTATGGTACTGGTACATTATGCAATGGTATTTACATATTAGATATGTCGATCCGATTATGAATGTCAACGACGCTAAAAGACATCAAAGAGATAATTTAAAATCAACTTACTTATGGCATTATGCATGGCCATATAAATGAGAGACGATCGCTAAGCTCCACAAGAGTGGAAGTTTAGGGTCATTTGATTATGAATCATATGACATATGTGAATCTTGTTTGTTAGGCAAGATGACTAAGTTACCTTTAAGGGAAAGGGTGAACGAGCCGATCGGATTATTAGATCTAATACATTCAGATGTATGTGGTCCGATGTCCATCCATGCGAAGTGGTTCTTTATTTCATTACCTTTATCGATGATTATTCTCGATATGGGTACTTTATCCGATGAGATACAAATCAAGCGCTTGAAAAGTTCAAACAATTCAAATGAAGTAGAAAAACAACTGGGAAAAGTATCAAACATTACGATCCGATCGTGGTGGTGAATACTTAGACCAAGAGTTTTGGATTATCTCGTAGATAATGGGATTTTATCTCGGTGGACCCTCCTTACACACCACAAACATAATGGTGTGGCAGAAGGAGAAATCGAACCTTGTTGGACATGGTTCGATCTATGATGGCTTTGCGAGCTACTAAAATCCTTTGGGGATATGCACTTGAGACATTTGTTTACTTGTTAAGCAGAGTTCCATCAGGCAGTTGATGTTACTCCATATGAGATGTGGACTAACAAGAAACCTTATCTTCTTATTTGAAAGTATGGGGTTGTCCCGCTTATGTGAAGCGGACACAATCGAGATAAGCTTGAAGCAAAGTCGATAAATGTTTGTTCGTAGGATATCCTAAAGAAACAAGAGGATATCAATTCTACTTTGCTGAGGAACAAAAGGTGTTTGTTTCGATGCATGCTGTCTTTTTAGAGAAAGAGTTTCTTTTAAAAGAGGACAGTGGGAGCAAAGTTGAACTTCAAGAAGTTCAAGATGCTCGATGACGAGCAGATCAATCGCTGAACTCAAACGTATCTCATATGAGATGAGGTAACAGCTCAACCTTCTACTTCACACGAAATTCGAGGTCAAGTAGGATACGACTGCTCCCCGAGAGATATGGATTTCGTGAGTGAGCAGAATGACGATTACTCATAGAGGATGATGAGCCTACCACCTATGAAGAGGTTCTCAAGAGTTGAGTCGAAAAATGGCTTCGTGCCATGAAATCAAAATGGATTCCATGTATGAAAACCAAGTATGGTCTTTGGTCGATGCACAAGGGATAAAACCTATAGGGTGCAAATGGGTTTTCAAGAAGAAAACCGACATGGATGGTAATGTGATTACCTATAAAGCGAGGCTTGTGGCTAAAGGCTTTCGTCAAAGACAAGGAGTTGACTATGACGAGACCTTCATTCAAGAGCAATGCTTAAATCCATTAGATACTCCTAGCCATTGCCGCCATTATGATTATGAGATATGGCAATGGATGTGAAGACGCTTTCCTAAATGGAAATCTGGCCGAGGATGTGTACATGACACACCGAGGGCTTCATTTCCGCTGATGGCGAAAAGGTATGCAAGCTTTAAATCCATTTATGGATTGAAGCAAGCATCCAGAGTTGAATATCCGCTTTGATGAGACAATCAAAGAGTTTGGTTTCACAAAATCCGGATGAACCTTTGTGTGTACAAGAAGGTTAATGGAACTGCAATCGTATTCCTTGTGTTATATGTAGATGACATATTGTTACTAGGAAACGATGTCTCAATCTTCTGTCAATCAAGAAAATTTGGTTGTCCAAACAATTTGCCATGAAAGACCTTGGAGAAGCAACTTATATCCTTGGGATAAAGATTTATAGAGATAGATCAAGAGGTTGCTTGGTCTTTCACGGTCAACGATATATAGACAAGGTGCTAAAGAGGTTTAGCATGGAGCAATCCAGAGAGGGTTTCTTCCCATTACCCATGGGATAACACTCGAAGTCTATGTGTCCTCGGACACGTGACAAGAGGATGCGTATGAATTTGATCCCGTATGCGTCTGCAATAGGATCTATTATATACGTAATGCTATGTCACGAGACCCGATGTATCATATGCTCTAAGTGTTACGAAAGCAGATACCAATCGGATCCTGGTGAGGGTCATCGGGTGGTCAAGAATATCCTAAAGTACTTGCGAAGAACTAAGGATGTTTTCTTGATATATGGAGTGGAAATCTCCAAGTGAGCGGGCATCTGAGATGCCGCCTAATCTGATAAGGACGACTCCAGTCCCAATCAAAGTTATGTTTTCACACTAAATGGCGGGCGATCGGTTGGAAGAGTTCCAAGCAGGGAGACGATCACGATTCAACGACTCGAGGCAGAGTACATTGCCGCATCGACGCAAAGAAAGGAAGCGGTTTGGATCAAGAAGTTCATTTCGAACTTGTGTGGTTCCTAGGCGTGATGGACCCATACAGCTTGTATTGTGACAACAATGGAGCTATTCAGCGAAGCGAAGAACCAAGGTCTCATCAACGATCCAAACATCGCATCCGCCGATACCATTTGATTCGGAGATCATTGCTCGAGGTGATGTCCCGATAGAGAGAATCTACCAGAGAATATTGCCGATCCGCTGACAAAGCCATTGTCACGTAAGAATTTTGATTCTCATGTACTCGCTTATGGTATTAGATACCAAGGCGATTGGCTTTAGGTCAAGTGGGAGGTTGTTAGAGTAGTGCCCTAAAGGCAATCCCCTTTAGCGCATTTTGTTCATAGTCATGTATAGACGTTATGAATAAATAAAGCAAAGGCATTTTCATTTATTTGATGTTCATTTTATTATGAATTGATAGTGATCTTTAATCAAATTTATGAAGTCCATGATATATGACATAGCATGAAGGAAATTATGATGTGATCATACTACTGAGATTCCTATCATGTGCAATTATGTCAGTATCTAAATTATCCCTAGTCATAGGATTAACGAGACTGGACATCGTTAATCCGGATAGACTAGCACATGTCAAATGTCTTGATTGGATCAAGCAGTGGATCTCAGACAACTGTAAATATTGAGATATTTAGATTTGACATGTGGATGCTTACTAGTGGTAGTAAGTACATTGGATGACCTGCCATGAGATCATCACATGGATGTACTATTCAAATGTCGTTGATAATCTCATCATAGCAATGGTGCAAGTATCCTTAGACTTGAGGTACTCAAGGATATCTTGGTCTTGATTACATTTTGACTCCATTCCTTGTTGCCTTTCGTGAGGTCGCTCATAGGGTGGTGATTGGGTACACTTGAGGTATTCAAGGTAATTGAGTAGCCAATAGAGGATTCACCACTACGTGATAGCGAAGAGATACCCATGGCCTCTTATCGTGATCATTACTTTGAAGTCTCCGCGCCGGAGCATACATATGTCATGAAGAGGGTCTTCATGGACATATAAAGTAATGAGTCCTAGGGCGAGATCTAATTACACTTGGACTAGATTTGATTTAATCGGTCTAGTAAGAGTTGACACATTGCCCATACTCAAACCAGTGGGGTATAGCATGGTGAAAGGACTAATTGCACCAGAATTGTCTATGGAAGGGTTCGTGATATGGTTTCATTAGTCAAACCAATTACTTTCCGGTCAATTGGGGTCATGATGTGTTGCTAGATACCGCCATGACTTGCTCAGATTAAGTGTTAATCTAAGTGGCCAACATAACCGGAACCTAATGGGTCACACGCATTAGAGTGACTCGAGAATCAGTAAAATAGTTTTTGATGAGATCCGATATCTGGAGAGCAATAGGATTAAATGGATCCCGATGAGATTGGGATATGTCCCGATGAGATCGCGACATCGACATTGCTGAAAACCGTTTCCGGTGATTTTTCGCCGGCGGGGTCTTGTGAGTTTCAGTAGGACCAATTTCAGCTTGATGGACCACTTCAAGATTATATATATTAATTAATTAAGTAAATAATTAATTAATATATATATATATGTTGATTTCGTGGAACCAAAATGGTGGAGATGTTTATTAACTTTAAAAGTCAAAGTTAATGATTATTACACATATTAAGGCATTTTTATGCCTTATACGTGGAACACTCTACACCAAGCCTTTTCATTGTGTTTTAAGTGTTAAAACATATATAAGAAGGCTAGAGGAAGAGGCTTGCACGGTTTTTGGAGGAGAAGAATTGAAGAGCTTAAATGTTAAGCTTGAAAAGGTGATTTCCATCTTCTTCATTTCATCCTCTCAAGCTTGCTTCCACTCTCCAAGGCCTCCACCAAGTCATCTCACTTGCTCTCCATAGAACAAGGTTAGTGCTAGCACACTCTTTATCTTGTTCTAGCTATTACTATAGCCCATTAGAGCGGTCTCCTTTGGTCGTTATGGTTTGATTGTATACATACACATGGATCCTGGCTTTGGAATGTCCGGACTAAAAGACCTCTTCCACCCGGACTACAAATGCTCTATTCTTGCCCTATAATCGCATCGACTTTGTTTCTCCTACCCAATCAGCTTGTTTCTCCCTCATCAGCTATTTAATTCTAATTGAAGAAGCTTTCAGCTCACTGAAAGTACCCATATCTGACCGATCCAACCTTGTTTTGATCTCCATATTAAGTCCATTTTCAAACCTCATACATTTGTCTTCTTTTGTAGGAATCAGAGCAGTAGCATAACCCATCAACTCATTGAACCGAACCTTATAATCAGCCACTGACATCTTGCCCTGCTTCAATTCTAAGAACTCTTACATCTTCATGTCTAAATAGATCTTGGGCATATAGTTGTCTTTGAAGACCCTAAAAAAATCTTCCCACTTCAATTGGCAAGGCCTGGTGGTACTACCTGGAATAGTCTTCCACCATTGGTAAGCTGGGCCCTAAAGTAATGATACTGCATAATCAAACCTCTCATCAAGTTTGCAGTCCATTTGATTGAATACTCTTTCCATCCTCTCTAACCATCCTTCGGCTTCAGCAGGGTCTGTGCTGCCATAGAAATCCACAGCTCCCTGCTTTCGTAACCTATCATACCTCCTCTCCCTTCTCTCTGGAACTCTAGGAGGCATCTCCTCCGATCGAGGTACCGAGGACTCCCTACTGACTCCTACTGATCCTTGGTCAGTTGGTTGATCAATCTGATCACCTAGAGCGGATGACCTATAACAAATAATAACTTCAATCATTAGCCACATTTTTAAAGATATTTCATGCTTAATATTCCTATATGTCCCAACAGATGCCAAACCATGCTCTAATACCACCTAAATGTAGCACCCCTTTACCATAGGGTACACATCGGGACGCCCAGAGGTCATTTCGATACATATCTTATGATAAGAATGAGCTATGTTCAATCACTACATTCACTTCATAAGGCATCATATCATTATTCACTTAAAAAGCATCATAAGAAATCACTTTTTTTTACCAACTGTTCCTCATTTCATTTCTCAAAATCGAAAGTCTACATTGAGTCTTTCAACCTTTACAAGTACATGAACAAAACCTAGTACAAAAGTATTACATGAAAGAAGAAAATATAACAAATCTATCTAAGCCATTCAAAAATCCCAGCTGACCGACCTTTGAGCCATGACTTCTCTTGCCAACTCACAATCTACACAGAAGTACAGCCCCTTAGTAGCTAAAATCATCTCTCGGTCCTGAAAAGACAACGTTACAATTTTGGTGAGTTTTGCAAACTCAATGAGGTAACCATCATTGATGGTTCACTCAATTCATGTAACACATCAATTCATATCACAACTATTTCACAAATTGGCATTTCACATGAGTAACATGTTTTCACTTAAGCATAAGCAATTCTGCATCTCAATCAATCAAACATACTTAACCATATGCATATGAAATGCTTATGAGATACTTTTCCATTTATTACATTGTTGTGATCGAGTACCTGAACTGTATCATATAGGGCTCATTAAAAGTTGAGCCTACGGCTCTGAATCACTTGTGAGCTCGAGGCTTGAGCTTTAAGCTCTAATCGGTGGCTACTCTGGTCACAACTGCCATTATCTGATTATGCATTCACGTATGGAATGCATGTACCACAATTAACCATATTATAAACACATACGTCTTCACATTCACATACAATCAGCACTTCAATATCTCAATCTACCTCACACAATCATCAGACCTTATGTTCGGAATCCACAATCAAATACATTCATTTATCATTCAAAACATGAATTAGGCAAACAAGTAATTAAGTGAGACCATCTAGGTTACTCACAGATTGCTCCCGAAGCTAATGCCTAGAAGATCTGGCAACTTCTAGAAGTGGACGTTCCAGTTGCTCCTCTATAATAAATAGCATACACGATATCACAATTTGCACCATTAAGAGTGTTCAATAATGCACATGTATGAAATGAATTATGTACAATGCATGTTCATGATAATCTCAGGTATCACCCTATAAATTCTTCTCAACACCATCCCCATACCAAAACTCATTTAAGTATAACTAACACTTAGGTTTATACCTCTTTAGAACCATTGAAATCACAATTCATTACTCACTGGCTTACTTTTAGACTTTCCAAAACATCCTTTCGGGTCTACTGTTTACATACAATCAGAAAGTGAAACTAAGATAGTTTGATCATAGTCTTTTCTATAAAAGTGTTCCTCTATGTCTTATCTTTCCATTGACACCAAAATCACTCAATTTGGTTCAATAATATGGAAGATATATCTCAAACGTTTTCGGACTGTTCGTAATCAAAAACAATTTACTATATACAACTTCCCTCTAGAAATTGAATACCTTAGAAATTGAATAAAGATTAAGCTTCTTCATAAGATTTGTATCTCTATTTCTCTAGTTTACTACAAATTAAAAATCACCTTAAGCAATATGAACTGGTGTTATTCCAATGGTTCAAGAATCAAGTCATTTGGAGGTCTAGAGAAGAAGTTATCGCCTAAAGAATCCAACATGTTCATATCTTTGCTCGTATTGTACATGTCTTGGAGCAATTTCTATAACTCTCACTACAGATGTCGGATTCACTTAGTTTTTGGACCATTGGCAAGAGGACTTCTAAATCTACAACTTTTATGAAGACCTTGAAGGCTAATGCTATCATTTGACTTTTATATCGTCTCATTTTCCTTTCGTTTTAGTTCTATCGTCTCATTTCTATCGTCTCATTTCTATCATCTCATTTTCTTCTGTCTCATTTTCTTCCATATTATTTCTTTCATCTCATTTCTATCGTCTTATTTTCTTCCATCTCATTTTCTTCCGTCTCATTTCTTCCGTCTCATTTTCTTCAGTCTCATTTCTTCCGTCTCATTTTCTTCAGTCTCATTTCCCTCCGTCTCATTTCTTCCGTCTCATTTCCCTCCGTCTCATTTTCTTCCATCTCATTTCTTCCGTCTCATTTCTTCCATCTCATTTTCTTCCATCTCATTTCTTCCATCTCATTTTCTTCTATCTCATTTCTATCGTCCCATTTTCTTTCGTCTCATTTTTTTCTACCAAACGTCTCCACTTATAAGGGTCATAACTTTTGACTCCGATGTCTAAAATTTTCATACTATATACCATTGGGAAGATAAAAGAAAGATCTACAACTTTCCAGAGGTATCTTTTCTAAAATCTCTTTATATCAATCCCAAATTTGCCCCTAAATTTTGAAGACGATTTTTCCCTACACACACTAACGTACTGGACCAACTTCATAACTTCATGAAATTTTGAGACTTTTAGAAACAGAACTGAAATTCGATATCTTCATACAAAATGTAGCCATATGTCTATAGTTTAATTCAAATTAAGAATCATCTCATTTAGACAACTAGAGAAAACGTTATGGCTAAAAGACTGAAGTGTATTCAGTAAATATTTTCCAGATTTTCAAACTCTCAATATTTTACATCACCAAAACACCAAAAAATTTTCAAAAATTAATTTAACACTATAACTGGATTTATTTCTTCCCAACCACCCAGTATTTATGAACAAACATAAAAATGCCATTTTTCATGCAGATGACAGTAATTTATTAACTTTATTTCACAAATCCCCAACTCTAAGGGATTTTTTCACCACTTACTTGCTGAAAACTCCAAAATCTTCAAGCCCTAAACTCCACACGTTTTATGTACTTCACAGAGTACAATGAATAGCTTCTTGTTTTTCTCAGGGTAGAGGACGCAGATGGCAAAGTAGGTTTGGTGAAGGAAAGGAAAAACATAGAAGTCTCTTAGAAAGTATTTGATGGAAAACTCTGTGTTTCAAAAGGAAGTTTGAAAAAGATGATAATAAAGAAGGGACTTGGACAAGACTTAACCTGTCAATTCTCAAAGAATAGTAACCTACCTCTAGCAAGAGTATAAAAGCCTAAGTGACACTTGTCACTTTCCCCATACCTAAGTTCTAACTTAGTTTCTTTTGAAACTAACTCCCTTAACTATCATCTTTACAATCCAACTATCTCCAAAGCTCCCTTTTAATTTCTTTTTCCTATTTTCTACAATTCCCAAAATTTATTTCTATTTTCTCCAAAATTAACAAATACCATACTTCCACTGATCACTAATATTTCCCATATCAAACATTCATAATTCTAAAAAATTCATAAATCAATCCAATTATACCCGGAATTATTCATGAATGCATGTGCAATTATTTTCATGTGCAGATAAATTCACTAGTCATATATATATGTGTATGGCATACTATGCATGAGCATAAAGAAGCATTTTTAAGCCTCTTATAGACCTCTCACATTTACTATTCTAACCCTCATACAAGTAATGGGATGTTACAACTATGAAGGATCATTGCCATCCCATATCGACTGGAAAGGAGAACGAAGCACTCTTTATAAGGGTGTGGAAACCTTTCCCTTTTGGATGCGTTTTCATCCCTTCCCTACGGGTCAGAAGGGGAAAAGCAAAACCATGCGGGCTGAGGCCCAAAGCGGACAATATCTGCAAGTGGGTAGACTGGGCTGTTACATTTAGTATCAGAGCCAGTACCCAAGCGATATGCCAGCGAGGACGTCTGGCCCCCTAAGGGGGGAGGATGAAGGATCATTGCCATCCCATATCGACTGGAAAGGAGAACAAAACACTCTTTATAAGGGTTTGGAAACCTTTCCCTTATGGAGTTTTCATCCCTTCCTTACGGATCAAAAGGGGAAAAGTAAAACCATTCGGGTTGAGGCCCAAAGCTGAAAATATCTACAAGTGGGTGGACTGGGCTGTTACATGCTTGCCTCTTATTGGTCTAGATAGAATTTAATTTATATTGCTTTGTTTAGACCGTAACAAGTTTTTGGCACTGTTGCTGGGAAAATTCCTTATTGTGAGTCATTAGGTTAGACGATATTAATTGTCTCATATTTAATTCTTGCTTCGTTGTTTATTAGCATATTTTAATTGTTTGCTTGATTGCTTTGCTTCGGTGTGGTTTATTTTCCATTCTTAATTATGTTATTATTTGTTTTTTATTTATTCCATTTTTTATACTCACTCATGATCAAAAGCCTGAGAATTTGCTACTAGATACTGAGATTGAAAAAATTGCTTGCAGGTTGCGCAAGGAAACTAGATTGGCTCGGAATAGTAACGCGGAAGAAAGGATTAGAGAAGAGTAATTTGTAGAGATGGAACAACAAGGGATTGATGCTACATCCTAAAGAGAGAAGGGAGTTGGCTATGATGGATTTGACTTTGGGGCACAACAATAGACCCACACCTCCCATTATAAAGCCGACGATCACAGCTGCGAGTTTTGAGATTCCTCATAACATTACATCCATGGTGAGAGCATCTCAACTTGGAGGATTGCCTTTGGAGGATCCAAACACACATTTGGAGACCTTTCTAGATATTTGTGATTTGTTTAAGCATAATGGAGTGTTATAGGTTATTCCCATTTTTTTTAAGGTATAAGGCTAGAGTATGGTTGGCTAGTTTGCAGTCAAGATCGATTACTATATGAGATGAGATGATGAGATTATTTCTGGCTAAATTTTTCCCTCCTACCAAGGTTGCAAAGATGAAGAATGAGATCACTTCCTTAACCTAATATGAAAATGAAAGTTTGTATGAAGCGTGGGAGCGATTTTGAGATATGTTGACACAGTGTCCTAGTCGTGGGTTCTCCATATGGCAGTAGGTCAACACTTTTTTATAAAGGAATGACCTCATCAACCAGGAGTACCATAGATGTTGTAACAAGAGGCAGTTTAATGAGAAAGATGCCAGATTAGGCCTACAGGTTGATTGATGAGATGGCCACTAGCAGTTTTCAATATCATATAGAAAGGCATCCCAAATGACCTACAAGAGTTTGTGTAGTAGACAATACAGTGGCTTTATCTGCTCAAATGGATGTTTTGATCAAAAAGTTGGATATTCTGATGCATAGTATGAAAGAAGGAGCTGGCTCTTCATTGAGGAGATGTGTTATATGCAAGCATTCTGGTGGAGATTTTCCATGCATCTTCTAAGTGTCAAGTTGGGAATCCTTTTGCTCAAGAGACAGAAAGGCCCATTACGTGGGCAATTATAATAGACAGAGAGATGATTCATATTCTAACACCTACAACCCAGGGTGGAGGAATCATCCAAACTTCTCTTGGCGGAACAATCAGATGGCACAACCACAATCATCCAATGTTCAAAAACAGCCACCTCCAGGTTTCAAGGCTCCTAATCCTACGCCAACAGAAAAATCTAATATGAAAATCTACTCTTGAAATATATCTCCACCAATGAGGTTAGGATGCGGAGCCAAGAATCTTCTATCAGACATTTGGAGAATCAAATGAACCAGATTGCAAGTTTGTTAAAGAAAAGACCTTCGGGTTCATTACCTAGCACTACTGAGGTCAACCCAAGAGAACATGCAAAGGCAATCTTACTGAGGAGTGGCAGACAGCTTGAAGAAGTTAAGGAGAAGAAAAAGGAAAAAGAAGTGGAAAAGAGTGAAGAAGAAGAGAGTCAGAAGAGTGGCAAGGAGGCCAAGGAAGCACTAGCTGAAAAGGAGGATCATCCAAGGTTACTTGCTGACTCCATCACACATCCAATAAGACCTCAGATTCCTTATCCTCAAAGGTTGAAAGGTTTACAATTAGATAAGAAATTTGGTCATTTTCTTGAGATATTTAAAAAGTTGCATATAAACATTCCTTTTATTGAGGCCAAAGCACATATGCCTTCTTATGCTAAGTTTTTGAAAGAAATTTTGTCTAATAAGAGGAGACTTGAGGAGTATGCCACGGTGAAGCTGAATAAGGAGTGTTCAGCCATATTGTTGAGAAAGCTGCCACTAAAGCTTAAGGATCCAGGGAGTTTTACTATTCCTTGTGTTATTGGTGATTTACATATAGATAGAACTTTAATGGATTTAGGTGCGAGTTCTAACTTAATGTCTCTTTCTATTTTTGGGAAGTTAGGATTAGCAGAGCCCAAACCCACTACTATTTCGCTTCTGCTAGTAAATAGGTCCATCACTTATCTGAGAGGAATCATTGAGGATGTATTAGTCAAGGTCAAAAAGTTCATCTTTCCAGTGGATTTCTTAGTCCTTGATATGGAGGAAGATATAGACATCCCCATCATTCTTAAGAGACCTTCATGGTCACTGTACAGGCCATCATCAATGTGCAACATGGAAAGCTCATCTTGATACTTTAAGATAAAGAACTAGTGTTTGATATGTTCAATGCTATAAAGCATCCTTCTAGTCTTGACTCTTGCCATTTTATTGATATTTATTCTTTTGATGTTCACGATTCTTCTATTGTTTGTGTAGATTTGTTAAAAGGGGGAGCACAAGGAATAATCAAAGAGTTAGGGGAAAATTGCAAGAAGAGTTGGAGGATATTGAAGTTGAGTTAGAGTAGGCATATTGGACATATTATAGAGCATACAAGCCTCTCCAACATCCAACCAAGCTATTTCTGAAGCCTTCAATTGAAGAGTTCCCTTCTCTTGACCTTAAACCTCTTCCGAGTCATTTGAAGTACGTTTATCTTAACCCACCTGAGCATTTACCAGTTATCATTTCTTCTTGTTTATTAGGTGCCAAGGAGGAGGAGCTATTGAGGGTACTGTGGGATTATAAAAAGGCCACTGGGTGGTTCATTAAAGATATCAAGGGTATAAACCCTTCCTTTTGTACGCACCACATTTTGATGGAGGATGGAAGCAAGGAGATAGTGCAGCCCCTGAGGAGACTTAACCCATATATGAAGGAAGTAGTGAAAGATGAGGTAGTAAAGCTTCTAGATGCAGGTATTATCTACCCTATTTCTGATTCTGGTGGGGTTAGTCTTGTATACGTGGTGCCAAAAAAAGGAGGCACCACTGTGGTTTAAATGAAAAAAAATGAATTAATAGTCACTAGGAAGGTAACTAGGTGGAGAATGTGTATAGATTATAGGAAGTTGAATGATGCCACCAGGAAAGATCATTTTCCTTTACCTTTTATTGATCATATGATTGAGAAATTAGCTGGACATGAATTTTATTGTGCCTTAGATGTAGTGGATATTTGTAGATTCCGATAGCCCCAGAAGATCAGGAGAAAACAAGTTTTACATGTCCTTATGGTACATTTGCATATAGACACATGCCATTTGGGTTATGCAATGCTTCGGCTACATTTCAAAGATGCATGATGGCTATTTTTTATATGCTTGAATCTTGCATTGAAATTTTCATGGATGATTTCTCTGTGTTTGGTACTTCATTTGATGCATGCTTAGATAACTTAGAGAAAGTCTTGATTAGGTGTGAAGAGACCCATTTAGTGCTTAATTGGAAAAATGTCATTTTATGGTATAAGAGTGCATTGTTTTAGGTTACAAGATTTCTAGCAAGGGTATAGAGGTAGATTCAGCAAAAATTGATGTCATTAAGAAACTTCCACCACTAAACAATGTTAGATCCATTAGAAGTTTCTTAGGCCATGTTGGTTTTTACCATATGTTTATTAAGGATTTTTCTAAGATTGTTAAACCTTCGACTGAATTGCTTGAAAAAGATGTTGTGTTTGCTTTTGACGATAAATGTTAGACATCTTTTTAATTATTAAAGGATATGCTTGTGATTGCACCTATTCTTATATCTCCTTATTAGTCTCTTGCTTTTGAATTAATTTGTGATGCAAGTGATTATACACTGGGTGTTGTTTTAGGCCAAAGACTAGGTAAGAACTTTCATCCCATTTTTTATGCAAATAAGACAATGAACAGCACACAATGTCATTACACCACCACAGAAAAAGAGATATTGAAAGTTGTGTTCACTTTTGACAAGTTTCGCTCATATTTGATTTTTCTAAAGTGATTGTGTATATTTACCATTTAGCCTTGAAATACTTGACGACAAAACCCAATGTTAAACGAAGACTAATTAGTTGGGTATTAATTTTGCAAGAGTTTGACATTGAGTTGAGGGATAAGAAGGGAGCCGAGAATTTTATAGCTGACCACTTGTCAATGTTAGATGAAGCGGCCATGGAGAGTGCAACAAAGAAGGACATTCAGTAGACTTTTTCTAATAAACATCTGATGGTTATGACAGTCACTCCTTGGTTTCTGTAAACTACCTTTTTATTAATATCTATGCCCCTTATTTTTCCTATGCTCAAAAGAAATAATTTTGGTCTGAGGTAAGATACTATCTTTGGGATGATCCTTTTCTTTATAAGATTTATGCAGATGGTATTGTTAGGCGTTGCATTCCTAAAGAGGAAATGTCCTTTATGTTATATCATTGTCATTCTAGACAGGTTGGGGGACATTATAGTGCATCTAAGATAGCTCATAAGGTTTTAGAGTGTGATTTCTATAGGCCCACCTTATTTAGGGATGCATTTGCATTTGTTAAATCTTGTGATAGGTGTCAAAAGGTCGGGAACATTAGTAGGAGACATGATATGCCATTAACTAACATTCTTGTTTGCGAGGTTTTTGATGTTTAGAACATAAATTTCATGGGACCATTCCCTAAGTCTCTCTCCAATCAATATATATTGGTTACTGTTGATGATGTTAGCAAATGGGTAGAAGCAAAGGATTGCCCACAAATGAGGCTAAAGGTGTTGTTAAGTTTTTGAATGAAGAATATTTTTACATAATTTGGAACACCCAGGGCTATCATTAGTGATGGGGGGTTGCATTTTTGCAACAAATTTTTTGATTCACTATTAGCCAAGTATGGGGTGACCCATAAGGTTGCTACTCCATACCACCTCCAAACCAGTGGACAAGTTGAAGTCTCAAACAAGGAATTAAATAAAATACTAGAGAAAAATGTTAATGCTTCTAGGCAGGACTAGTCTTTAAAGCTAGATGATGCACTTTGGGCATATAGGATTACATTTAAGACACCCATAGGCATGTCACCATTCAAGTTAGTGTATGGCAAGTCTTATCATCTTCCAATTGAGTTAAAGCATTGTGCATATTGGGCTATCAAATTTCTTAACTTTTATTTGTCTTCTGCATGTGCTAAAAGACTTATGCAGCTTCACAAGCTTTAATAGTTTCGTTTGGATGCTTATAATAATTTATAAAGAGCGTGTGAAGAAGTGGCATGACAAGAAGATCCTCCACTGAGACTTTAAGGTAGGAGACTAGGTATTGATCTACAAATCTCGTTTTCATCTTTTTCTAGGGAAGCTTAAGTTGAGGCGGTATAGTCTATTCACTATGATCCAAGTCCTTCCTTTTGGGGTCCTTGAGGTAAAACGAGAAAATGAAAACCCTTCTAAGAAAAATGGACAATGATCTAAATTATATATGCCCAGGCTTGTAGATAATTTTGAGGAGCGATTGTCTCTTCATGACACTTCACCTCCTTTATCACAATATATGCCTTTCAGACTGTAGTTTTCTTTCTTTTCTTTTCTTGTTGTTTTCTTTGCATTTCTTTCTAGCTTAATGCATTTCTTTGAATTGTTTTGAGTTTTCTTTAGGGTTTGTGTGGTTGGTGACAAAGAGTTCTTGGTCGATTCTTTTTTAGGGAAGTTTCTTCTTCCTCTTTCCCCTCTTTGTGTTTGATTGTTGACTACTTGAACACTAGGGACAAGGTTCATATTAAGTGTGTGTGTGTTGGGGGGCGGGGGGATTGAGATTATGTGCATGCTGATGTTTATGATATTGACGATGATGTTGAGAGATACACACTTGAATGGTTACGATTCCTTTAGTAGCTAACTTGGGTCCCACTTTTGATGAATTTGACCATACGATTCTGTCAAAGTAGTTAGAAGGAGAATTGAGTTGTAAGCATGAATTTGGATCAAGCAACTTAAGAGGATAGTGAACCATGTTAATTGATTGAAGTAGTTGATTGCAATAACTGATGCTGAGTGATGAGGCCAAGTATGGAGTTTGATGGATTTTCATTTAAGAACAAATGAGGTCTTGAGCCATATGACAGCATCTCATAGTCATTTATTTTCTTTGTTAAGGGTGATGCTTCCCTATGTGGATTACCTTTAGAACGTGCTCTGAACCTGTTGGATATTGTTAGTTACATGCTTTATGGATATGATAAAGGCCTTCTTTGTTTTTAACCTTTAGCTTAAATGACCCATCAAGTCATTTGTTCCTTGCTACCCCGTTTGAGTCGTTGACCTTGTTTGTTTTTGTATTAATCACATTGCGTCGAGACCTGAAAACTTTTACCCTGAACTTTTCACAAGTTGAATGAAGTACTAAGTATTCGATGTCTTCGATTTAGGGATTTTTGTTTTATATGCTATTCTGAGATGTTTTAGAGGTACATCTACTCAATTGTTGTTGATTTGTGCTACTACTATCTTCTTTTATATTTAGTGTTATCTTAAAAAACAAAACAAAAACAAACCAAAAAATTAAAAAAAAAAAGATCAAACAATAGCATTGGATAGTGATGAGTAGTTATAGTCCCGTTTTCCTCTTTGCACGTCTCAGAATTTGTTTTTAATTGTCCCACATTACTTAGTAATTTGTGAAAGCTTTTATGTAGCCTTTGCCCTTTTTAATTTACCTTAACCTAAGCCCCAGTACAACCCTTAGTAAATGCCCTTTTGATCCATGCTAGCTTGTACTCTATGTAGTGGAAAATAGGTGAATTTGCAAGCGTATGGTAATGTATTCTCTTAGCGGAAGCTTTGAGTGAAACACAACCCTTATACACTTGAGTGAAATGAGTGAATATCATGAGGAAGGTCTATTTTAATTTTATGCTTGTTTTTTATCAAGGATATCTACCTTTGATTTTGTTTATGTGCATTGATGAAAAGATTATAATATATGTAGTAGCTTGATACTTGAGTTTGCCAAAGTTTAAGGGATTGCAAATACTTGATTTTCATTGAAAATAAAATGACAAAATATGTTGGTTGTGACGTAAGTAAGTTGCTTGAGGACAAGCAACAATTCAAGTGTAGGGGTGTTGTTAATGGGTATTTTTATTTTTATTTTGATTTTAGATACATAATTTTTTAAACTCTTTTCCATTTAATGTTTAAATTGCATTAATTAAGAGTTATTTGTTTTGATTTTAGGTACTTTGATTTGGAACATCTAATACCATAAATTATGAAAAACTTTCAAAGGAGGTTAGGTAAAAAAAATTTAACATTTTCCTTTTGCCACTCCTTTTTAACCTATCATTCACGCAAAAACCTCCATTCTTTGTCTTCCAAAATTTTAATGTTTTAGAGCCACCTAAAACGTTAACATTTTGGAAGACAAAGAATGGAGGTTTTTGCATGAATGATAGGTTAAAAAGGAGTGGCAAAAGGACAGCTGAGGAAGATTTAATACGCAGAAAGCAAAATAAAGTTGCGGAAGTAGATAAAGGAGAGCATGAGCCGATGGACATTCAATACAAAAGAGACAAAGGAATATAGTTGGCGGTGAAAAGAAGAGAGCAACTGGCAGTAGAGTGAGGTGGAGAAAAATGTGCTTATGCATGAAGTTAGGGATAAATGAGGGAGCTGGTGGACATTCAATGAGGAGAACAAAATAAGGAAGAAGCTGTTGGTGTGGAGAGTTGAGTGTACGGGAATAAGATGTTGGACGAAAAAGCTTATTTGACAAATCAAAACATAGGACAGAGGGCAAGGTCGCAACCCTCCACTGGTGGATAGCAATGCAAGCTTGTAACATCCCATTACCGGCGGGGAGGTTAGAATAGTAATTCTGAGTGGTCAATGGGCGTTTAGAAATGCCCTTACATGTTCATGCATAATCTCATACCCGCATACATGTGAATAGTACATTTTTGCACATGCAAATGACTATACATGCATTCATGACATTTTCCGATATATTTGTTAATAAATGTGATTGTTATGAAAAATGTGATTTGTGTCTATGAAAAATTGAGTTGGAGAGGGGCATTATGGTTTTTGAGTTTTTAGAGAATTTTAGAAATGTTTCTAGAAATTTTGGGGAAATTTCTGAACTAGGAAAAATGCCAAGTGGCAGACTGATTAGTTACCGGTAGTAAAAATTACTGTCCAATGGCACTGAAAATTTAGATAAATGATTTTAAGGATTTATTAATTTGAGCCATTGGAAATTTGGGGATAAATTCATGTAGAAATTGAAATTTGTTGGAAAGAGCTTAAGAAGGTGACATATGGCAAGTGACAAGTATCACTTGCCACATGCCACCATGTTTATATTTGTTTAATAAAACCACCCTCTCTTTTTAGTCTTTCTCGATGCTTCTCTTTTTCTAAGGTATAGGTGATTTATGTGAGAGTCCTCCACCACTCTTCGTAGCTCACATCTTCCTTGTTTCTTCTTGAATTTGTGACCATCTTTTCCACTCCTTTTCACTTTGCTTGCTCTTCTTTTGTTCATTAAATATCCTAACCTATACCTCACCCCCTTAAGATGATGATAATCGTGTGTGGTGGAGGGAGTTAAAGATTTTGTGGTTTTGGAAGATTTGGAAGCTTAATAGGTAAGAAACATGTTTTATCTCATGGTTTTGTAGTTAATTAAATTATTTGTGATGTTTGTACACTTAATTGTATGAGAATTGTGTTGCTGTATATAGGTATGTAACTTGCTTGTTTGATTGATGATTGATGAGGTAGAATTTGAGGAATGTAAATTGGAGATGTTTTAGGTCTTTTGGAAGTGAAAACATGTTTAGAAAAAATGTAGGAAAATGATGGATAATGGAGTGTATGTTGCTGCCATTTTGTGAATAAATGTTCAAGTGGAGGTCTTGCTTTGATTGTGGTTGATATATTGAATAAATTGAGTGCTTATTGGTGTAGAGTTGGTATGGAAGTGATAGAAGTTGAGTTAGGTTGAAAAGCTGGAAATTGGATTTGTGTATATTTTAGTGATTTGGCCATAACTTTTTCTATAATGTTGCAATTGGGATGATTTTTATCTTAAATTAAACTAAAGGTATTTGGCTATATTTTTTGTGAAGGAAGTGATGTCCAATTTTGGCTTGAAGAGTTCTAAATTTTGACTTAAATGTAGTAATGTGTGAAGGGATGAATAGTGCAACTTTAGTGACACTAAAGTAGAATTTGTGATCTGAAACTTTGTGAATTTTTCTATATTGATTTAGGCAGATTTTGCTCAATTAATCTTCATGAAAGTTGTATCTTTTCTTGATAGCTTTCTACCTCCATATGCCATTTTTCGACATTGGAGTTGATAGTTATGAGTGATTGAAATTTGGATGTGGTTTAGGGTGCAATTATGGGGGCAAAAACTTTAATTGAAATTTTGACCCAACTAGAGGTTGAAATTGTTTCTACATGCTTCATGAAGGTTGTAGAATATGTTCTGATCTTTCCATTGATATAAAGTATGGAATTTTTGGACAATGGGATAGGAAGTTATGATTTTTAGAAAGTGGGATATTGTTTAGAATGACACTTATGTGGGCAGTAACTTTGATTGGGATTTTGATACCTTTAGAGCTGAAATTAGTTTTCGAGCCCTTCATGAAAATTTTAGAGCTTTTTGTTATCTTTCCATTGATACCTAATTTGTCAAATTTGGACTCTTGAGTGAAAAGTTATACTTTTTGGAATTTCAGATAAGGAAGAGAGGAAAACAAAAAGGAAAAGAAAAAAAAGAATATAGAAAATCGTAACCTCACGGTCGCGACAGAGTCGCGTCGCCAGGCAGCTCGAAAAAGAACCGCCTCGCAATCGCGAGCCGACCCTTTTGGGCAAGCCGACCAGCGAGCTGTCGCGCATGTGGCGCGGCTCACCGGCTCATCCAACCCTTTTGTCACTCTTTTGCTTATAAATTGTCCATCCGACCTCCGATTGACCCGATTTTTAAAGCATTGTATTCTTAAGACACTCTCTACCTCTCTATAAGAATTTGTGAAATTTTGAGATTAAATTGAAAAAAAATGGATTAAATCAAAGTGAGAGAACCGAGTGATTATTTTTTTTGACAATGTTTTGGCAATATCCGGACCTGTAGAAATCCAAATTGAGTAATTTTGGTGTCTATAGATTCCTAAGACATATGGGAACTTTTTATTAAAGAGAGGTTGTCTAGGTTATCTGATGTTGACAGTCTCATTGATCGGGAACAGTAGACCCAAAATATGTGTTTCAGAAAAATTGAAATATGTCTATGAGCAATAAATTGCTAGTTAAATGATTTTATGTGGCTTAAACCTAGGAATAAATGAGTTTTGATACGGGAATGGTTTTGTGATGCAATTTATGGAACAATACCGTGATTGTCATGAACATGCATTATACATATTATATTTCAGTCATGTGCATTATTAAACACTTATGATTGTACAAATTGTGACGTATGTGTATCTTGCATAAATGAGTTGTGCAGGCTAAATGTCCGAATTTAGGCGTTTCTAGAATTTGGAAGTAAATGCTAATCTGGGCGTCTTGTGAGTAATCGAGATGGTCTCATTTCATTCTTTGTTCTGTTTTGTTTCATTTTGTATAAATTGATTGCTGAATGTGATTGATTGTATTGGGTTCCGGACAGGAGGTTCGATGATTTTGATACTAATTTGGATATTGAAGTGCTACTTGAATGTGAATTGGATGAACTATGTGTACTCAACGTGATGACAAATGTGTTTTGAATGTGCATCTGCATATGTAAGAGAGTGTGCTTCTCAACTCTACTATTGAATGCCGGACTACGGTCCGATGACATGTGAAAGTGAGTGAATGGGAACATGCTAATGTGATTGATGCATTTCATTGCATAAGTGTATGAAATATAATAGCTGTTGTGACCAGAGGAGCCACCGATCAGAGCTTAAAGCTCAATGAGTGAAAATGAGCTTTGAGCTCAAAAGTGATTCAGAGCCTCAGGCTCAACATTTAATGAGCCCTATATGCTCCAAATGGATAAGGGACAGTTATTAATGAGCCATATATGGGACAGTTTAGGCACTCGGTCACAACAAAATAACAAATGAAAAGTGAACCTCATGTGCACTACATATGCATAATATGATTGATTAAGTGTATTGAATGTGAAATAATGTGAATGTGAAATAATGTGAAATGTGAAATGTGAAATAGAGTGAGTTGTAAATTATGTGTTCTGTGACTGGGTGAGCCATCGATGATGGTCACTCACTGAGTTCGCAAAACTCACCCAAAATTTGCAATTATTTTTCAGAACTCAGAAGAATACCTCGTTAAGCAACGGGAGTATATCTATTGCATGTGAGAGAAAGAAGAGGTTGGGATCAGTTCACGTCTGCATTGTGTCTCTTTATTTTTGCACTGAATTGTATTTTCCACAAATCATTGAATTTTGTGTATTTGCGTATATTATGTTGGACCAATGGTGGTTGACAAATTAAATCCCTTTTATGTTTTGATAATAATAAAATATCTAGAATTAGTTAAGAAATTATTTCGGTATTTTGGGATTATTATTGTGCAAATCAAGATGGGCAAGTGATTAATCATAGAAGAATCAAGATGGAAGTTTCCTTATAAGTGCAAGAGACATTAATAATGAAGATTATAGAAGATTTGAGTGGATATTACCGTTGAAGCCTACATAAGTCGACTATCACATCATAAGTCGACTTATATATCAAGATCCGAACAACATAAGTCAACTAGAACAGCAAAAGTCGACTAACATATGAAGATATGTCAACACAAGTCAACTAATAGTACATAAGTAGACTTATCGAGAAACACAAGTCGACTTATAGAAGAGCGGAGATAAAATTTTACGAAAAATGTTGTCACAAGTCGACTTATACATGACGACAAGTCGACTTATGGGTACAGAAAATTAATACCAACAAGTCAATTAGTCACAAATGGAAAGGAGGATGTTAAGGAACGGTCATAAAAATCATGCAATGGCTAGAATGGATTCCAACAACTATTTTCCTTCAAGTATAAGAGTGGATGATCAAGGAAAAATACTAGACAAGTTCTACAAGCAAAAGACTTCATTATTGCTCCATATTCTGCTCACTATTGCTCTTATCTTGTTACACCATTGTATTGAGCTTTGTTCTTCAAACTTTATCTTATTTCTCTTACAATTTGGGTGACTAGTGAAAGGTCACGTGTGAGGTAGGATTTGTGCTGGAAAACAAATCGGGTGTAAAGGTAGCTTTAGCCGAAAATCAAGTGGTATTGTAAAAAGTTCACACTGAACTACAAAGTGTGCAATAAAATGGTTTGCAAAATCCTAAATGGGAGCTTAGGTAGAGGACGTAGGTCTTAGCACCGAACCTCTATAAAAACAGTGTTTGCTCTTCTTCCTTACTCTTTACATTTAATTTTGATTAAATTATTTTTGTGTGAATTAACTTTTGATTTTGTTGTAGAAAATTACAAAAAGCTTAAAGATCTATTCAACCCCCCTTCTAGATCATTTACAATTGGTATCAGAGCAGAAGTATCCAGGGATGGCACACAATAACCTAGTGGAAGAAGGTAACACAAACAGTCACCCTCCTTTATTTAATGGTACTAACTATTCTTCTTGGAAAAATCATATGAAGTATCATATTATAAGTGAGGGAGTAGAATATTGGAAGATCATCATCTTCGGTCCACAAGCACCATTGAAAGAAAATGGTGAGTTAAAAACGGAGCTGGAATACGACGACAATGATTGGAAGCAAGCTTACATCAACGCGAAAGCTATGGAACTAATATATTGTGCTCTCACAGTTGAGGAAAGAAACCGAGTCAATTCTTGTACCAGCGCTAAAGAAATGTGGGAAATACTTCGCATCACTCATGAAGGAACTAATCAAGTTCAGGAAACAAAGATCAACATGCTTTTCCATGACTATGAAATGTTTGTCATGAAGGAAGGTGAGTTTATTTCCACTATGCTTGATCATTTTGTAGAAATCATAAATGGATTAGGCAACCTTGGAAAGCACATGACGGATAGTGAGAACGTGAAGAAGATTCTTCGCTCACTACCAAAAGAATAGGACTCACAAGTCACCGCTATTATGGAGTCCAAGGATCTCAATCGTTTGGAATTCAACGCCTTGGTGGGATCACTCATCTACTATAAGATCATTCTCAAATAGAGAGGAGGTAGAGGTAAGTCACAAAAGTCAATTGCGTTAAAAGCTAATACTTCTTCTCTTGATGAAAGTGATGAAGAAATAGATGAGGAGGAGGAAGACGAAGAAATAGCAATGTACGCCAGAAATTTGAGAAAATTCAAAGGACTTCTAAAAAATCGGAGGAAGGAATTAAATGGTGGAAGAAATGGAGAAAGAAAGAGGTTTGCTGTGGAAAGAAAATCAAAGGGGTATGATGAAAAGAAGAGCAATGAAGAATGTTGGAAATGTGGAAAAAGGGGACATCATGCAAGAAAATGCAAGAGCACATCTTCCACATCAAATTTCCAGAAAAGTGACAAATATGACAAAGGGTAAAAGAAAGCTAGCCTAGTAGCCACTTGGAGTGATGAAGAGGAAGCATACCAAAGCAATAATGAAAACAACCTAGCTCTTATGGATAATAGCTCCTCAACAAGTGATGACGAAGATGAGGTAACTTACTTTGATCAAGATCTTAGAGATTCTTTTAATGCTTTACAAATTGATTTTGAAGAAGCTATTGAAATCAACAAGTAATTGAGAAAGAAAATAAGGGAATTAGTTGCTGAAAATAGTGCCTTACATGAGAATATTGATGATTTAGATAGTCCAAAGGAAGATCATTCTGCATGTCTTGTTGAAAAGGAAAATCTTATATGTGAGCTTGATAGACTTAGAAAGGAATTTTCTTATGTGGTTGGAAAATTTGCAAATGGAAATGAAAAGTTTAAAAAATTGTTATCTTTGCAAAAATATTCAATTTCTAGATATGGATTAGGATATGATCCTTTTGATAGAGATTGTTCTTTAATTTCCAAATTTACTAAAGATGGAAAAATTGCAAAATGTGCTAGATGCTTGAAAGATGGTCATATGGAAATCGCTTGTAAAAGTATTAGGAGATGTATCAATGTTAAGAAAATTTGGGTGATTAAAGGTACCACACCTCCTAATGTGGTTTATGTTGCTAACCAAAATGGGCCCAAAGTGGCTTGGGTACCTATAAGAAGAAAGGATGTTGCTATTGTAGGTACAAGCAAAGGATGAAAAGTTGTCAAGTACTTGGTACATCGATAGTGGATGTTCAAGGAACATGAGTGGAGACAAGAACCTATTTGCGGAAATTAAGCCAAAGAATCGAGGTTATGTCACTTTTGGAGACAACAACAAAGGTAAGGTCATTGGTATTGGTAAAGTAGGTAAGGAACCTTTGCTTACCATTGAAAATGTCTTGCTTGTTGATGGTTTGAAACATAATTTGTTAAGTGTTTCTCAACTATGTGATATGAATTTTAATGTAGTTTTTGAATCATCACATTGCATGGTTAAGAATGATGGTCATGTTGCTTTCATTGGTTTGAGACATGGAAATACATACATTGTTGATTTACATGATGATAGTTCCTTTAATGAAAAGTGTTTGGTGACATTAGAAGAAAATGCATTTTTATGGCATAGAAAATTAGGACATGCTCCTTTGCATTTAATTTCTAAGCTTTCAAAAAATGACATTGTGAGAGGTTTACATAAGATAAAATTTGTTAAAGATCACTTGTGTGAATCTTGTTTAAAAGGCAAACATGTTAGAGAATCTTTCAAACCAAAGAAAGAAATTTGCACATCTAGAATTCTTGAACTTATTCATATGGATTTGATTGGACCATCTAGACATGCTAGTCTTAGTGGTAAATTATATGTCCTTGTGATTGTGGATGATTTTTCTAGATTTACTTGGGTGAGATTTCTTGCGAATAAAAGTGATGCTTTTAACGAATTTACTAAGTGGTGTAGGTTGGTTCAAAATGAGAAAATTTTGTCAATTATTGCTATTAGAACCGATCATGGAGGTGAATTTGAATATGAACCATTCGAGAGTCTTTGCGACAAATATGGAATGGAGCACAACTTCTCAACACCAAGGACTCCACAACAAAATGGTGTAGTAGAAAGGAAGAATCACTCTCTTGAAGAAATGAGTAGAACTATGTTAAATGAGTACGATCTTCCTAAATTATTTTGGGCGGAAGCAATCAATACCGCTTGTTATGTCATCAATATGGTGCATTTACGAAGAGACAAAAATAAGATACCATACGAGCTTTGGAAAGGTAAGAAACCCAATATTTCTTATTTTTCATCCTTTTGGTTGTAAAGTTTTTATTCATAATAATGGAAAGAACAATTTAGGAAAATTTGATTCAAAATCTGATCTAGGTGTGTTTATTAGTTATTCTCAAACTAGTAAGGCTTTTAGAGTTTTTAATAATAGGACTAAGTGTGTTGAAGAAAGTATTCATGTTAAATTCGATGATATGATTTCACCCCCGAGAAAGGTTTGTTTTGATGATGATGCAGGAAATTTAGGAAATAAAGTTGAAGAAATTGGATCCAAGTTTGAGGAATTGAAGTTAGAAGAAGAAAATCATATACCCAATATTAAAACGCCGGCAAAAGTAAAGAACCATCCTATGGAGCGGGTAATTGGTGATTTGAATGAAGGTTTAAGAACCAGGAGAAACGTCTATGAGAATATGAGCAATTCAGCCTTCATCTCATTAGTAGAACCCAAGAATATAAAAGAAGCTCTTGAAGATGAGAATTGGCTATTAGCTATGCAAGAAGAGCTTAATCATTTCAAGAGGAATAATGTGTGGGATTTGGTAGCTCCACCAAAGGACAAGACTATTATTGGAGTTAAGTGGGTAAATCGGATAAAATATGATGAGAATGGTGAAGCAATAAAGAATAAATCAAGGTTAGTAGCTCAAGGATTTTATCAAGAAGAAGGCCTTGATTATAATGAGACATATGCTCCTGTAGCTCGATTGGAAGCAATTAGACTATTATGTGCTTTTGCGTCTCATAAAAGGATCAAATTAAATCAAATGGACGTTAAGACTGCATTTCTAAATGGATACATTCAAGAGGAAGTTTATGTCAAACAACCACCAGGATTTGAAGATCATGAACACCCTGATTATGTCTACAAACTCAAGAAGGCACTATATGGATTAAAGCAAGCACCTAGAGCGTGGTATGAAAGGTTAAGTACTTTTCTAACTCAACATGGGTATGTTCTTGGTAAGATTGATAATACTTTGTTCATTAAACATGTTGGTCAAGATATGCTTATTTGTCAAATATATGTTGATGATATTG
The DNA here is from genome assembly GCA_029891385.1 of Erythroxylum novogranatense. NCBI lineage: Eukaryota > Viridiplantae > Streptophyta > Magnoliopsida > Malpighiales > Erythroxylaceae > Erythroxylum > Erythroxylum novogranatense. The sequence goes on along the minus strand of CM057226.1, from coordinate 42,523,178 downwards.
TGTTTGGTGCCACTAATGAATTTTTGTGCAAAGAATTTAGTGATTTAATGCAAAGTGAATTTGAAATGAGCATGATGGGAGAACTCAAGTTCTTTCTTGGATTGCAAATCAAGCAACTCAAAAATGGCATCTTCATTCACCAATCTAAGTATACCAAAGAGCTTCTAAAGAAGTTCAAAATAGAAGGATGCAAAGTGGCAGCAACACCAATGGCAACAAATGTGGTCTTGGAGAGACATGAACATGAAGAAGATGTTGATCAAAAACTCTATAGAGGTATGATCGGCTCTCTTTTGTATTTAACTGCTTCTAGACCTGATATTATGTTTGCTACATGTCTTTGTGCTAGATTTCAATCTTGTCCTAAAATCTCTCATTTGAGTGCTTGCAAAAGAATTTTTAGATATTTGAGTAGAACTGTTAATCATGGTTTATGGTATCCTAGTTGTGAATCATTTGACTTATATGCTTTTAGTGATGCTGATCATGGTGGCTGTAGGATTGATAGAAAAAGCGCTAGTGGCTTGTGTCATTTCTTAGGATCATCTTTGATTTCTTGGGCTAGTAAAAAGTAAGTTAGTGTAGCTATTTCCACTGCTGAATCTAAATATGTAGCAGCTGGGAGCGCATGTGCCCAAGTTCTTTGGATTAAATATCAATTGCTTGATTATGGTATTGTGGTTAAAAATATTCCTATTTATTGTGATAATACCAGTGCAATTTGTTTGAGTAAAAATCCAATTCTGCATAGTAGAACAAAGCATATAGAAATTAGACATCATTTCATCCGTGATCATTGTTTAAAAGGTGACATTTGCTTGAAGCATGTATCATCTAGTGACCAATTAGCTGATATTTTTACTAAACCTCTTAAGGAAGTTGTGTTTGTGAATATTAAATTAAAACTAGGCATGTGTGATTTAAATTCTTTTGGTTGAATTTTGTTTTTGGCTACATTCATATATCAAATGGTCAAATTATGAGGCAAATGTGCAATCACATCTGAAGATTCCATCATCATGATTTAAATCTGGGATGAAATGTGACTGATTTGGAGTTTTAACATATTCTAGTCGACTAATGGGTATATAAGTCGACTAATTATGGTAACAAGTTGACTTCTATGGATTAATAAGTTGACCTATGATATACACAGCCTTTGGGGAATGAAGAAATTTAAGGATAAGTCGACTTATAAAGATCGACAAGTCGACTTATGAAGGTCGATAAGTCGACTTATGAAGGTAACAAGTCGACTTACGTCTACACGGAGTCTTTAAAACCTTTTCTTCTTTTCATTCTCCGTAAACCCTATCACTCTAAACCTCTGAAATCCATCTTCTTCAAGTCGACTTATAGCCTTCAATCTCCTAAAATCACTCTACCCATCAACCTTCGACCTCCATTATCACAAAACCCTCTCATTATCTCTTCAAATCAACCTCCTTTTCGAAAACCCCTCTCTCATCTTTCTCAAACCCTATCCTGCATTTTTCTCAACCTCTCTCTAAAAATCTATGGCTCCACGAAAATCTACAAGGAAAGGCAAAGAACCCGCTCCTCCACAAGGTCCCCGTTTTCACTATGGACCACGAGTTCGTGGGTCTTCATCAAGGGGAGATGCTGCTAGGGAGGATGATGTGGTTGAACCTAGGTTTGTGTCAAGGGACGCACAAAATCTGTATTACAAGGTACTTAAAACGAGGTATTGATTCCTTCAATGAGATTTGATTGGAGTGAACTAGACAATAGTGAGTTTATAGATGTATTTTCTAAAATTGCTAATCTTAGACTGCGAGATTTTTTGGGTTATTAGAATGAGATTTATGAAGATGTAGTTAGGGAGTTTTATGCGAATCTCACTATGACTGGTAGTAATGTTGAGGATGGAGTTAATCTGCAATCCAAAATTAACATAAAGGAAATTTTTCTGTGTGAATCAAATATGTGCACATTATTTCAGTTACCTAGAGGGGGATTCTGGCCTAGGGCATCATTTATAGATTTTGATATTTTGAGAAATGAGGATGGTGAAACCGATGAGGAAGCCGAAGAAAATTTTGGCTATACTTAAGAAAAAGGGGCTGATCTGCTTAGTCGGTTATGTTCTGATCATTCCCCTCCCTTTGAAGCTATAGATCTGCCTTTAAATTATCAGTTATTACATTATGCTATTAACAGGGTTGTTTATCCGAAGAAGGCAAGTAATAATCAAATTACTTCATTGGACAAAGAAATTCTTTGGCATATGGAAGAAGGGAGGAAGATCAATTACCCCAGCTTGATTATTCAAATGATGAGGAAAAAGGCCAGTTTATTACGAGGTTAGATGAAAGGGAAACCATCCGGCATAAAGGAATGTCGATGCAGCCTTGATCTCCTCACTCGCTCGATTACAAAGGTATGATCTGAATAATTATGCACATTATCCATATCCTCGAGTTGGAGATTCACCTTATAATTTTGAAGCATGAAGTTGGTGAAACCGTTGAAAAGGATGGGTATACTCCTATCATGTAGAGAAACTCAGTCTGACCTTGGAGGGTGAGCAAGTGCCTCCATGACAACGATCTAAGAGGGCAGCGGATCGTCCGAGTAGCTCTCGGCCCAGTAATGTGAGAAGGAGTGAGGTATCTCACGAGGAGCTAAATGAAATCAACGATCAATTGGATGACCTAAATGATCGTGTTGATAATATTCAGAGTATGTTTGTTGGGTTGGCAAAGAAGGTTGATGCTCAACACCATATGCTTAAGAAGATTTTTAAGAAGTTAGGTTGTAGGCATGATGATTCTTCATCATGATGTGTATTGACTTTGCCTTGACCAACATTTACTCTTATGTTTTCTTTTAGTGTATGTGGTGCTTTTGCGTTTGTTGGATTGATATATTTTTAATGACTATTGCCTCTATTTGTGTTTGATGTTGTGTTTGTTTATGAACCGCCTTTAAGACCATTTTCATATTGATTTTGATTATGACAAAAAGGGGGAGTACTATTGGAAATTGATATTTGGTCACAGTCATTTGATTGAGGGGAAGTGTGTTTGATTTGTGACTATCTTGATTTCTATTAAATTCATTGGTTTATTAATTAAGGGGGAGACAAACTAACCATCAAGACAAGGAATTAAAAACCTTGATCAAGTTTCGTGTTTTTCAAATTTCTTTTCAATTTCTAAATATTTTGTCATTATCAAAAAGGGGGAGATTGTTGGACCAATGGTGGTTGACAAATTAAATCCCTTTTATGTTTTGATAATAATAAAATATCTACAATTAGTTAAGAAATTATTTTAGGTATTTTGGGATTATTATTGTGCAAATCAAGATGGGCAAGTGATTAATCAGTGAAGAATCAAGATGGAAGTTTCCTTATAAGTGCAAGAGACGTTAATAATGAAGATTATAGAAGATTTGAGTGGATATTACCGTTGAAGCCTACATAAGTCGACTAGCACATCATAAGTTGACTTATATATCAAGATCCGAACAACATAAGTCGACTAGAATAGCATAAGTCGACTAACATATGAAGATATGTCAACACAAGTCGACTAATAGTACATAAGTTGACTTATCGAGAAACACAAGTCGACTTACACAGCACAAGTTGACTTATAGAAGAGCGGAGATAAAATTTTACGAAAAATGTTGTCACAAGTCGACTTATACATGACGAAAAGTCGACTTATGGGTACAGGAAATTAATACCAACACGTCAATTAGTCACAAATGAAAAGGAGGATGTTAAGGAACGGTCATAACAATCATGCAATGGCTAGAATGAATTCCAACAGCTATTTTCCTTCAAGTATAAGAGTGGATGATCAAGGAAAAATACTAGACAAGTTCTACAAGCAAAAGACTTCATTATTGCTCCATATTCTGCTCATTATTGCTCTTATCTTGTTACACCATTGTATTGAGCTTTGTTCTTCAAACTTTATCTTATTTCTCTTACAATTTGAGTGACTAGTGAAAGGTCACGTGTGAGGTAGTATTTGTGCCGAAAAGCAAATCGGGTGTAAAGGTAGCTTGAGCTGGAAATCAAGTGGTATTGTAAAAAGTTCACACTGAACTACAAAGTGTGCAATAAAGTGGTTTGCAAAATCCTAAATGGAAGCTTAGGTAGAGGACGTAGGTCTTAACACCGAACCTCTATAAAAATAGTGTTTGCTCTTCTTCCCTACTCTTTACATTTAATTTTGATTAAATTGTTTTTGTGTGAATTAACTTATGATTTTGTTGTAGAAAATTACAAAAAGCTTAAAAATCTATTCAACCCCCTTCTAGATCGTTTACATATTATTTGTGTATAACTTTTCGATTGAAAAAAAAGGTTTTGCAAAAGAAATTGATCAAAGTGTAATATGTTTTGTTTTTGGAATCGGCTAATCTAACTTCTGGTATGTGAATAACAAAATTGGCAACTGCTATAAATGAAAATGTTTCTGAATAAAAGTGGGCCCAAATTTACGATTATTGATTTTCACATACGCTTGAAACAAAAAAAAGTTTTATACTGAGTTTTTGACGAATTAAGTGATGTAGCACGTCACCCTCGTGGGGCACGGACTCGAATATCACCATCGATGTAGGGTTCGGGTCATGCGGGAGTGGGGTGTTACAAAGAAACCGATGGCAAAGACATTGAAGCAACTGGTGGCACAACCAAGCAGCCTCTACTCCATTCACCAACGCAAGAGTAGTCTCCATCACACAAGTGAAGACAGCAACTAGGCTAAAAACTCTCCTAGAATCATGAAGAAAGCAACAATTGGTGGACATTAAATGAAGAAAACAGCTAGCGGAGGCAAAGGAATGACGTGAGTGTGCGTGAAGTGGGTGTGCGTGAGAGATGGACTAGAAACCCTTGGAAAATTCATTCAACACATAGAATAGAAGGCAGTGAGTGTTGCGTGAGAGAGAGAGGTGGCGGTGCAGAGAAAGATTGGAGTTACAAGAGCATAGACTAGAAACTAAAACCTTATTTGTCACATTAGCTATAGTACCAAAAGAGGAGAAGCTGGCGTGGAGAGAACAGAGTACGTTAGCCAAGAAGTATTAAGGCTAGTGGCGCGACAGAAAATACAGGGGAGAATAATAAATATTGGGTTTTTTAATTTATTTTTATTCCTTAATTATTTTAATTTGTGTGGATTTAACCAATGCAGTTACATATTATGACTATGAATTGTGTTGCGTTGATGAGTATGTGTGAGTAACTTTTTTATTTTTTCGATTAAGGTTAAGATTGGTATTGGATTAGGATAATTTTGTTGGTATTGATTTTTGCTTGATTGAATGCATATTTAGTCCTAAATTAGCTTGATCACCTAGATTAAGGCCATAGATGATTGAATGCCACAACCAATGAGATTTAATTTGTCAGAAAATTAATCAAGCAACATACTTGAGACTAAAGTGTAAACCAACCTTAGGATCTTGTGTGAGGATACCTTAGATTAACGAACGTAATTTTAGGCTTCTTGTATTGAATGCCTCTTATTACAAATTATCTATGAACTAAGTAGGTAATTAGGATTTAAAAAAGAAGGGAATTCCTATGAACATTAGGTTCGACTCTTTTAAGTGATGTAAATCCTAAATCAATTCATCGTTATAAGTTTTAGTGTCTAATCCAATTGAAATCTGATACCTTAGCCAATTTATGTCATTTGATTAAATTTAGTCATTTTTAATTCATACGTTGCATCTTGCATATTTCCTTAATTCACTTATTTTATTTTATTTTCAATTCAATCAATTTTTGATTGTCTGAGTGATTTTGCATTGTTTAATTTAATTGTCTTGCATGTTGGAATCCCTTGGGTACGATATCCGGTTCTTACGGTTTTATATTACTTGTTGACAGTGTACGCTTGCCTCTAGTTGATCTAGATAAAATTTAATTTATATTGCTTTTTTTAGACCGCAACAACATCTTAGTAAAAATTTCGTTGAGTTGTAGAGTCACACAACTTACTCCTAACTAGTAGAAATACTGTTTTCGATAAGCTCACAAGAAAAATATAAAAGAAAAATATTTTTGAAAATAGTTTTAAAATATTTTATAGATATTAGTTTATAAATATAATTTTACAAATTTTAGCTATATAATTATTTATTTAAATAATATAAAATTTAATTAATATTTACAAATAAACAATATATAAGAGACTAAAATAAAATTATTAACTTAATTAATTTATAAAATTAATTTATCTCTAATTTTATTTAATATTTAACCATTATTAGTGGAGTTTAATTATATTGACATTAACAATTAAACACGTTTTATTTTATTTAAAATCTAAAATTAAAATTAAAATTGCAAAAGAATAAAATTAGAACTAACCAATTCCTTAACTTATTAATGATCTTAGTGGTCATTTTTTTATTTTTGCACTTTTACTTATTTCTATATACTCCTGAATTTGTTTAAAACATATAAAATATCATTATGAAATATTAATGAAATTCATGTAATTGGAAAGTGGTAATTTTTTGTTTTGTTGGCAAATTAGGTGTTTAAATAAAAATGATAATCTATGAAAACAATTAAAAGTGTATATGTTATAGAAAGAAAAATAATACGCAAAAGTAGCCGTTATGTTAATCACAGGTCATTTGAATTTCAAATTCGAAAGTCATCGCAAAGGGCCATATTCTCCATAAATCACGTTAGACAAAGTTCCTGCGATGTATGCGTAGGCTTCTCTGTATCCTTTTCTGTTTATAGAGAAATTTTCTTTTCAAGATTCAAGAACTATAATGGGTAGCCTGAAAGAGGGAAAGATTGTAAACGAAGAAAAGACCAAAATCCCAGTTTTCGCTGTTCTCAAGAACGGTGCCATTCTAAAGAACATATTTGTCATCAACAGGCCACCTTCACCATCTTTGGAGTCAGCCACTCCCGTGGCGGATGATGAGAAGCCAGACGTTTTGATTGTTGGTCGACACCCAGATTGCAATATCGTGTTAATGCACCCTAGCATCAGCAGATTCCATCTTCAAATCAGTGCCAACCCCTCTTCACAAAAGCTCTATGTCACTGATCTTACGTCTGGTAAGTTATTTTTGCATTAATGGTTTTGGTTGTACTTTTGTTTTAATTTCCTTATGCAGTGGTCGGTGCCTATTTTTCAGTTTTGACTTGTTTTGAGTGTAATTTTCCTTTATTTTTTCAATAGTCCACGGAACTTGGGTTTCTGAGAAAAAGATCGAACCAGGGATTGCTATAGAGCTCAATGAAGGTGATACATTAAGAGTTGGAGGCTCAACCAGACTCTATAGGCTGCATTGGGTTCCTTTGAGCTGCGCATTTGAGAAGGAGAACCCATTCCTTTCGGAAATGGATGTCGCTATGGTTGAAGAGAAAGAAGACGAAAATGAAGAAAAAGAAACGGAAATGGCTCAGGTGAGAGCATTCACTGCTTTGAAATTGTATGGAATCCTTTTCCTGAGCCCGAGTGAGAATTGTTTGAGCCCTGAAACTAAATGTATGAATCAGATTTTCAGCCTATCCCAGTCTTGCGTCAAAAAGTCTATGTTTCTGAATTATTTCATTTTTTTTTCCTGGTGAGTTTTTATGTTTAGGATGACAACTTTTTTGCCACTCAATTGGAACTTGTTGGCGAGACTGTCCCACTGGTAATGCAAGAAAAGGAGAAAGAGGAATCAAGTCAGGTGAGAACTTTTATATAGAGAAGTTGAGATGAGATAGTAATTATTAATTTGTTAACTGAACTTTTCCTGAGTTCCACAGGTCATACCTGCGGTGGCAGAAAAAAATGGAGAAGAAATTCAGAGTTCGGATTCTTTTCCGGGTGGGATACTTCCCTTGCTCTTTAACGAGAATTCTGGATTCCTTGGATCCGAGGAGATCATATCAGCACTCTTTACGCCTGAAACCGCTTACTTTTCACCTTGTGATAGAAAAGAAGAGATAAAAGCTCAATATAAGAATGCTAATGAAGTGATGGAAAACTCGGTCGTTCTTGGAGAAGTTTCTTCCGAGGCCAAGAATGACCACTTCAACGAACAGACTAACACCCCTGAATATCATCCACCTGAAGAAACAAGGTGTAAGAAAGAAAACACATGCATGGAAACTGAGAAAGAATACAAAGATTTGATGAATCTTGATTCTTCTCTATCTTTATTCACTACAGAAGTGGCAGAACTTTCAGAAACTGAAAAGCGGATGAAGAAAAGGATCCTATCCTGTCTGCGAAGAAGCACAATCTGGTGATAACTGGTCATTCCAAAACAGCTTATGGGCATTTGTCATTGCCACACAGTGAGTTCCCATTTTCCAACAGCCAACAAGTTAACAAAGATGGCCCTATTGTTGCTTTGCAACATTTATGCCAAGAAGGAAACCTAGAGAAATGTGATGAAGATAAGATCCTCAAAGAAATGGAAAGTCAGAGTTTTCGAACAAAAGCTGAATGTGCAAGTGTCTTTGCTCCTACACTTCCAACAGAATCAGTCAACTCGTCTTTGCCTTTTGAAGAATTTAATGACGGAGTCATTGACAGCAGAGGAGCACAGACACCAGAATCAAAGGTTGCTGGAACTGAGATCTTGGGAAAATTAAATGACAATGTAAAACAGTTTAATGGCTCTTGTATCCTATCAGAGAAAAGATCCAGCTCGCTGAATATTTGGTCAAGAAGAGGTAAACTTGCAACAGAACTATGCCTACAAACAAGTGAATGGAGCACGAAAACCCAGGGTTCCACTGAAATTGAACGGGAGAGTCAAGAGGATTCTGAAAACATACGATTTGGTAAGAAGTTTTTTTCTGGTTCAAAAGTGATGGATGGAGTCTTTAGCCTGGACAAGGAAAATTACACCCGAAATACTCGTCGGAAACCCATGAGAAAGAATAGTAAGCTCGAAGAAAGTAGGACAAAGTCTGGAACCTCACCCTTTGCTTCCAGAGTTACTTCTTGCCCCAGAACCTGTGCAGAAGAAGACATTTTTGCCTTGTCAGACAAGGAGAACCAGACACCTAAATTTCTGAAGCAAAGGACATACGGAAAACAAACTTCTAGGAACCAAGTGAAGTTGGACCAAGATATGGTGTTAAAGAAGAGTGTAGGAGAAAGGATACCATTACAACATATATTCGCGGATTTTACTGGAAGTAGAATGTCTAAAATTTCAACACTTAATTCTGCTTCCAAAAGCTGTAATTCTTCTGATTATATTGAGATTAGGCAGAAGAAGAATCATGATCCTGTTTCTGTAAGTTGGATACTTGGTAGCTGACACTTTTTGTAATTTGTCCAAGCTTTACGTGTGTGTAACCCTTTGAAAGTTATATGTAATTGCAGATCAACCCGGCTCACGATGGAAAAAGGAGCTGGACTGTACTAGCAGACATAACTTCTCTTCTGGACAAGGGATCAAGGAAGTCGTTAAAGCTTTTACAAGGCCTCAAGGGCACTCGTCTAATTGTTCCAAGAATGGGTAACATTAATCTTTCGCCTTCAGCATCTATATATGGTAATATGAAATTATATTTCTCAACACATTCATGTCTCTTATACATCAGTCATCAGCGAATTGGATAGTTTGAAGAGAAAGGGAACTTTATTCAGACGAAAATCAGAGGCAAGTTTGGCATTAGACTGGATAGATGAATGTTTGCTAGAAACCAAATGGTGGATTGACGTTCAAAGCTCAGAGGAGGACAAAAGGCCTATAGCATCAACCACTCCTGCTTCTCCTCGGTCTCATTTCAGTGATGGAAGTCGGGGCGGGACAAGAATCTCAGTGCCATTCTTGGTCCGTGGGAGTATATTGGAAGCTTTTTCACCAACAGCAGAGGACCATATCCTTGACTGTGCTCTTTCTTTTAGAAAAAAGAACAACGATGGACAACTCGTCCTTCTCAGCAATGATGTTACTCTAAAGATTAAAGCAATCGCCGAGGTACAGACGTCGGTCCACTTTTCTTGATCCTTTGTTCTATGTATCTTATTTTAAATTGTTTTTTCTGTTATCGTTGCTGCAGGGTTTTATCTGCGAGACAGCCCAGGAATTCCGAGACAGTCTCGTGAATCCCTTCTCTGATAGGTTTCTATGGACAGGTAGCACCCCTAGGGGACAAACTTGGTCGGTCTTGGATGATATAGTTTTGGAGGAGAGGTACTACCAAAACCTTTTAAAGAAGAAATCCAAGGTAAATGGTTTGAAGTTGGTTCTGCCACGCAATTGTCATATAGGCTGATGAATGACACAAACTTCTGTGCTGTGGTGCTTATTACTGCTGAAGATCTCTGACATGGAGAAGATTAGGTTCTAGAATTTGTAAGGACAAGTTTTACGTTTGTTTATAATCAAAGATTGTCGTGATTTTGTGTCTGTTGGATCTATATTCTCGCTCTGCTCACTATATCAAACATACGTTTGATAAAGTTGAATCCTGATCGCAAAGCCTATGATTCCCATGCACACCTCTTTGCCTCTGATGACATTACAGCAAAAGAGCTCAAGTAAGACACAAAAGTGTAACAATAAAGCAATTATTGTTATCTTTTTATTAAGACAAAAAAAAAATTACCGTTAAATAAAATAGTGCTGTTATAAATGTATTACAGCAAAAGAGCTTAAGTAATAGACAAAAGTGATTATAAAACAGTTATTGTTACCTTTTATTAAGACAACATAATTTATACCGTTAAATAAAATAGTATTCTTATAAATGAAAGGTGACAAATTATTTTATTAGGCAATTAAATGAATAATGTTGCTTAAATTCAAGTTTTGACTATGGCAATAGAATAATTTCAAACAATAGCAGTAATGTTAAATAGATATTGCAATAATTTAAGTCTTTATAAGGTAATAAAGTGATTTTTATAAAATAATTCATAACAACAAAAGCAACAATTTATTCTTTTGTTACCCATAACATGTCAATGTGAAAGCAAATTCTTATCATTAAATAGGCAACATCTATATATATACATTAAAAACAATATATATACATTAATGTATATCTTAATTACTTACATACTTTCAAATGTAAACGACCAAAAATTGCAATTATATATGCTATATAGTCTATAAGAACATGTAAAATTCAACCCTTAACATATTCAAAAGCGAAGTAAAAATCATTAGCTAAAATGGTTACCTACATTATCTTCCTCCATTTCATATGGAACATAACTGAATTAATCTAAATGCTAAACAAAATCAATGTGTGGCCACTCCAAAATCCTTCACCAATTTCATCCTTATTCCTCCTAATCATCTCCTTCCTAAAAAAGAAAAATAAATAAGAAATATATTAGAATTGTAAAACTATTGTGCCTATAAAAAGTTAATATATCTAAAGAATGAAATTCTAACTACTTTATTTTTACCTCAATTTAATCAAGATAAATAGTATAGCCCAAAACTAATAACATGATTATTCAATTCTTTTTATAAACAAATTTAGAAAGCATGAACATAAGCAATTGATCTCAACAAAAAAGATAATAAGATGATCTACAAAAACAATGAATTAAGGAAATTTGTCACTTGATATTCTTCATATTAATATGTATGGTTTGGAGGAATATAAGATTCCTTTATTGATTGAATAGGTGTAATCAATTTTCAAAGCATCTTTGTGTTAGTGGTGTTAGCTTGCCCAAGTTAAGATTTAATAAGGGAGAACATTTGTTTCATCATTTCTTCTCTATCAGCTTTATCTTGTTCTAGTTATTTCCTCATTTCTAAGCATTCAATTTCTCTTGTTCTAATTCTTTTCTCATTCTATCCTTTTTAACTTCTCCTTTTTAGTTCATCTCATCTTCCAATGCATCCTTGATGGATGGAAAATAATCATTAGGAACTTTGTAAAAGGCTTTACTCGCCATGTTATTTTCTTTCATGATATATGCTTTCACACCCCATCTAAAAAGTTTATTATGTCTAGACCTTATCACTCTCATATTAGCAACAACTTCATCAAGCTTTTAACTATCATTTTCCTTTTGCAATTATTCAATGCGAGCGTATAAAAGAAATTTTGCAATCACGCTAGTAAATGTAAGCCTCATTTATGATTTTAAAAACCTAATATAATTCTAGTTATACTAGAGATAACTCATTTTGACAAAAAGAACAAATCAACAATATAAAACCAAATGAAATGGAATCATAAACAAATGAAATAAGAAATAAATTTGGAAATCTCAATAAAAGTAGCAACAAAGTAGAAATTATTACAAGACCAACATTACTCATAATTTTCTCCTTTATAGCTTCATTAGATTGTTTGTACACTTTTCCAAGCTTTCTTTTATAAGTTGCAATAATTTTTTCATCATTAGAGAGTGGACTTTTATCATCTCTTTCATTTTGACATCCATGGAAACAATTGTTAAATTAGAAATAATGTAGAAAATTTACGCAATTTCCTGATAGATTATAACTCATTGAAGAACTTACCAACTTAGAATAAATACTTATAAAGCTCTTAGGACCAGCCGTGTGCATTTCAGTTTTTTTTTTCTATTTTGGATATTTGTTTTAGCAGTTTGCTACAAATTAAAGCATCATATTAATTAGATATCAAGTAATTAATTTGTAAATAGTACTAATAATTATCATAACTTAACATCTGGGTGGTTCCAATAAGAAATGAGCTCCTTAAAGACTTCTTTGCTTATATAGTTGGGACGATTGGCCATTCTTTTTACATTTGTGGTATATTGTTTGAAATGATTTTGCTTTACTCTATACTTGTAACTTCTCCATGCGTCTCTAATAGTTTTCAAAGTCCATTATTTACCTTTTAATGGTATAATATATATCTTCTGCAATGATATAAATATTTAAATTTTATAAATCAAAGTTGAAAAGATCATTAAGATAATGAATTCTTACATTAACATATTCCCAAATAGTTTCTTTGGGATTCTTTCACCAATTGACATAGCGTAGAAGTGTAAGATTTCATTTACGAGCCATAGTACCGAAGAAAAGTGTGAATTCAGTCAGCATCTTCTCATTATGATCACAATTTTTATTAAGACACCAAGAAAAAACCCTTATAGAATTCTTCCCTCAAATAAGCTCTCAACTATGTTCTTCTATTAGGAAGTGTAGAAAGGTTAAAATTACTGGATTACAGAAGCAAAAATAAGATAGTTTGGTTCTCTTTCATAATCTTATTAACATTATTGAAATGTAGAAGCAACAGTAAGATATATCGGTTCTCTTTTATAATCTTATCATCTTTCTGTTAGTAGTGTGCCCTAGGCCAATGGATAGTTGTGATTCATGTATTAACATTATGACTTGTTAATAATATATTATGAGGTATTCCTTTCATATATGCATGTATCTTTATGTAATGTGATTTACATTCCATGAATGGTTTTAGACTTATGTCATCAAGTATGTGACTTGATAGTAAAACCATAAGCGTTATAAGACTATTCTAGACTGTCCCTGGTCGATCATTATTGGTGGAACAATAATGAATTAAGGCTAGTATGTGTTCTTGTTGATGATCACGTTTTACTGATCATGGATATGAGATATCAAATCAGAAACATAGATATATGTTAGAGAACCTATATTGGACCGACACACATAAAGAATACTACATGGTTTCATGTCATTAGTGATTCCTAGTATGGTTTGACTTTAGTCCTTTGACCTGAAGTCATCATGGTTCCCTACATGAGGAATTCGGTGTTTTGATATTAGACGAAGTTATTCTTAACCGAATAACAAGTAGTCTTATGTTGGACATCAAATGAATCATGCGGAGGGATGTGAATGATGTAGATGGGATTTGTACCTCTCTTAAATGAGAGAGATATCATTTGGGCCTCTTGACAAGTGTGACTGAAGAAATGCATGGCCGTGCTCAAATGAATTGATGAAGAGTCATCAATGTCATTTGTTATAATCAGTCAACTTGGGGATCAAGAAACTATGATTAATCAAAGGTTGACATGTACCATGCCTTGTGATTAATCTTGATATTGTGTTACAAAAGGATTGAGCTTATAACCATGGTTACAGGTTAAATCGGATTATCGATCCTCATTTGATTTGGGTAGTCATAATGTCTTGCTAGAGGCCGTTTAGGACTTATAGGCCTTGAAGTGTGATCAAGCCCATTACCAACATCAAATGAGCCCACAGGGTCGCACACAAAGAGTGATGTGATCTAGGCTTATTCTCTTGGGCCTAATTTATTAGGTATTGAATAAATATATGTAGATATATTTATTATATTTATTGGGCTAGATTGAATTAAGTTGTCGGGCTTTTATTATATGAGATATAATGGGCCGAAACTTATTGGGCTTCAATGGGATTAGGGTTTCTCTATAAATAGAGAAACTTAGGTCTCATTAGATAGAAGACACCATTGTCACACAAAACCCTAGCCACCATCCGAGAGGAAAATTGTGCGACGTGAAGTGAATCACACGTTAGTACAATGCTTATAATACGATATACGAATGCACGAGAAAGGGGGGTTGAATTGTGTATTCCCCTTTTTGAAAAACCTTTCAAAAATGTTTTGTTTAAAAAAATTCTTTTCACAGAAACTTCGGTAAGTTCGAATTAATCAAAACTTTGAAAACTTGCTTTGAAATCTAAGTAATAACAAAACTTTGAACTTTAAAGAGAGATAGATTATAGTAGAAGTTGACACAACGATTTTATACTGGTTCACCCCAAACCGTGGGCTATGTCCAGTCCTCAGAAGTCTTTCTAAGATTTCACTATCTCTTCAACGTTTACAAGTATTCTTTCCGAGCCTCTTCAGGTCTCTACACTCAGTATTCTTTTACTCTTAGCCTCTGCAGGCTATCTGTACAACTTTCTTACAAAAGTATTTGAACTATGTTACAGCAATACTAGCTCTCAGCTATTTCGCATAGTAATCTCATAAAAACTTTTCGTTCGCGTAAGTTCAATAATATTCTCTAACTTTGGAATCTTTGACTTCGACTCATATTTATAGCCTTCTTCTATAACTGCTTCTTGAATCTTGAATCTTGAATCTTGAATCTTGAATCTTGAAAGAAACGGTTAATCAGCTGAGTTCTGTAACTAACTCGAACTAACTCTTGCGTCTGCTTTTCATTCTGTGTCTGCGTCTGCTTTTCTGCGTCTGCGTCTGCGTCTGCTTATCTGCGTCTGCGTCTGCTTTTCAACTCCTTCTGTTTTTCATTCTGCGTCTCTATTTTCAACTCCGTCTGTTTTCATTTTACGTCTGTATTTTCAACTCCGTCTGTTTCTCATTTTGCGTCTGTATTTTCAACTCCGTCTGTTTTCCATCCTGCGTCTGTTTTTCAACTCCGTCTGTTTTCATTTTGCGTCTGTATTTTCAACTCCGTCTGTTTCTCATTTTATGTTTGTATTTTCAACTCCGTCTGTTTCTCATTTTATGTTTGTATTTTCAACTCCGTCTGCTTTCCATTCTGTGTCTGTTTTTCAACTCCGTCTGTTTTTCATTTTGTGTCTGTATTTTCAACTCCGTATGTTTCTTATTTTGTGTCTGTATTTTCAACTCTGTCTGTTTTCCATTCTGCGTCTGTTTTTCAACTCCGTCTGTTTTTCACTCTGCGTCTGTTTTTCAACTCCTGTGTTATCCTTCAAAATCATATATACGTAAAGTCATTTTGATTTAACAATCTCCCCATTTTTGATGATAACAAATCATATACATAAAAAGAAAAACTTATCTTCAAAAACAGATCTTTATGAGTATTCTTCTTTCTTCTTCATTAGACTTCCTCTTCTTCCCCTATCTTTGTCATCAACTCCTTCAATCAAACCCTTTGAGACTCTTTGATTGCTACCTTCCATTCTCTTCTCCCCCTATTTGTTATAATCAAAACAATGATCAATGACGATGACTCTTCAGCAGTTCTGTCATCATCTTCTTCATTTCAGTCATCATCTCCTTTAGCTCTTTGACTTCTCTGCATAAGTGCCTGATTTCAGCTTGAGAGTCAAATGGTGAGGAGAGTTGATCATCATCTACAAAGGGCTTTATGAATGCAATTGTTGTAGCATATACGTCCGAGGATGGAATGTATTCTTCAACAATCTCAAAAGTTGGTGGATGAACAGATAGATTAAGCACCGAAAGATCTAAATCATAAGGAGCAGGTAGTATGAGCACTTGTCTTCCTTGCAGGGGTATGCCTTCATCTTGAATAGACAGGGTATTAGATAGAGGCCGAATACGCATTACTGTTTGTACAAGGAACTCAATGAACGTCCCTGTAATTAGTCTTCCCCCTAGTGGACAGTCTTCATTCTTATCCGTAAAACTGCACCCAGCTCCATCAGCGTTCTCCATTGAAGTGCATGCTTCATTAATTCATCGCACTTCTTCTTCAATCTGATCTGCGGACAGATCATCACTGATTTCTTCAGGATATAGCTTCATCTTCCCGTTATTCAAATCTAAAGGATATCTCGGCTGAATGTCCGGTACAACCTTTATCACCGTCTTCTCTGTGATTGAATAAATAGTGTATGGTTGACTAGACATTTTTGAAGGGTATGGCTTTGTAACAGTGTTGGGACCCGATCCGGGAACCGGATCCCAACCGAAAAGCGGAAACGGATACGAAGAACGAGGTAAATTCAAATTGGATAAATTGAATTTGATAACGACAAACAAAGCGAAAGCGGAAGCAAATCGAATACAGAATCGAAAGAAGCGAATCGGAACGGTTACAATCAAAGGCGAAACAGATATGATGCGAAATCGAAAATATAAAAGTACCGAAGCGAAGCAGAATCGAAACTTAACAAAGGAGCCGATCTTACAATCAAAGTAATTGAGCTGAATCATATTCGACATCCGAGAATAATTATCGAAGAAAAGCGATCGCGTTGGAAACCTAGACTAAAACGATCCGAAATCCGGTATAATTTTTTTTTTCTTTTTCTTATACTCATTTATTAAACTCATACAAAGCAATCTTATATCCTTTTTCTTGGACATTCTTTCTCATGCCAAATCTCAACTCTTAACCATATTCTTATACATTGGTATTAATCCCAAAATTCATACTCATACTAATTTTTATCGAAATTTCGGCAGCATAACGGTTGCCTTTGACCTAACCCAAAACCTGCAAGGGTTCAAAATACACTTCTAAAATTTCCATTCAAACATACAAACATCAAAATCCACCGGACCCTCCGTTCGGGATCTCAGCAGATAAACCCAAACCTATTTCTAAAACACTTTCATAATTGTAATTCAATCTACTATTCTCATAGTTCAATCTCATTCCCAAACTCATACACAATTCCATATACAATTTCATACTCTCATACATTCATTCATAATCTTCATACATTCTGAAATACATCATAATCACTTACTTAACGGCAATTCAAGCCATTTACAAAATATTCCAAATCTCAATTCACATAACAATACAGACGATGCAAAATCAGACC
This sequence comes from Erythroxylum novogranatense, assembly GCA_029891385.1. Taxonomy (NCBI): domain Eukaryota; kingdom Viridiplantae; phylum Streptophyta; class Magnoliopsida; order Malpighiales; family Erythroxylaceae; genus Erythroxylum; species Erythroxylum novogranatense. The sequence continues at coordinate 42,505,709 of CM057226.1, read as the reverse complement.
AAACGTCTTCACATTCTTTCATCCGATCTCCAGCTCGAAACCTGGAGATGGGGATGAAGGGGGGGTGAGCTCGGAAGCTCGTGGATAATATATTTATAAATTGAACAATAAGCGAAAATCTTACTTTCAAGAAGTTTGTCATTTTTAAACTTTTCACGATAGAAACCTTTCAAAGCTTATCTTTCAAATCTTTCATTTTTCAAACTGTTCACAAAACCTTTCCAAAATCTTACATTTGCAAATCTTATCTTCTCATTTATCAAAATTCTCAATTCCTTCTTATTTCATAATCAAATTTAAAAGCATGAATGCATCACACTTAGAAACGAAAAAAATGCACATAACACATCAAATGGTTTGGTTCGGTCCAAAATAGAACGTACTGCACATTCCGCAAGATAATGTCTTGTGCAGGTAGTGAATGAACGTACTACACTTTTCCGCATAGCGATCCAGTGTAGCCGTGAAGGGAGTCCAAAATCGGAGCTCCATGCCACTAGCGGGCAGCCCGGAGAAGGCTATAAAACAGACAAGTGCGTACTCGTCCCACAGATGGGACCTGACCAAACCCACATAACACATAATTCAAAACCGAACAATTCGAATTGCCCGAAGGTACTTTTCGAAATCTTACTTTTAAACTTTTTATATCATAACATCAAATAGTGTCAATACTTGACACATTCCCATAACACATGAAAATCATATAACAATTCTAATGCAATTCAAATCATCAATTTAATCACATATCACAATCAATTAAAAATTCATAACCATGAATGCAATAATTCCTTTGAATCATTATTCAAACTTATTCAAAATTTACAAAGCACATTTCTTATTGTAAATAAAATACCCAAAATAGAAATCAACAAGAGAATGAACTTCTATTATTTATCAACGTCTATCTCCCTACAAAGTGAAATTTCATGGCCTTATATAGGACTCTTGTACATGTACATCATTCAATGAGAGAATGGGAAAAGACTAAGTAATAACGTAAGTACATGAAGAGATTAAGTGAGGGGGAGGGGATAAGTCTACATAATTAAATGAAGTACATAAATAGTATATCATGTACCTAGTCATCCACACCATACATGCATGTATTACAACACTTCCCCTTGGATGACTATTTTTGCCTCGTTAAAACCTTGCCAAGAAAACCCAGTGGGATAAAACTTAGCGAAGGAAAAAAAGTGCAAGATTCATAGGAAAGTTACTTCCCCTCAAACAAACTCACTAAGCCGACGCATCCCAATATTGTGCACGTGCTTCTGGAAGATTGAAGTTGGCAATGCTTTTGTGAACAGATCACCTGGATTGTCACTGGAGCGAATTTTACAAATGTCAACATCACCTTTCTTCAATAGTTCATGTGTGTAGAAAAACTTTGGAGAAATATGCTTAGTTTGATCACCCTTTATAAAACCACCTTTAATTTGAGAAATGCATGCTGCATTATCCTCATGCAATAATGTTGGCTTGCCAGTTTCCACAAACAACCCACAAGTTTTCCTGATATATTGTATCATGGTCCGCAACCACACACATTCACGGCTTGCTTTATGAAGGGCCAATATTTCAGAATGGTTAGATGAGGTAGCGGTAATTGTTTGCTTTACTGATCACCATGAAATAGCAGTATTACCACAAGTGAAAACATATCCAGTTTGTGATCGAGCTTTATGAGGATCAGATAGGTATCCAGCATCAGCATAACCCATCAATTCTGATTTAACTCCTTTTGGGAAATACAATCCCATATCAGATGTGCCACGGAGATAACGGAAAATATGTTTCACTCCATTCTAATGTCTCCGTGTCGGGGCGAAACTAAACCTCGCAAGTAAATTTACTGCAAAAGTTATATCAGGTCTAGTGCAATTTGCTAGATATAAAAGTGCCCCTATTGCACTAAGATATGGAACTTCTGGTCCAAGAACTTGTTCATCGTCTTCCCGTGGACTAAACGGATCTCTTGTTACATCAAGTGAACGAACAACCATTGGAGAACTCAATGGATAAGATTTATCCATATTAAATTGTTTTAATAGCTTTTCAATATAAGCTGATTGATGAAGAAGAATTCCACTTGTTAAATGTTCAACTTGAAATCCAAGGAAAAATTTTGTCCTACCAAGATCCTTCATTTCAAATTCATTCTTTAAAAAAATCAGCAGTTATAGAGATCTATGCAGGAGTCGCTACAATGTTTAAGTCATCAACATAAACTGCGACTATAGCAAACCCAGAGTTCATCTTTTGATAAAAACACAAGGGCAAACAACATCATTTTTGTATCCATTTTTCAATAAATATTTGCTCAGGCGATTGTACCACATCCGTCCAGATTGTTTTAATCCATATAAGGACCTTTGTAGTTTAATAGAGTACATCTGCTGAGGTTTTGTATTATAAGCATCAGGCATCTTGAAACCTTCAGGGATTTTCATGTAGATGTCATTATCTAATGACCCGTACAAGTAAGCAGTTACAACATCCATTAGATGTATGTCGAGACCTTCAGAGACCAACAAACTAATTAAATATCTAAATGTAATTGCATCCATAACAGGAGAATATGTCTCTACATAATCTATACCCGGTCTTTGTGAAAATCCTTGTGCAACAAGTCGTGCCTTGTATCTTACAATTTCATTTGACTCGTTTCTTTTTCGTACAAAAACCCATTTATACCCAACAGGTTTAACATCTTCGGGTGTCTGGACTATTGGTCCAAATACTTGACGTTTGACTAATGAGTCCAATTCGACTTGTATTGCCTCTTTCCATTTAGGCCAATCAATTGTATGTCGACATTCTTCTACAGTTTGAGGCTCAGGTTCATTTTCATTTACTATATCGGAGGCAATTGCATATGCAAATACATGATCAACAACAACTTCATTTCTTTCCTAACAATTTCTAGATTTTAAAGATATCTCATGATTTTCCGGTACCGGAACCACTTCTGGGGTTGATTGTTGAGAAATATGCAATTGTTGATTGTTGCGGATCTTGTCTGGAACATTTTTTGATTCTCGTTTCTTACGAGGAGCAGAATCTTTTGCACCAATAGGTCTCCCACATTTTTGGCGTAATTTAGATTCATGGACTGCTATACCCACAGAGTTTCCAGTAGGGACAACTAGTCGTGAAGGAACATTTGCAGCTGGTATGTGAGATTCAGTAACCCTTTTAGTGTCAACAAAACTATCAGGCAATTGATTTGCCACATTTTGCAAATGAATTATTCTTTGAACTTCCAGTTCACTTTGATTTGTGGGAGTGTCAAGAGTTGACAAAGTTGGTGCATTCCAACAAATTTCTTGTGCTTTTGATTCAAGACCTTTTGCTTCCCCTAATGTCGGGAAAGATGATTCATCAAATTGACAATCTAAGAATCTTGCTCTAAAAAGATCACCTGTTTGGGGTTCAAGGTATCTAATGATAGATGGAGAATCAAAACCAACATAAATTCCAACCCGTCGTTGGGGACCCATTTTAGTACGTTTAGGAGGCGCAATGGGAACATATACAGCACAACCAAAAATTCGAAGATGAGATATATTTGGTTGTTGATCAAAAACAAGTTGCAATGGGGAAAACTTATGATATGCTGACGGTCGGATACGAACCAAAGACGCAGCATGCATTATGGCATGTCCCCAAGCAGATGCAGGGAGTTTTGATCTCATAAGCATAGGTCTAGCAATAAGTTGTAAACGCTTGATAAAAGATTCGGCTAAACCATTCTGAGTATGATTATGGGCTATGGAATGTTTAACATCAATTCCAATAGACATACAATATTCATAGAAAGATTTGGAAGTAAATTCACCTGCATTATCTAAACGTACTGACTTAATATGATGATCAGGAAAACTTGATCGTAACTTTATAATTTGAGCAAGAAATTTGGCAAAAGCAATATTACGAGATGAAAGTAAACAAGCATGTGACCATCGTGTGGAAGCCTCAATTAAAACCATATAATACCGAAATGGTCCACATGGAGGATGAATAGGGCCACAAATATCTCCTTGTATCCTTTGCAAGAAAATGGGAGATTCAAAAGGTAACTTGGAAGGAGATGGCCTAATAATCAATTTCCCTTGAGCACAAGAAGAACAAAAATATTCATTAGGCAAAAGAACTTTCTTATTTTATAATGGATGTCCATGTGTATTTTCAATTATACGTCACATCATGGTAGAACCTGGATGACCAAGTCGATCATGCCAAATTATAAATGTTTTAGGATCGGAGCCCTTTTGATGCATAAAATTTGATTCGACCATCATAATCTTTGTGAAATATAAACCAGATGAGTAACTTGAAAATTTCTCTAATATGAACTTTTGGTTCGAAATAATATATGTAATATAGAGATATTCCACATCCCCTTCATTTGTTGTTTCAATGTGATAACCATTGCAACGTATATCTTTAAAACTCAATAGATTTCTTCGGGATCTACTAGAGTATAATGCATCATCAATGTATAATTTTGTTCCATTTGGGAACATAATATGGACTCTTCCAGAGCCTTCAATTACATTTGCAGAACCAGAAATGGTATTAACATTAATTTTCGCTAACGTTAATTGTAGAAAATATTTTCTATCACAAAGAATTGTGTGAGTAGTGCCACTGTCCACTAAACAGATGTCATCTTCCATGTTATCAAGTTGATTTTGAATTATCTAGTGACATAAATATATTCTAAGTATTAGAAAATAATAATAACAGCTAAAAAGATTACAAAAAAAAAGATATAGAAATTATATTAAAACATAAAAAGATTACATATAGAAATATGGAGATCATATTAAATAAAAAGTATCTTCAAACATTTTTATCATCAGCCAAAACATTGCCATAATGATCTTCGAAAAAATCAGAAACATCAAAATTTCCGTTTAAGGAAGATTCATATGTAGGACCAACAGGTTCTGATAAATTCACTTCAACAATTTTCCCGTTTCCTTTCAATGATGCCTTGTAAAGTTCAACTAAATGCTTTGGAGTGCGACAGACTCGAGACCAGTGGCCTTTAGTTCCATATCGATAACAAATATTTTCATTATTATTCCCCTTATCATTCTTTTCTGGTTTTTCCTCATTTCTGACTCATGTTATTGAATTCTTTTTAATCCCTCTGTTTTCAGAATTGGAAGAATGATTTCCACGAGTCCAATTTTTCCTACCACGACCACGACCTCTTCTACCACCACGACCTCTTCCACGGCCATGAGAAAAAGCAGCATTCACTTCGGGGAATGGTGTTGAACCCGTTGGACGAGATTGGTGGTTTTTCATCAAGAGTTCATTGTTTTGTTCAGCCACAAGTAAACAAGAAATTAGTTCCGAATACTTTGTGAATCTACACTCTCGATATTGCTGCTGTAGGAGCAAATTCGAGGCATGAAAAGTTGAAAATGTTTTTTCTAACATATCCGCATCGGTAATTTTCTCTCCACATAATTCCATCTGGGAACTAATTTTAAATAATGCTGAATTATATTCACTTACGGATTTGAAATCTTACAAACGTAAGTGAATCCACTCATATCGAGCCTTTGGAAGAATCACCGTTCTTTGGTGTTCAAATCTTTCTTTAAATTCTTCCAAAGAACTAATGGGTCCTTAATAGTGAGGTACTCGGTTTCAATTCTTCGTGAAGATGGCGACGAAGAAAAATCATCGCTTTTATGCGATCTTGCTCGGATGCTTGATTTTCTTCTTTAATAGTATCTCCTAGATTTTCAGCATTAAGATGGATTTCGCATCAAGTACCCGAAGATAATTTTTCCAGAAATATCAAGGCAACGAACTCAAGCTTTGTGAGATTTGACATGGTAAAATACTTGAGAAGAAATAACAAAAATTAGATATAAAAACAAATATATATATTAATATATATCTTCCAAGTAGTATGTGGGTATATATACTATGATAAAGCAAAAATAAAATAAATAAAAGATACTAAATTCTTACCTTGTGACGTCAAAGAAAATGAGGAAAACTTCCTTCACCTTTAGATCTTGATCGTGCTTGGGAAATTTGCTACGTCAATAGAGTCTTGATCGTGTTGATAACGTATTGTAAATAAAATACCCAAAATAGAAATCAACAAGAGAATGAACTTCTATTATTTATCAACGTCTATCTCCCTACAAAGTGAAATTTCATGGCCTTATATAGGACTCTTGTACATGTACATCATTCAATGAGAGAATGGGAAAAGACTAAGTAATAACGTAAGTACATGAAGAGATTAAGTGAGGGGGAGGGGATAAGTCTACATAATTAAATGAAGTACATAAATAGTATATCATGTACCTAGTCATCCACACCATACATGTATGTATTACAACATTTCTCAAATTATTCAAATAATTCGAAAACCCTGAATTTCATAAACTTTGCATTTTCTAAAAATCCTTTCCACAATAAGGAATTTAATCCTTCGAAATCATAATTTTTCAAACATTTATATAAACATTAATTTATCAAAATTCACTTCTTAAATTTTCAATTTCATATGCTTAGCTTAAAATTCAACAAATAAATATACTACCCACCTCGAAATGATGCTAGGAACTCGTCCCGATCATCAATTTGATCCTGGCTTCTTTTCTTCTTTCAATTAAAATTGACCTAAGCTATAATCATCCAAATTCCACATCATAATTTGCATAATTTCCAAAATTAACTATAGGAAATTCATAATCATCATATTTCCAAGCTTTCTAAAACCAGAATTTCTAAAATCCCCAAATTTCAAATTTGACCTAAACCAATTCATTCAAATTCAATCTCATAAATAACTTAATTACTCAAATTAAACTTAGAAAACACCAATTCCATATAAAATCAAGCTATCTAAATCATCAATTTTCAAAACCCTCAATTTTCAAAATTGGCCTAAACCAATTTACACAAATTCAACATCATAAAACACAAATTTTTCAAAATTGGTATCATATTTCACCAATTTATCATACTTTCCATGATTCTAAGCCATAAATCTTCAAAAACCCCAACTTCTAAAATTGGGCAAAATCCCTACTCACATAAATCTAAAATTAAACATAACCTAAAGTATATACATCACAATTAGCTTCATAAATCACAAACCCAAGTCCTTTTCCATGTTTCTCAACCAAAAATTCATCAAAAACTCAAAGTTCAAAATTTTCTCTTACCTCATTCTCCCTTCATTTTAGGATTTTTGCAAAGCCCAAGGGAAGCTTTCCTTATTTTCCATCCTTTCTCTTTAAAATAAAAATGAAAATCATCTTGGAGGCTCAAAATTTTCGAAATCTCCATCACCGAAATCACCTTTCTCCATTCTCTTCTTATTTTCTTCTCCTTCTCTCTACAAAACGATTTCCACTCTTTCCTTCTCTTCTTTTAATTTCTAGATCTTTCTTTATACGTCACTTACCTCATTGATTAGGTGCCATGTCATTAAAATGAAAGTCAAATGACCATATTGCCCCTCCTTTTAAGCCTATTTCCAAGTTTGTCCCTGCACTTCATTTGAAAAATCTGATACCTTGCGTCCAGAATTTGAGCAGCAAAACGAAATAATTTGGACAAAGTTTCTTCTTGAAAATTGTTCCTCTCAATCATACAAATCCAACACTACCAACCGCGCTCAATTCGGATCAGAAATGAAGAATTTATAGCTAAAATACAATCTAACCTTCACAAAATCCGAGACTGAACATTAACATAACTTTAGTCCAGAAATTGATAATCTTAGGGATGAACTTAAATTTCGATCCCTTCACATGATTTGTAGCCCCATATCTTAATTTTATTTGGCCTTAAGAATCAACTCAATCGGAGTTGTACAACTCCCGAATTTCGCAAAATACCGAACCATATTCAGAAAATTATCCAACTTATAACCTATAACCAAATCTCTTACTTTGGTTCAATCAATCTCTTTCCATTTAATCTCCTAAAAATCATAATTCTTCATAAAAATGAAATTAATTGTCTTAGGAATCCAACGCTTCGAGAATCAAATCAATCGGATGTCGGACGAAGAAATTATAAGCAAAATATTACGAAAGGGATCGGATAAAAAAACAAAGTAACGGAACTTCAAAACTGAACTTTTCAAAAATCATATCTCTCGATCCCGAACTTGGAATTTGACAAATTTGGTGTCAATAAAAATATCAAAGGAAGCTCTACAACTTCCTTGAAGTATTAAAAATCAGATTAGGTCTCAAAAGAGGTCAGAAACTCAATCAAAGATTCTGTCCAAAACAGCTTTTCCTAAACGACTTCCAATTTGTAATCGCTCATAACTCCTAGCCCCGATATCGAAAAATTGCAAACTTTATATCAATGGAAAGATAAAAACATAATATAAAACTTTCATGAAGACTACTTACTCCAATTCAAACTAAATCCATACGACGAGTGGCCTCGAAGCATAGAACACACAAATCTATACTTAATAGCATTTTCAAAACAAAGCATATCTTCGGAAAATCATATCTCTCAATCCCGACATCGAAAAATAGCAAACTTTATGGCCACAGAAAACTCTTAACATAATCTACAAGTTTCATGTAGATCATTTTCTTAAATTTTGCCTAAATCAAAAGTCAACTCTCAAAGGCCAAAAAGTCAAACTTTTCATATCTTCATATTTTCACACTTTTTCTCTTTATTTCTTGATTTTCAACTCAATTTCAACCAACTCATCCACTTTTGAATATTTCTTATTTTTTCTAAAAAGTTAGGGTCCAACATTTCTCCCCCTCTTAAAAGAATTTCGTCATCGAAATTCATACTTGATTAAACTCCAACTCAAGCACTTTCTTACTAATTCCTTTCCAGAAATCTTAATCAAATCACTTTTCTTATCTAATTTTCTCATCATACATACTCTCAATCTTTTCACAATACTTCACTTCTTGTACCTCATACCACTCATATCATATCAACTTACTATATCTATAACTCATTATTTCTTCAGATATGGACACAAGTCAATGGTACATTTCTTACGGAACCCTAATATGGTTCAATCATCATTTAATTTTTATCATCATGTCATCTTTCAAATAGTCATACTTTCATCTCATATAAGTATAGGCTATATGTAGCGCCCCCTCACCGTAGGGTACACAGCGGGATGCCCGAAGGTCGCTCCGACACGTATCCCACGATAAAGGTGCACTACCAGAAAATTTGACTGTTAATCCACATGGCATCGCAATAATTAAAACCATAATATATCAGAAATCAGTAAATTTTAAAATCTAAAATAATCTTGATACAGTCATCCAATATCAGAATAGACAAGTCTATCAGTCGCCTAAACAACACCAAAAAGGAAACTGATACAAGCATCTATCCTAAGTCATCCGTAAAAGTCCAACCTAGCTGACCGACCTGTGTGCCATCGCTTCTCTTGCCAGCACGCTCGCACGGTAGGAAAAGACTATCTCCGGAGCTAGGGGCCTAATCTATCAGTCCTGAAAAATTAGATGCAATTTTTAGGTGAGTTTGCGAACTCAGTGAGAAACCATCATCGATGGTTCACTCAAATCATGCATTACGATATTAATGCATAAAGACGATAAAGATTCAATTTATCATATAACAATTACAATAGCATGTAACAATTTGCAGTATCATATCACAATTCTGAGAAATCATGTCATCACGTAATCAGTCATTGTCACAAATCAGTTAATCATGAAATTGCAATGCATAAGTGACTCTTTTCCGATTATTGATGTTGTGCCCAAGCGCTCGATCGATGTCGATTCGGTGGGGACGCGTCAGGGATTTCTCCCCTCGGGCTCGAGGCCCGGTCAGTACAGTATTAGAGCTCGAGGCTCATTTCAGTAAAAATCGCGAATTGGGTCACAACGTTCATTATCTGATCATGCATTTATGCATGTAATGCGATGTTCGAGAATTTTGATGCAATGGCTATAAAAGCCCGAGATTGCAATTCCCGATTTCATCAAGAGTCCAATCAATACAAGAAAAGCATAAAATTCGCTCTATACATTTCAGTAATCATGTAGTTCACCTTTGCATGTAGTCATACAGAGCATTTAAGCTATCAGGAATTTGAGAAACCAACTAGGTTACTCACCTGTAACTTCCGAAGCTACGCTCGAAGTCCCAAAGAATGTCCGTAGAATGACGATCCAACGACGCCTCTATAACAGTTAAATACAGACCCATTACTAAATGCTCAATTAAACAATTCAGTGATGTATATGTCTCAATGGAATTATGTACAATGCATGTTCACGATTTTCGGCGCTAAAACCCAATTTTGATATCTTACGCCCAATTCTATCTTTTCACTCAATTGGATCAATACTAATTTGATTCAAATCCTAAAATTCAGTTCAATCTCCTCGATTCATATACCCCATAGCAATTCCCTATCCATTGGGTCAAAACCTCTATTGAAAATCCCAATAAAACTCCAATTATCACACTTCAATACTTAGGTCACTATAGGAACCATAATTGACCTAAATCTCGATAATTCAATACCATTTAAATTAAATTCTAACTTCCATAATTATCCTCAATTGAAGACCTCTTTCCCTAGTTCGCAACGAATCAGGAATCACCTCAATCGGAGGTCTATACCATAAATTATACCCAATAAACTAAAAATCAATCCATCAGAAAACTGCTCTTCGCCGCGACTTACATCCCTCGCATGGTGGACAGAAGGTCGTCATTGACGACGTGAAGGACGCTCGTCGCGACGTGCATCCTCTTCGTGGATCGCCGCGGCGTAGACGAAAACGTTCGCCGCGGCGTGAAACCATGCGCTCGCCGCAACGTCTCGCTGCGCTCGTCGCGGCGAGGCTGCGCCAGACGTCACGACGTGCGGGTCGCGCCATCGTCTTCTACGATCGCTTTCCGTCCATTCTCTCTCTAAGACCCCCATTAACACTCTCAGTTACCCAAATCAACCATAATAAATGCCATAAATGCATCAAAAACCATTAATACCACATTAAAACCATTAAAACTTACCAATCACAGCCTCAAATCCACTAATCCTTCAAATCACCGTAAACCCTAAAATCCTTCAATATCAACGATTAACCACTCTCAAAGCTTCTCAACCTTCATCAATCACAATAAACAAGTTAGCTTTGCACAATGAGGAGAAAACCAAAAGAAAAAATCGAAGAACCTCACCGATGGGAGGGATCGAAGATCACCGTGGGAGGAGGAAGAGAAGAAACGGTAATGCCTTAGGAAAATCCCCAAAATTTCAAACCTAACTATTTATAGACATAAGTCTCCAAATCAGTTCAAATTTCAGTCTCTAAATTTCAATGGCTCAACATTTTTATTTCCTAACAGTATAACTCTAATTTTTCCTTTGCCATTGGACAATTCTTTCAGTACTATACAATCAATCGGTCTGTCACTCCAAAATTTCTGGTCCGGGCATTTTCTCCCGAATTTCTCAAAAATTTCCTATAAGCCACTATCAATTGCCCATCACTCTTAAACTATTCTAAATCAAGTATTCGAGCCCAATACTCCTAATTTCTGAATCAATCACAATCCAGTCAGTTTCCAGTTCACAATCCAATCAATTTATACTCACAATAAAATGCCGGAAAATCATGAATGCATGTACCTATGAATAAATGCATATGCAAGAAACCTGTTCCTCTATGATCAGAGGCCAGTAATATGTTCAATCAGTGAATGCAATGAAACCTATCAGTCCGTCCCAATTACCAAAATACCCTTGCTAACAGTAACGGGATGTTACACTATATCAATTTCTCCCAATTCATTATGCAATTCACATCTCAAGTTCCACAAACACAAATCACTTTTATTCTTCAACTAAGTCATGACAAGTCATGCACATCAATTTCAGATTCCTAAAGGCAATCATACTTCTTTCATCAAAATCAAATGGTCACTTAGCATATCCTCACTAATTCAACCTTATCCTCACACATTCTTATCAATCTTATATGCCCAGTTAAGATCCTAATACTAGGCTCTGATACCATAAATGTTGGGACCCGATCCGAGAACCGGATCCCAACTGAAAAGCAGAAACGGATACGAAGAACGAGGCAAATTCAAATTGGATAAATTGAATTCGATAACGACAAACAAAGCGAAAGAGGAAGCAAATCGAATACAGAATCGAAAGAAACGAATCGGAACGGTTACAATCAAAGGCGAAACAGATATGATGCGAAATCGGAAATACAAAAGTACCGAAACAAAACGAAGCGAAGCAGAATCGAAACTTAACAAACGGAGCTGATCTTACAATCAAAGTAATTGGGCTGAATCATATTCGACATCCGAGAACAATTATCAAAGAAAAGCGATCGCGTTGGAAACCTAGACTAAAACGATCCGAAATCCGGTATAAATTTTTTTTCTTTTCTTTTTCTTATACTCATTTATTAAACTCATACAAAGCAATCTTATATCCTTTTTCTTGGACATTCTTTTTCATGCAAAATCTCAACTCTTAACCATATTCTTATACATTGGTATTAATCCCAAAATTCATACTCATACTAATTTTTATCGAAATTTCGGCAGCATAACGGTTGCCTTTGACCTAACCCAAAACCTGCAAGGGTTCAAAATACACTTCTAAAATTTCCATTCAAACATACAAACATCAAAATCCACCGGACCCTCCGTTCGGGATCTCAGCAGATAAACCCAAGCCTATTTCTAAAATACTTTCATAATTGTAATTCAATCTACTATTCTCATAGTTCAATCTCATTCCCAAACTCATACACAATTTCATATACAATTTCATGCTCTCATACATTCATTCATAATCTTCATACATTCTGAAATACATCATAATCACTTACTTAACGGCAATTCAAGCCATTTACAAAATATTCCAAATCTCAATTCACATAACAATACAGACGATGCAAAATCAGACCAAACGTCTTCACATTCTTTCATCCGATCTCCTGCTCGAAACCTGGAGATGGGGATAAAGGGGGGGTGAGCTCGGAAGCTCATGGATAATATATTTATAAATTGAACAATAAGCGAAAAACTTACTTTCAAGAAGTTTGTCATTTTTAAACTTTTCACGATAGAAACCTTTCAAAGCTTATCTTTCAAATCTTTCATTTTTCAAACTGTTCACAAAACCTTTCCAAAATCTTACATTTGCAAATCTTATCTTCTCATTTCTCAAAATTCTCAATTCCTTCTTATTTCAGAATCAAATTTAAAAGCATGAATGCATCACACTTAGAAACGAAACAAAAGCACATAACACATCAAATGGTGCGGTTCGGTCCAAAAGCGAACGTATCGCACATTCGCGATAGCGGTCCTGCGGCAAATGTGAATGTAACGTACTACACTTTCCCGCATAACAGTCTAGTGTAACCGTGAAGGGAGTCCGAAATCGGAGCTCCATGCCACTAGCGGGCAGCCCGGAGAAGGCTATAAAATAGACAAGTGCGCACTCATCCCACAGATGGGACCTGACCAAACCAACATAACACATAATTCGAAACCGAACAATTCGAATTGCCCGAAGGCACTTTTCGAAATCTTACTTTTAAACTTTTTATATCATAACATCAAACAGTGTCAATACTTGACACATTCCCATAACACATGAAAATCATATAACAATTCTAATGCAATTCAAATCATCAATTTAATCACATATCACAATCAATCAAAAATTCATAACCATGAATGCAACAATTCCTTTGAATCATTATTCAAACTTATTCAAAATTTACAAAGCACATTTCTCAAATTATTCAAATAATTGAAAACCTGAATTTCATAAACCTTGCATTTTCTAAAATCCTTTCCACAATAAGGAATTTAATCATTCAAATCATAAATTTTCAAACATTTATATTAACATTAATTTACCAAAATTCACTTCTTAAATTTTCAATTTCACATGCTTAGCTTAAAATTCAACAAATAAATATACTACCCACCTCGAAATGATGCTAGGAACTCGTCCCGATCATCAATTTGATCCTGGCTTCTTTCCTTCTTTTAATTAAAATTGACCTAAGCCATAATCATCCAAATTTCACATCATAATTTGCATAATTTCCAAAATTAACTATAGGAAATTCATAATCATCATATTTCCAAGCTTTCTAAAACTAGAATTTCTAAAATCTCCAAATTTCAAATTTGACCTAAACCAATTCATTCAAATTCAATCTCATAAATAACTTAATTACTCAAATTAAACTTAGAAAACACCAATTCCATATAAAATCAAGCTATCTAAATCATCAATTTTCAAAACCCCAATTTTCAAAATTTGCCTAAACCAATTTACACAAATTCAACATCATAAAACACAAATTCTTCAAAATTTGTATCATATTTCACCAATTCATCATACTTTCCATGATTCTAAGCCATAAATCTTCAAAAACCTCAACTTCTAAAATTGGGCAAAATTCCTAGTCACATAAATCTAAAATTAAACATAACCTAAAGCATATACATGACAATTAGCTTCATAAATCACAAACCCAAGTCCTTTTCTATGTTTCTCAACCAAAATTCATCAAAACTCAAAGTTCAAAATTTCCCTTACCTCATTCTCCTTCATTTTCGGATTTTGCAAAGCCCAAGGAAGCTTTCCTTCTTTCCATCCTTTCTCTTTAAAATAAAACGAAAATCATCTTGAGGCTCAAAATTTTCAAAATCTCCATCACCAAATCACCTTTCTCCATTCTGTTCTTATTTTCTTCTCCTTCTCTCTACAAAACGACTTCCACTCTTTCCTTCTCTTCTTTTAATTTCTAGATCTTTCTTTATACGGCACTTACCTCATTGATTAGGTGCCATGTCATTAAAATGAAAGTCAAATGACCATATTGTCCCTCCTTTTAAGCCTATTTCCAAGTTTGTCCCTGCACTTCATTTGAAAAATCTGATACCTTGCGTCCAGAATTTGAGCAGCAAAACGAAATAATTTAGACAAAGTTTCTTCTTGAAAATTGTTCCTCTCAATCATACGAATCCAAACCCACTGACCGCGCTCAATTCGGATTAGAAAAGAAGAATTTATAGCCAAAATACTATCTGACCTTCACAAAATCCGAGACTGAACATTAACATAACTTCAGTCCAGAAATTGACAATCTTAGGGATGAACTTAAATTTCGATCCCTTCACATGATTTGTAGCCCCATATCTTAATTTTATTTTGCATTAAGAATCAACTCAATCGGAGTTGTACAGCTCCTGAATTTCACAAAATACCGAACCATGTTTAGAAAATTATCCAACTTATAACTTATAACCAAATCTCCTACTTTGGTTCAATCAATCTCTTTCCATTTAATCTCCTAAAAATCATAATTCTTCATAAAAATGAAATTAATTTTCTTAGGAATTCAACGCTTTGAGAATCAAATCAATCAGATGTCGGACGAAGGAATTATAAGCAAAAGATTACGAAAGGGATCGGATAAAAAAACAAAGTAATGAAACTTCAAAACCGAACTTTTCAAAAATCATATCTCTCGATCCTGAACTCGGAATTTGACAAATTTGGTGTCAATAAAAAGATCAAAGGAAGCTATACAACTTCCCTGAAGTACTCAAAATCAGATTAGGTCTCAAAAGAGGTCAAAAACTCAATCAAAGATTCTGTCCAAAACAGCTTTTCCTAAACGACTTCCAATTTGTAATCGCTCATAACTCCTAGCTCCGATATCGAAAAATTGCAAACTTTATATCAATGGAAAGATAAAAATATCATCTAAAACTTTCATGAAGACTACTTACTCCAATTCAGACTAAATCCATACGACGAGTGGCCTCGAAGCATAGAACACACAAATCTATACTTAATAGCATTTTCAAAACAAAGCATATCTTCGGAAAATCATATCTCTCAATCCCAACATCGAAAAATAGTAAACTTTATGGCCACAGAAAACTATTAACATAATCTACAAGTTTCATGTAGATTATTTTCTCAAATTTTGCCTAAATCAAAAGTCAATCCTTAAAGGCCAAAAAGTCAAACTTTTCATATCTTCATATTTTCACACTTTTTCTCTTTATTTCTTGATTTTCAACTCAATTTCAACCAACTCATCCACTTTTGAATATTTCTTATTTTTACTCAAAAGTCGGGGTCCAACAAGCAGCATCCCTCAAAGCATTATAAAAATTCTTCTCATCTTCACTTAGTAGATGCCATGTCTCACTATTTATCGCAATAAGTTGTAGGATAGCCTTCACCTTCCTTCTTGGTTGATCACAGATTGCAATAGAAGTACTCCTCTTGGTCACGAATTCAACCAGTCTGATCTCCAACTTGTCTTTCTTCAAAAATTTAGAATAGTTGTGTATAACCATACTAGGTTCATTAGATTCTTCCTGTTGTACCTATACCAAGCTTAAATCTTCTGTTGCCTCTGTTTGAACATCAATAGGAGTAAACTGAACTAGGCTAAGCTCCACTGGTTCCTCCTGTTGAACAACAATGGGAGTAAACTCAATTATGCTAAGCTCAATTTCCTTTTCCTTTTGAGCAGCATCAATAGTGTCCTTCTTTTGACTAACTTCCATAGCAATTTTCACCCTCTTCTTTCGACTAACCTCCTTAGTCTTCTCCACTGCCTCAGTCAGTCTCGAAGTTTTCTGAACTTGAGATTTCTGCATCTCAGACTCCGATTTCCTCTTCTTCTCAGTCTCCTTAGCCTGTTTGGCTGAGTCTTCTTGAAGAATTGAGACTAGAGATCTTGTTGCCTTTGGTGCGCGAGATTTCAAGACTTCTTCCTGAATCTGTTCTCTGGCTCTCTTCTCTTCTTGTTGTCTCAGAGTACGAATCCTAGGTGATCTCTTCGCTTCTTAGAAATTTCACCCAGAAGATTCTCCCCTTTTCTTTTCAACGCACCTTCATCTGTCCTCTGAACTAGGCTAACTTCTCTTTGAGAACTCGCCTGTTTTATCAAAGGTCTTCTAGATAATTTTCTTCTTTCTTCTATGGGCATTCTCAAACTTTCTTGAGATTTAGAACTTATAGCGGGAGACTTCTTCAATAACCGCTCCCCCTCAGTTCTAGCTTTCTTCGTAGAATCTGCTTCTTCTTTCACCACCATCTTCAAGCCCATTTTTTTTAATCGTATCTGAGTTAATAGAACTCTTGATAGATAGCATCCTTATGTGTCCTCTGTGAAGAAGGACTCCAGATTTCCTAAAAATCCTCGTGAGTAACATGCCGTAAGGATAACTGTTTGTATCCTTCATCCCCTTAACCATATAATGAAAGATTAGAAATGGTAGATCTATGGGACGACGATTTAGCAAGTAGCACAGGCACTGCTCATCCAAGATAGTCACTAAATGCCTTGACCCTGTTCTAGGTAAGATGCAGTTGAACAAAATCGCATGAAGAACCCTAGCCTTCGGGACCAGACTCGAGGTCTTCCTCTCCGATGGGTCATTCACTCCATACAACTGTTTACTGACATCTTCTTCCTTCATACTCACTTTTGTCATCCATTTGGCTTTGGTTGATAAGGTTTCTCCAACCGATGAACATTCAGTTACCTTCTCTACTATTTCCTTCGTCACAACAATAGATATCCTATTTACTGTGGAGACAATAGTGTCATCTACCAGTTGCGCATTCTTCCAAAAGTCATATACCTCATCAGTATACACCAGTTCCCGCACATGGAAGAACTTTCTCCATCCAACCTCTACAATCTCTGGCTCCACATCCATATCATCTTTCCTCAGAGATTCGAAGTCTATATGTCTTTCATAAATCATATCTGGCTCCATTGAATCTGAATAGAAACTGGCTCTGGTAAGTTGTTCTTCAAAGGTAAAGTTGATTGCAAGAGTTTTAGAGAGAGATGAATCATCTGGGATTAAGAGTAATCGAAATGATTATAATTTCAGACTACTCGAAGGGTCTTATCAGGTGTGTTCTAGACTCATTGGGATCCTCAAGGCTATGAAAATTTCCCTCCATAACTTCCTTGTGAGAGAAGTTACCAGCTATAAACCACTATTTCTGACATCGTTAATTTTGACGATCTCTTAGCCTGACTGGTCATTTAACATAACCATGTTAAGGTTTCGTCTGATTTCCTTGAACCGTTCTTCACTCAATGGTTTAGTGAAGATGTCTGCCCATTGATACTCTGTTTCAATGAACTGTAGTCTCACCACCTTCCTCTGAACGTAGTCTCTCAAGAAATGATGCCTGACTTCCATATGCTTGACTCTCGAATGTTGTATTGGGTTCTTTGATAGATTGATGGCGCTAGTGTTGTCACAATAGATTGGGATCTCCTCTTCTTGAACTGAATAATCTTCCAGTTGATATTTAATCCACAATGTTTGTGAACAACAGCTTGCGGCAGACATGTACTCGGCTTCGGCAGTTGATAGAGCGATTGAGCTTTGTCTCTTGCTTGACCAGGAAACTAGGTTTGAGCCAAGAAAGTGACATCCTCCACTAGTGCTCTTCCTTTCAATTCTATCTCCGGCATAGTCCGCATCGCAATATCCGATTAACCTGAAATCTTTACCTTTCTCAAACATTAAGCAAAGATCAAGAGTACTGCGAGATATCTCATAATCCTTTTTGAAAGAATAAATGAGACTCTCTAGATCACTGAAACCTTGCACACAAGCATACACCGAGCGTAATATCAGTCCGCTTGCTATAAGATCTGAGAAAGAGCCGATCATTCCTCTATACAGGGTTTGATCCACCTTCTTACCAAATTCATCTTTCGACAAAAGGTTTGAAGGATGCATCGGAGTCGCCATAGGCTTTACATGATTCATATCAAATTTACACAGCAATTCTTTCAGATATTTTTGTTGATGAATAAAGATTTTCTCTTCGGTTTGCTTAACTTGCAACCCAAGAAAGAACTTTAACTCACCTATCATACTCATTTCAAACTCATTTTTCATCAGACTCTCAAAAATCATACATAACTTCTTTGAAGTAGCACCAAATATAATATCATCAACGTAGATTTGTACTAAAATGAACTCATTCTCATAATCCTTTCTGAAAAGTGTCTTATCAACTTGACCTCTACTAAAACCACTCTCTAAGAGAAAAGTACTCAGACAATCATACCAAGCTCTAGGAGCTTGCTTCAGGCTTTATAAAGTTTTATGAAGTCTATAGACATGATCTGGATTCTTAACATCCTCAAATCCAGGAGGTTGCTTAACATACACCTCTTCGTCTATAACACCATTCAGAAAAGCGCTCTTCCCATCCATCTGAAAAAGCTTTATATCATGACAAACAACATATGCCAGCAATATTCTAATAGCTCCAAGTCTTGCTACTGGAGCATATATCTCATTGTAGTCGATTCCTTCTTGCTGATTATAGCTTTGCGCTACTAATCTAGCTTTATTCTGACTCACTCTTCCTGATTCGTCTAACTTATTCTTAAAAACCCATCTGGTTCCTATAATGGATTTCTTCGAGGGCTTTGGAACTAAGGACCAAACATTATTCCTTGTAAACTGTTCTAACTCCTCTTGCATGGCTAAAACCCAAGCTTCGTCCTGAAGAGCTTCCTCAATCTTCTTAGGCTCTATTTCAGAGATGAAAGCCACATTAGCTTCTCTTCTGAATTTGGACCTTGTTCTAACTCCTTCTGAGGTCTCCCCGATAATAAGCTCTTCTGGATGAGAACTCTTATATTTCCAATCTCTTTTTAATCCAATAGTTTCTGGAATATCCTCAACCTTGTCTACTTGAGTTCCTTATGATGGAGTTTCTGTTGTATCATCTAAGTTCTTTGAAGGACCTTCACTCTCCATGTCATCTTCCTTATGGGGTTGGGAACGATCATCAAACTTGACATGGATAGTTTCCTCAACTGTCTTTGAAATAAGGTTATATACCCGAAATGCCTTAAACGATGATGAGTAGCCTAGAAAAATTCCTGCATAGGTCTTTGAATCGAACTTATCCAACAACTCCTTTGTATTCAGAATCGAGCACTTGCAACCGAATGGATGAAAGTAAGATATGTTCGGTCTCCTTCTATTCCATAACTCATAAGGAGTCTTCTTCAACAGAGTTCGCAAGCAAGATTCTATTCGAATATAACACGTCAGATTCACGACACGCTTGAAGTACTTAGGAAGATTCATCTCACACAGCATAGTCCTTTCCATCTCTTGAATCGTCCTGTTCTTCCTTTCAACAACTCCATTCTTTTGTGGGTTCCTAGGAGCAGAGAAATTGTGGAAAATTCCATTCTCCTCACAAAATAATCTAAACTTCTTATTCTCAAACTCTCCACCATGATCACTCCCGATACTGGCTATAGGTACTCCTTTTTCAATTTGTAACTTTCTGGAAAGGGTCTTAAAACACTTAAAAGATTCATCTTTATGTGACAAAAACAATATCCAACAAAACCTAGTAAAGTCATCAACAATAACAAGTCCATATTTCTTTCCGCCAAGACTTATTGTCCTAGTTGGACCAAATAAATCCATATGTAACAACTCTAAAGGTCTAGAAGATGTTACAAAAGTTTTAGAAGAAAACGATGTTTTAACTTGTTTCCCTTTCAAACAATTTTCACAGAAAAATTCTTTGTCAAAACTCATTTTTGGTAAACCTCTTACCAAATCATATTTTGCCAACTTTGAAATGTGTTTAAAAGAGACATGACCTAGCTTTTTATGCCAGATTAGTCTTTCTTCTTCAGAAGATAGAAAACATGAAACATTTTGATTTTGAAAATCTTCTAAATTAATTTTGTAAAGATTATTTCCTCTCTTGGCAGAAAAGAATATAGACCCATATTTGTTTCTGACTTCAGAAAGATTTTGATTGAACGTGACTAAGAAACCAGAATCACACAATTGACTGACACTAATCAAATTGTGTTTCAGACCATCAACAAGCAGTACATTATCTATGCATGCAAAGGAATCTTTACCTATTTTACTGATTCCAATTATCTTGCCCTGCTGGTTATCTTCGAAAATCACCGATCCTCCCTTCTTATATTGAAGATCTAGGAACATAGACCTCCTTCCTGTCATATGTCGCGAGCAACCACTGTCTAAATACCAACGGTGCTTGTCGCATCTTCCAAGGAAGGATATCTATAGGAGAAACTATTTTATTTCTTAGTACCCATATTTTCCTGGGTCCTTTCTGGTTAGTAATATGCACATAATGAGTCCTTTGATTCCTTTTACTAGATTGTTGATGAAAACGTGTTTGGTAATACCTTTTATTTTGAGAAAAATGCTTTTTCTCATAATGAGACTTATTACCCGTAAACCCTAATCTGGTTTTATCACTCGGATGTCTACATTTTCCTAGCATTTCATTCATTTTCTTTGTACTCTCAATGAATGTAGCTAAATCAGATGAAAGATTCTTAATTCTAAGCTTGAACTTATTGATCTCTTCAGATCGATCTACAACTTTCTTTTTCTCTTCTATTTGTTTCTTTAAACAAATATTTTCTCTCTCTAATTCTTCTGTATGTTTAAGGTTTTCTACATACTTCTTCTTTAACAGTTTGTACTATTTCAGAATAGCATGAGAATCCTTTAGTAGTTCTGAATATGCATTATGCAAGTTATCGTATTCAGAAATTACCTCCTCATCACTTTCTTCCTCGGCTACTAGGCAGATATTCGCATGTTCAGATGTCTCTGAACTTGTATCTGATTCTGATGAATCTAAGTCTTCCTAAGTTGCCATCATGCTTTTCTTGCCTTCTCTACTCTTCTTTGGTTTCTTCTATAGAGTAGGACATTCGGACTTGTAATGTCCAGGTTGATTACACTCGTAGCAGATGATAGATGTCTTTTCTACTTTACCACCATCTTTGGAATTCTTCTTGAAGAGCTGACTTCCTTTGGACTTCTTCTTCCACATCCGTCTTATCTTTCGGGAAATGAAAGATAATTCATCATCTTCATCACTTGACTCTTGTTCTGATTCATTTGAGTCATCATTCTTTGATTCTTCTATCTTTAATGCTTTCGATGACTTTCTCCTTCTTTGAGTCTTGTGATTCTTATGTCCGGCCTTCAGTGCTATTGACTTGTCCCGTTTGGGCTTTTCTTCAGCATCGAGCTCTACTTCATGAATCATCAGTGACCAAGCAACTCGTCAAGCTTTAGCACGCTCAAATCCTTAGCTTCTTGCACTGCCGTAACTTTTGGTCTCCACCTCTTCAGAATACTTCTTAAGATCTTTCGTACGTGATCTTGATTATTGTACGTTCTTCCAAGGGCTTTTAATCCATTGACGATTGTTTGAAATCTTCCAAACATTTGATCAATAGATTCTTTTTCCTTCATCTTGAAAAGCTCGTACTAGTGTACAAGAATGCTTATCTTGGATTCTTTGACTTGGCTTGTGCCTTCACGAGCGATGGACAATGTGTCCCACATCTCCTTCGCAGTGTCGCACCCGTGGACTTTGTCATACTCACTCCTGCTTAGGGCACACGTCAAGAAAAATTTCACCTTAGAATTCAACTAAATTCTCACCTTTTGATCTACCGTCCATCTGGTCTGTGGAATAAGATTACCATCTTCATCTACTGGTGTATATGGTCCACTCTCTATCACATCCCAAAGGTCGACATGAGTAGATTCTATGAATAACCGCATTCTATCTTTCCAGTAATGATAGTCTTCTCCGTTGAATGTTGGAGGTCTAGTGACTGAGGCACCTTCTGCAATGTATATATGTGATTCTGCCATTATCTTTAATCCATACTTTGCTACAGTGATCCTTGAATACCAAGCTCTGATACCAATTGAAGTGAATCACACATTAGTACAATGCTTATAATACGATATACGAATGCACGAGAAGGGGGGTTGAATTGTGTATTTCCCTTTTTGAAAAACCTTTCAAAAACTTTTTTTTAAAATTCTTTTCACAGAAACTTCGGTAAGTTCGAATTAATCAAAACTTTGAAAACTTGCTTTGAAATCTAAGTAATAACAAAACTTTGAACTTTAAAGAGAGATAGAGTAGAGTAGAAGTTGACAAAGCGATTTTATACTGGTTCACCCCAAACCATGGGCTACGTCCAGTCCTCAGAAGTCTTTCTGAGATTTCACTATCTCTTCAACGTTTACAAGTATTCTTTCCGAGCCTCTTCAGGTTTCTACACTCAGTATTCTTTTACTCTTAGCCTCTGCAGGCTATCTGTACAACTTTCTTACAAAAGTATTTGAACTATGTTACAGCAATACTAGCTCTTAGCTATTTCGCATAGTAATCTCATAAAAACTTTTCGTTCGCATAAGTTCAATAATATTCTCTAACTTTGCAATCTTCGACTTCGACTCATATTTATAGCCTTCGTCTGTAACTACTTCTTGATTCTTGATTTTTGCTTCTTGAATCTTGAATCTTGAATCTTGAAAGAAACGGTTAATCAGTTGAGTTCTGTAACTAACTCGAACTGACTCTTGCGTCTGCTTTTCATTCTGCGTCTGCGTCTGCTTTTCTATGTCTGCGTCTACTTATCTACATTTATGTCTGCTTATCTGCGTCTGCTTTTCAACTCCGTCTGTTTTTCATTCTGCGTCTGTATTTTCAACTCTTTCTGTTTCTCATTTTGCGTCTGTATTTTCAACTCCGTCTTTTTTCCATTATGCGTCTGTTTTTCAACTCCGTCTGTTTTTCATTCTGCGTCTGTTTTTCAACTCCGTCTGTTTTCATTTTGCGTTTGTATTTTCAACTCCGTCTGGTTCTCATTTTGCGTCTGTATTTTCAGCTCCGTTTGTTTTCCATTCTGCGTCTGTTTTTCAACTCCGTCTGTTTTTCACTCTGCGTCTGTTTTTCAACTCCTGTGTTATCCATCAAAATCATATATATGTAAAGTCATTTTGACTCAACACGGCGTTCGGGAAGAGTTTCAGGACGTGCTAGCACACCATAGCCGCAGCCCGGATCGTGCATACTCGTGTGGATACTGGTAGAGGGCATCCGCGAATTGCAGTGTCTTCGAATCCGAAAAGAATCAACCCACCCACGGTATAAAGGTATTTTCATACATCCTAAGTATTTTCGATTATACTTCATGTTGTTGTATGGTCTTTTCCGCAGTGTGTTGTGAGTACTCAGGCCATATGCGACCCAATAGTGGTATCAAAGCCAGGTTCTTCTGTATAATCGAAAATATATGTGTTTTGATTACATGTGTTTAAGGATTTGGCTTCTACATAATCGAAAATATACATGTTTTGATTACATGTGTTTCACGAATTTGGATTCATGAAAATATGCATGTTTTGAATACATGTGATCACGATTTTGGATGCATGATACGAATGTGATTTTTTCATGCATGTTGTTTCGGATTTGTTAATTATCTTGGTACTGATGTGAATATATGAGAAGTATGAAGGGTTTCGGCCATGGATGTTGATTGCATTGAGATGTGTTTTGGTTATGGCTTGTTTCGGTAAAGGATGAGTTCGGGCATGAGATGTTTCTGTCATGTTTGTCTCGGCTAAAAGGGTTTCGGCCAAGACATATTATGATGACTGAAACTTCCTTCAAGGTGGCGTCTTGGGTTATGGCTGGAGATGCATAGGTGGTGGCTGCTAGGTTTTCTATCATGTAAGACATGGAGTTGGAATAGGAAACCACAAATATCCATGTTGGACAAGGATACTAAGAGGGCAACCGATCTTCATATGTGATATGATTTCAGAAAAACCTAGATTCCTTATTAGCGGGACCGCCGTGTTCATTACGCGTGTTTGTTCATTACGTGTTATATATTTTGGGTGGTTTTACTTGTGTTTATTTATATTATTTGAATATTTATATTCATGTGTAAATTACTATTCTATGCTTCTAATATATATATACTCAAGTATGTTGTAGTATAGGATTAAAACTAGCATAGTACAAACACCCTTACTAATAGGATTAGTAACCTTTGTTGGACCAATGGTGGCTGACAAATTAAATCCAACTTATGTTTTGATAATAATAAAATGTATAGAATTGGTTAAGAAATTATTTCAGGTGATTTGGATTGAAATAAATCAAGTCTGCATCAATCTTAAATGGGCAAGACATAAATCATGGTGAAATCAAGAAGGAAATAATCTTCATCATGCTAGAGACATTAAACATGAAGATTATAGAAGATTTGATTGAATATATCCGTTGGAGTCAGCAACAAGTCGACCAGTAATTCATAAGTTGACTAATAATTTAAAGATCATCAAATGGGGGTTGAAACAAGTCGACTAATATGTTACAAGTTAACTACAAATCAATTGAATAGAAACACTAGTCGACTTATCGAAGAGCGAAGTTGAAGCCTGCAGTGAAAAATGTTAATACTAGTCGACTATAACACCTCGACTAGTCGACTATCAGGTAGCTGACTATAAGGTACTAGTCGACTATAACAGCTTGACTAGTCGACTATCAAGTGAAGCTGACCAAACTTTATCTAAATCATTCAGAAATGGAAAGGAAATAATTTAGCAATGTCTATGAACAATCAGCAATAGCTAGTAGACTTCTCAAATGACTACAATCATCTTAGACTCTGCAAATAAAAGGAGAAACATCAAGGGATTGGTTGATCGAAGTACAAATCAAAGCATACTACTCTAGATCCATAAATTTGCTCTCATTCTACTCTTATTTTGGTCTTATTCCATTAATATGTACTAAGAGTTAGCATTTCGATTTTCTATCATTGTGATTATTGTGAGTTGAGTGATTAGAGGAGAATCACTTATGAGGTAGGATTTGTGCCGAAAGACAAATCAATTGTAAAGGTAGCTTGAGCCGGAAATCAAGTGGTGTTGGTAGGATTTGTGCCGAAAAACAAATCAGTTGTAAAGGTAGCTTGAGCCAAAAAATCAAGTGGTGTTGTAAGAGTTCACACTAAACTAAAAAGTGTGCAGTAAAGCGGTTTGCCAAATCCTAAGTGGGAGCTTAGGTAGAGGATGTAGGTCTTAGCACCGAACCTCTATAAAAATAGTGTTTGTTCTTCTTCCCTACTCCTTGCATTTAAATTTGTTTAAATTGTTTTTGTGTGAATTAACTTCTGATTTTTTGTAGAAATTTAAGAAATATTTTAAAGATCTATTCAACCCCCCCTCTAGATCGTTTACAACCTTCAAAATGTACTAAGAACGACCCTCATGATAATATTAAGTTTATATTCCTTCCATA
Organism: Erythroxylum novogranatense; assembly: GCA_029891385.1. Lineage (NCBI taxonomy): Eukaryota > Viridiplantae > Streptophyta > Magnoliopsida > Malpighiales > Erythroxylaceae > Erythroxylum > Erythroxylum novogranatense. The sequence goes on along the minus strand of CM057226.1, from coordinate 42,479,458 downwards.
AAACTTAACCCACGTTTATCTCTAGCTTATCCTTATGTGGGTTTTTGCCAAAGCAAGGCATGTGGGGATCATCTAGAGAAGACATTTGAATAATGGTGCTATTCATAGGTAAAGTATGGTTAAACTTGACTAAGCTATCAAAACGGTTTTGGGCTTAGGCATAAGATTGGGTTTTATATACATGCAAGACATAAGATGTATTTTAACATAAACCCATCAAGAGTTACATGTGATGTAATTGAAAAGAGTTTTCTACCTAAATAACTAAGTCTTGAGTGTTAAGCCAAAGCTTTCTTAGGACTTAGTGAAATTTGGATCTTGTTTTCTCCCATTTTTCAATTGAGGGTTATTTATTTGAGTGGGAGCTAATACCTCTTAATAATAAGAATGTTGACCCTTATTGCATAATTTTGTAGATTATGGCTACTCCATCACCAACCTTTCTATGCAATCTATCCTAGAGAAAGAAAAGCTTAATGGAACAAATTTTCTAGATTGGTATAGGAACTTGAGAATTATTCTCAAGCAAGAAAGAAAGCTTTATGTCTTAGAAGAGCCCATCCCTGAGGAACCACCAACAAATGCACCTAAGGCTCAAAAGGATGCTTACACAAAGCATATCAATGATTCTACGGATGTGTCATGCCTTATGTTAGGCGCCATGATCTCTGACCTTTAGAAGGATTTAGAGGAAATGGAAGCCTATGACATGCTTGCTCAACTAAAAACTATGTTTCAAGAGCAAGCACTCCAAGAGAGGTTTAGAACCACTAAGGCATTGAATTCATGTAAGATGACTCCTGGCACATCCTTGAGTGGAACAATAATGAATTAAGGCTAGTATGTGTTCTTGTTGATGATCACGTTTTACTGATCATGGATACGAGATATCAAATCAGAAACATAGATATATGTTAGAGAACATATATTGGACCGACCCACATAAAGAATACTACATGGTTTCATGTCATTAGTGATTCTTTATATGGTTTGACTTTAGTCCTTTGACCTAAATTCATCATGGTTCCCTACATGACGAATTTAGTGTTTTGATATTAGACTAAGTTATTTTTAACCGAATAACAAATTGTCTTATGTTGGACACTAAATGAATCATGCGGAGGGATGCGAATGACGTAGATGGGATTTGTACCTCTCTTAAATGAGAGAGATATCATTTGGGCCTCTTGACAAGTGTTACTGAAGAAATGCATGGCCGTGCTCAAATGAATTGATGAAGAGTCATCAAATGTCATTTGTTATAATCAGTCAACTTAGGGATGAAGAAACTATGATTAATCAAAGGTTGACATGTACCATGCCTTGTGATTAATCTTGATATCGTGTTACAAAAGAACTGAGCTTATAACCATAGTTCTGAGTTAAAGCGGATTATCGATCCTCATTTGATTTGGGTAGTCATAATGTCTTGCTAGAGGCCACTTATGACTTATGGGCCTGAAGTGTGATCGCCCATTGCCAACATCAAATGAGCCTCTGGTCGCGCACAAAGAGTGATGTGATCTGGGCTTATTCTCTTGGGCCTAATTTATTAGGTATTGAATAAATATATGTAGATATATTTATTGGGCTAGATTGGATTAAGTTTTCGGGCTTCTATTATATGAGATATAATGGGCCGAAACTTATTAGGGCCTCAATAGGATTAGGGTTTCTCTATAAATAGAGAAGCTTAGGTCTCATTAAAGAAGAGACACAATTGTCACGAAACCCTAGCCACCATCCGAGAGGATAATCGTGCGGCGTTCAGGAAGAGTTTCAGGACGTGCTAGCACACCATAGCCGCAGTTCCGGATCGTGCATACTCGTGTGGATACCGGTAGAGGGCATTCGCGTTTGCAGTGTCTTGGAATCCGAAAAGAAACAACCTATCCACGAAAATAAGGTATTTTCGTACATCCTTAGTATTTTCGATTATACATCATGTTATTGTATGGTCTTTTCCGCAGTGTATTGTGAATACTCGGACCGTACGCGATCCAACAGTGGTATCAAAGCCAGGTTCTTCTGTACAATCGTTAATATACGTGTTTTAATTACATGTGTTCACAATTTTGGCTTCTGTATAATCGAAAATATGCATGTTTGGATTACATGTGCTCACGCTTTTGTCGTGATACTTAAAGTGTTTTTATTTCATGCATGTTGTTTTCGGATCATTGATTATCTTGTAATCGATGAGAATATATGACAAGCATGAAGGGTTTGACCAAAGGTGGTGGCTACTAGGTTTCCACCATGTAAGACATGGATGTGGAATAGGAACGGCAAGTATCCATGTTGGACATGGATACTCCAATGACTATCATCTCTTCCAATGACTGTAGCTGCCCAAATCGTCGATCGGAGAGCAAAGATGAGTGTTTCAGCAAAACGTTTGTTCCAAATGACCGACATTGGTTCCAGTCGACTAGCGTAAGTCGACCAGTCGACTATCATCTCTTCCACCATCGACGAGCCCAAAGAAGGGCGCTTCCCACGCTTGTTTGTTCGTTATGTGTTATATATTCGGGTGACGTTACATGTGTTTATTTATATATTTTTGAATATTTATATTCATGTGTAAGTTACTATTCTATACTTCTAATATATATATACTCAAGTATGTTGTAGTATAGGATTAGAAATAGCATAGTACAAACACCCTTACTAATAGGATTCGTAGCCTTCATAATGTACTAAGAATGACCCTCTTCATAATTTTAAGTTTATATGCCTTCCATAAATGTTTACCAATGTTTATCTCTAGCTTATCCTTATGTGGGTTTTTGCCAAAGCAAGGCATGTGGGGATCATCTAGAGAAGACATTTGAATAATGATGCTATTCATAAGTAAAGTATGGTTAAACTTAACTAAGCTATCAAAACGGTTTTGGGCTTAGGGCATAAGATTGGGTTTTTACATACATGCAGTACATAAGATGTATTTTAACATAAACCCATCAAGAGTTACATGTGATGTAATTGAAAAGAGTTTTCTACCTAAATAACTAAGTCTTGAGTGTTAAGCCAAAGCTTTCTTAGGACTTAGTGAAATATGGATCTTGTTTCTCCCATTTTTCAATTGAGGGTTATTTATTTGAGTGGGAGCTAATACCTCTTAATAATAAGAATGTTGACCCTTATTGCATAATTTTGTAGATTATGGCTACTCCATCCACCAACCTTTCCATACGATCTATCCTAGAGAAAGAAAAGCTTAATGGAACAAATTTCCTAGATTGGTATAGGAACTTGAGAATTGTTCTCAAGCAAGAAAGAAAGTTTTATGTCTTAGAAGAGCCTATCCCTGAGGAACCACCAGCAAATGCACCTAAGGCTCAAAAGGATGCTTACACAAAGCATATCAATGACTCTACGGATGTGTCATGCCTTATGTTAGGCGCCATGATCTCGACCTTCGTAAGGATTTAGAGGAATGAGGTTTATGACATGCTTGCTCAATTGAAAGTTATGTTTCAAGAGCAAGCACGCCAAGAGAGGTTTAGAACCACTAAGGCATTGAATTCATGGAAGATGACTCCTGGCACACCCGTGAGTGCTCATGTTCTCAAGATGAAGAGCTACATTCATCATCTTGAGAAATTAGGTGCTCCTGTTAGTCAAGAATTGGCAACTGATCTTATTCTAGCATCTTTGAATGATGAATATGATCAGTTCATTCTTAACTACAACATGCATAATATGGAGAAGTCTATTGATGAATTTCATGGGATGCTAAAAACTGCTGAAGAGAACTTAAAGGGAAAGGTTAAGACCACCAATGAAGTTCTTGTGGTTCAAAAGGGAAAAACTTTCAAGAAGAAGGGCACAAAGAAAGGACAAAGGTAAAGTACCAAGTCCAAGCCCAAGCCCAAGCCTAAAGCTAAGACTAAGGCACCCAAGGAGGAGTTTGCTTTCATTGCAATGAACCCGGTCATTGGAAAAGGAATTGCAAACTCTATTTGGAAGAGCTGAAAGAGAAGAAGAATTGTCGACTACTTCTTCAGTATGTTTGTTATAGAAATCAATTTTACTCCTTCTCGCATCTTGGGTATTAGATACCGAGCTGCAACTCACATTTATACTAATGTGCAGAGTCTAAGAAGGACTAGAAGATTGATGTCCGTGAGATCAACTCACGCGTGGAAATGGAGCAAGAGTTCTTGCTTTATCCATGGGGACTTATGATCTGATTTTGCCTATGGACTCATTTTGAAACTCAAGAATTGTTATTATGTACCTACTATGAGTAGGAACATTATTTCTTTTGCTTGTTTAGAGAATGATGAATTTAAAATTTCTATTGAGAATGTAAGTATTTCCATTTATAAGAATGACATTTTATATGGCATCTTGCGTCAATTAAATGGCATTTATACTCTAGACATCGATTTTGTTACAAATGAGCCCATCTATAACATAAATACTAAGAAGTTTAAATCTAACGATTTGAACCCAACCTATCTCTCCGCATTGTCGCTAGGCCATGTAAATGAAAAACGATTTCAAAACTCCATCAAGATGGATTCATTGATTCTTTTGAATCTTTTGAGACATGTGATTCTTGTTTACTGGGTAAGAAGACAAAGGCCCCCTTCACAGGTAAAGGGGAAAGGGCCAATGAGCAATTGGGCCTTATACATACCGATGTATGTGGTCCTTTTAGCATTGCAGCGAGAGGAGGTTATTTGTATTCCATTACTTTTTCAGATGACTTCAGTAGATATGGGTATGTCTATTTAATGAAGCACAAATCTGAATCTTTTGAAAAGTTCAAAGAATATAAGAATGAAGTACAAAATCAGCTTGGCAAAACAATTAAAATCCTTCGATCTGATCGAGGAGGTGAATACTTAAGCTAAGAGTTTGATGATTATCTTAAGGATTGCAGAATTGTTTCACAAATGACTCCTCCAGTAACTCCTCAATGGAATGGTGTTTCTGAAAGGAGAAATCGAACTCTATTAGATATGGTTCGATCAATGATGAGTCAAATTGATCTTCCAAAATATTTCTGGGACTATGCTTTGGAAACAGCAGCATTCATATTGAACCGTATTCCTTCAAAGGCTATAGAAAAGACACCTTATGAGATATGGACTGGGAAGCGTCCCAATTTATCTGTTCTAAAGATTTGGGGTTGTGAGGCTTATGTGAAGCGTCCAATTGCCGACAAGTTGGCACCCAAATCTGAAAATGTTATTTTGTGGGATATCCTAAGGAAACTAAAGGATATTACTTTTACATCCCAAAGAAAGAACAAAGTGTTTGTTGCTCGAAATGGTTTTTTTAGAGAAGGAATTTGTTTCCAAAGGAAGCAGTGGTAGTAAAGTACAACTTGAAGAAATTCAAGTTTCACAAAATGACATTGAGCTCGAAAAGGAGATTGAAGCGAGCTCACAAACCGTTGATGAGTAGCCTTCAACAACACAAGGCCTACGTAGATCCGATAGATTCGTCATGAGCCCAGAGATATGGATTTCACATCGATGATGATAATGTGATGCTCATTGATCATAATGAGCCCACAAACTATCAAGAAGCTATGGAAAGTCCAGAATCTGCTAAATGGTTAGAGGCCATGAAAGCAGAGATGCAATCCATGTATGACAATCAAGTTTGGACTTTGATTGATCCGTCTGATGGCTTGAAGACCATTGGATGCAAATGGGTTTTTAAAAAGAAACTCGACATGGATGGAAACGTGCATACTTATAAAGCAAGACTTGTTGCTAAAGGTTATTGACAAGTTCATATAATTAATTATGATGAGACATTTTCTCCAGTGGTCATGATCAAATCCATTAGAATTCTTATTGCCATAGTTGCATACTATGATTATGAGATATGGCAAATGGATGTCAAAACGGCTTTCCTTAATGGAAACTTACTTGAGGATGTATATATGATATAACCTGAGGGTTTTGTCCATCCTAATAATTCGGGAAAGGTGTGCAAGCTTTAAAGATCCATTTATGGATTGAAGCAAGCATCAAGAAGCTGGAATCTTCGTTTTGATGAAGTTGTCAAAGAGTTTGGATTCATCAAGAATGAAGATGAACCTTGTATCTACAAAAAGGTTAGTGGGAGTGCTATTGCTTTTTTAGCTTTATATGTTGATGACATACTGCTCATTGGAAACGATATTCCAACCTTACAGAGTGTCAAGATTTGGTTAAGGAAACGTTTCTCAGTGAAAGACTTAGGTGAGGCTGCCTATGTTTTAGGCATTAAGATCTATAGAGATAGATCAAGAAAGCTTTTAAGCCTAAGTCATAGTACATACAAAGATAAGATACTGAAAAGGTTCAGTATGCAAGATTCCAAGAGAGGATTCTTGCCTATGTCACATGGAATCAAGCTTTCTAAGAAGGATTGTCCTACTTCAGGTAAAAAGCTTGAGCGCATGAGTAAGATTCCATATGCATCTGCAATTGGATCTATCATGTATGCCATGTTATGTACTCGACCAGATGTTTCATATTCTTTGAGCATAACAAGTAGATACCAATCTAATTATGGTGAGAGTCACTAGATAGCAGTTAAAAATATCCTTAAGTACTTGAGAAGAACTAAGGATATGTTCCTAGTCTATGGAGGACTTGAAGGAAAGCTCGTTGTAAATGGTTACACTAATGCTGGTTTTCAGTCTGACATAGATGATTTTAGATCGCAATCAGGTTTTGTGTTCTGTTTGAATGGAGGTGCAGTGAGCTGGAAAAGTTCAAAGCAAGACACTGTTGTTGATTCTACAACTGAAGCTGAGTACATTGCTGCCTCGGATGCAGCTAAGGAAGCTGTACGGATCAGGAAGTTCATTACTGAGCTTGGAGTTGTTCCTAGCATTGCAAGTCCTATGGACCTTTATTGTGATAATAATGGGGCTATAGCACAAGCTAAGGAACCAAACTCGCATCATAGATCCAAACAAATACTCAGACGTTTCCATCATATTAGAGAGATCATTGGGATAGGAGACGTGAAGATATGCAAAGTGGGCACATATGACAACATTGTCGATCCACTTACTAAGCCTCTTCCACAACCTAAACATGAGAGTCATACGAGGTCTATGGGTATTAGATATCTGACCGATTAGGCCTAGTGCAAGTGGGAGATTGTTAGTAGTGTGTGCCCTAGGCCAATGGATAGTTGTGATTCATGTATTAACATTATTACTTGTTAATAATATATTATGAGGTATTCCTTTCATATATGCATGTATCTTTATGTAATGTGATTTACATTCCATGAATGGTTTTAGACTTATGTCATCAAGTATGTGACCTGATAGTAAAACCATAAGCGTTCTAAGACTATTCTAGACTGTCCCTGGTCGATCATTTTTGGTGGAACAATAATGAATTAAGGCTAGTATGTGTTCTTGTTGATGATCACGTTTTACTGATCATGGATATGAGATATCAAATCAGAAACATAGATATATGTTAGAGAACATATATTGGACCGACCCACATAAAGAATACTACATGGTTTCATGTCATTAGTGATTCTTTATATGGTTTGACTTTATTCCTTTGACCTGAAGTCATCATGGTTCCCTACATGAGGAATTTGGTGTTTTATATTAGACGAAGTTATTCTTAACCGAATAACAAGTAGTCTTATGTTGGTCATCAAATGAATCATGCGAAGGGATGTGAATGACGAGATGGGATTTGTACCTCTCTTAAATGAGAGAGATATCATTTGGGCCTCTTAACAAGTGTGATCAAGAAATGCATGGCGTGCTCAAATGAATTGATGAAGAGTCATCAATGTCATTTGTTATAATCAGTCAACTTGGGGATCAAGAAACTATGATTAATCAAAGGTTGACATGTACCATGCCTTGTGATTAATCTTGATATCGTGTTACAAAAGGATTGAGCTTATAACCATGGTTACAAAGTTAAATCGGATTATCGATCCTCACTTGATTTGGGTAGTCATAATGTCTTGCTAGAGGCCACTTATGACTTATGGGCCTCAAGGGTAATCAAGCCCATTGCCAACATCAAATGAGCCCTGTGGTCGCACACAAAGAGTGATGTGATCTGGGCTTATTCTCTTGGGCCTAATTTATTAGGTATTGAATAAATATATGTAGATATATTTATTGGGCTAGATTGAATTAAGTTGTCGGGCTTTTATTATATGAGATATAATGGGCCGAAACTTATTGGGCTTCAATGGGATTAAGGTTTCTCTATGAATAGAGAAACTTAGGTCTTATTAAATAGAAGACACCATTGTCACACGAAACCCTAGCCACCATCTGAGAGGATAATGGTGAGGCATTCGGGAAGAGTTTCAGGACGTGTTAGCACACCATAGCCGTAGCCCGGATCGTGCATACTCGTGTGGATACTGGTACAGGGCATTCGTGTAGCACCCCACTCCCGACGAGACCCGAACCCGATATCCATGGTGATATCCGAGCCCGTGACCATGAGGGTGGCGATTAGAACATTCATTACCTTATTAACAAAATCGATGACATTTTCTTTTCTTTCAAAAACATTAGAGTCATAAAACAATCATTGACTTGGCCCAATTATAAAAAACACTTTCCCATTTCACCGATAAAACAATTTCAATCATTATTAGCACTCATTAGTGCTCAGTCCCTCTATACAATTACATGTAAACAATTGGGCCTACTAAATACCAAATTAATACACTAATGCAGATACGACGACATCGATCCCGACTCGATACTCGCCGCTAGTAAGAGACGTACTCCGTGTGTCCAACGGGTACTCTCCATTTCTGAAAAATAGATGCAATGTTGGGTGAGTTTGCGAACTTAGTGAGAAACCATCATCGATGGTTCACCCAACTCATGCATATCCACACAATCACACAATATTGTATATATATCATAAACAAGAAATCACAGGCATTCAATTTCACATTTTATAAGGCAATAAACCTTTCACACAATTCACATTAAACATTCATTTATGCGATGTGCATGTGACTCTTTCATTTTCTTTCGTTGTTGTGACCGTACCGAGCTCATATACGCTGAGCCATTGGCTCAAACATCGGGCTTAAAGCTCAAATGTTAGGCATAGCCACGATCATCGAGTCGAAGCTTCGAATACGTTGAGCACGAGGCCACGTGCGTTGAGCTTAAAGCTCAAATCGGTGGCGACATCGGTCACAACTGCCATTATCTCGATCATTTACTATGCATGAATGCACATGTCATTTTCCAATTTCCAATTATCGTATTTCTATTTCCAATTCCAATTAATTACTATTTCGATCATTTTCCAATGTCCTCGGACTTTTAGTCCCAGATTTCATTCCCATGCATTTACCTTTCGCTTCACTACCACATTTACAATCCAATTTACTAATGCATTCTCACGTACTTATTCTCATTTGCACTTCAATATCAAAATCCAATATTTCAACACCCACGGTCCGAAATCAATCAAATCAATCAATCACATATATCCATCCTTACTTCCTCATGGCAATCAATGCATATAATTAATAAACACATAAGGTTGAGAAACCAACTAGGTTACTCACATATTACTTCCGAGCTAATGTCGGAAGTTTCCGCCTGATTATTGGACGACGCCCACTGGGTCTCTATAAGAAACAGAGAAAGAACGAGTCACTACAGATGCAATTTGTGCACATGTAGGTGAAATATGCATGTTCATGAATTTTCTAGCCCTAAATCCAAATTTTCCCATAACAAAATCCGTCTAAAAATTAGAAACCTATTGGTGCCGACGGCATGCAATTCGGACCTCTATAGGTCCCTAATTAAACAAAATAAGTGATTAAAGGCTCCGTTACCGGGGCCACGTCAATTCTCGTCAAAAATTCCCAATTTCTCACAAATGAAATTAAATGTTCTACTGAATCCGATGCTTCAAGAATCAGGTCAATCGGACGCTCGGACGGAAAAGAAATTGACAAAAGAAGCATGAAATCACAAATTACCAATTAACAAATAAAATAATAAAATAATAAATAAATAAAACCAGCCTCATTGGGCGGCGTCTCGCCCAGCGGGCTGACTCATCCGACCTCGTCAGCTAGGCGAAGGCGTCCCTAGCGACGACGCTTTTAAGCCCGTCACTAGGCGAGCCGTCATTTCTAGTGACCGCTAAATTCCCATTCCCATTTCCTTTTCCTTTTTTTTCTGATTTTCAATCCAATTTTCAACACCAATAACTCATTGCACACAATTCAAAAATTACCCACTATATCTCATTGGAAAGATCATGAAACCCTCTACAATTCTCAAGAAGATCTTAAAATCAATTTCACCCCTAAGGGTGTCAAAATCCTTCAAAGCTACCGCCACTCAAATCCCATTAAAACAGACAGTATATTGAAATTTCCATAACTCTCAGATTCTTCAGCCACAAATTACCACATAAATATGCTCAATAAGTTCACAATGTCATCTACAGCTTTCATGAACAACCCAAAATCAAATTCCATTGCTAAACAAGTCAATTAATTCACTCAATCTTGCTGTCCCTGAAATCATTCAATTTGAGCAGTAAACTTATAATAAGCATAACTCCCTGTAAACAAGTCAGAAAAATATGAACTTTATATCCCTGAAAAGATAAATCCTCAAACTTCAATTCTCATGAAGAACTAAATTTCCAATTTAATTTCTAACAATTTCAAAACTATCATGCTAGTTACTGCCATAATCAGCCATTCACATCCTAATGCAGGATCAGTTTTTGCAAAATCATAACTCCCAACTCTGACCTCTAAAAATTATATACCATATCTCATTTTCAATATAATTTCTTCCTCTTCAACTTTGCAGAAGATCACTCACACCAATTCAGTCCAAAAAAATAGCTAAAATTGCTTCCAAGCAGAATACTCACAAGTCAGACACTTAAGCTAGGTTTCATCAACATGCCCAAAACCAGTCCATAGGAATCAGTTCATATCTCCCAATATACAACTCGAAAATTAGCAAGATTAGTGGCAATGGAAAGCTAACTCAATATTCTACAACGTCCATGAAGTCTATTTTTCCAAATTCCATCTCAATTAATTTAGAAAAATCAGCAAAGCTCATAGGTTATGGTTTCGGTTACTGTTCACAGGCAATAAAACAGTAACTTTCCATGCCAAATTTCGACCTTCTAGCATTACAATTTAACAACACCTATTTCACACTAAATTGAAGCCAACATCCCAAAGTTTAATTGGGCACAAACCTTGCCTCATTTGCTTATCTACGCAATGAGTTATGATCAAATTAGTAAAATTCAATTTTCAGCCTTACTTCAACAATTCACTTCTTATCATTCCAATTCAATTCCTACTACTATAAGCATCTCAATTGGACACCAATTCAGTACATAGGTCACTCATACATTAACTTAGACCTATAGGCACAATTTTGCAGCATTACACTCTTAATTTCTATGCAAGATTTGGCATCAATATTCAATCCAATTCAAGCTAAAACACACTTCAATCCTAACCATTCATTATCCTAACACATCCCACATTTATACCCACCAATTCTCACTCAAATTCTCATCAAATTCATGCATCAATAAGCTTAGTCATAATACTACAATTCCCATTAAATGCTTCTAACTACCATGGCATTAAATTCATACTTAAACCATCATGAAAACACCATTTAAAGTTTAATTTAAACACTTACCTACTTAGCTCTCAATCTTCAATTTTCTTTATGCCCACTTTACACCTTCTCTACTCATTTCTACACCATACATGCTTCTCATGGATAGAAGAATTAAATTGCAAGGCAAGGAAAATAGCTTGATTTCATGGAGGAGCTAAGGAAGAAAAGAAAACGATGGAGAAGCTTGCAAAAATAAAAAGTAGGTTTGGATGGGTATGAAAAAACAAGAAACTTGTCTTTAAATCAATGAGTTTTCGTAGTCATTAGCTAGGAATAAGACAAAAGCCATAAATTCATGGGACACATGGCATTTTCCTTAATAAAACAATAAAATAAGGAAGAGATAAAATATGCCATAAGATTTCCTTAATTTGACCCATTCAATTCTAATGGCCCTAATTAAAATCCCAAAATAATGTATCCAATATTATAGTGCCATTGGATAAAAATTTTCGATACCGAAAATCAACCGGTTCTCCACTTGGCGATTTATCCGGTCCGAAAATCTCCCCGAATCATTTTTTTGAAAATTACCTAAATTGTCCAAAATTGTAAAACATAAGACAGTCCACTCCCAATAATTTTTTAAACACGAAAACCACACTTTCCACTATAAAAACACATTTAGGCCATTTACCGGCGATTTTGCCGGTCCGGAAATTTTCTCCGGATAATTCCAGAAAAATTCCCATAAATCCCTAAAAATGTAAAACACTCCATGGCGCACTCCAAATAATTTTTCAAATCCCATTATCACACTAATTTCACAAAAGATCACAATTAGACACTTATGCCGGGAAATATCATGAATGCATGTATGACTATGTGCCTGTGCAAAACTCACCATTTATAGAGGCTGCATGACATATGTTCATGCTGAGTTATAATTTAACTCCTAACCCGTCCCAATTTACTAAAATACCCTTCCCATCGGAGATGGGATATTACAATTCTCCCCTCCTAATAAAAATTTCGTCCTCGAAATTTCATATACGATTTATCAGGAAGGCAGGGGAGTCTTTTTGATTAATACTCTCTGTTTCCCACTGTTTTCACTACACGACCACATTCGGTCAATGAACGGAGATTAAAACAATCAATTTCTCTTTTCCCCTTTCTCAAACTTTCCATGATTACGCACAATTCGTGATCCTAACAATATTTCCAATTCTATCTATGAAACACTTTGTGAATCCGAATCATCTTTTAAGTTTTAGCCTAACTTGCCAATCCATAATTTATTCACACCACAATCGTATGGAGGCCACTCCTCACTTAATTCAATTTTCCTTAACTACACCTTTATTCCCATCTAAGTACCTTTTGGCCGAGGCCATACCCTTCAAAATATTTCATTTATCGCCATCGATGTCGTTATTATCAAAACACAAATCTTATAACCTCAGTGTGAATCAATTCAACTCAATGTCACCATCTTAAATTGCTTAACCTATCACTTTATTGCCCTGCTCACATAATAAAGACCCCTTATACACTTTTCGAATGGTGACACCAATATAATGATTGTCATACCACAATCACTTTGCACTATATATCAATCTCATATCCCAATGAAATCCAAAAACACCTGTTGGTTAATTACACATGTCATCGTTCACTTTGACAGACTTTACCATCAATTGCTTTTCCACAATACTTTTACTAGAACATAACGCTTCGATTATTTCTTATGCTTTCTCGAACCATTTACTTATGATCATTCGATTTCCCATTCTAACCTTTCAATTACTCTTCCAATACGCTCTTGCTAGAACATAAAGCTTCAATCATTCCTTATGTTTTCACTAACAATTCCCGTAATGAGTTTCACCCATATTTCTTAATTTGAACTATACCTATCATTTTCCTCAACAATTGGAGTTATCTTCAGTTTCTTTGATACGGTTTAAAATTTCTACATCCTCACTTCGGGTTTTGCCAATCCGTTTTGATGCACACCAACTTTGAAATTCCCATAGCTAATAATACTTTCTTTTGCCCTTTTTGTCAGTTCGACTATTAATACTCAATAATACACCAGATTTGATAACCTTATTACCCAAATTTGGATCTTCTGCAATTGAATTTATTTATTTCTTTGTTCAATTCCTTGAATTGCACCATTATCTTAGTTTGGAGTAATCAGCCACTGAATTCTTTTCAAATCATTCAGATGCATGAAATAACTCAATCGTTATCAATTTGCATATTCATAGACATTTCCAAACTATTTCTGTACGATTTATGTCTCCAAGCTTTTAGGCCACACTCAATATAACAAATTTCAAATCATCAATCATAATACCGCCCATGGAATCATATTTGTCCCAAGGTGCATAAAATCACTTTATCCAATTTCCATAGATCACATCAGAACCTTTACTGGAACACTTCAATATAGATAGTAAATTCTTTAAATGTCTCCTTTATGATCATCAGTCATAACATTCACATGTTTTCCTCAATTATTCTTGTCGATTTGTTAAAATCAGAAAATCTTTGACAATTTCTAAACGCATCCAGCATTCCGTTAGTTTTAATTAATTTCAAATTCCGCCTACACATATCTTTTGAACTTTCGCATTTTATCAATACCTATATCTTAATTAATTCTCTCAATATCCCATGTTCGCATCCTAATTCATCCCTTATTTCACTCTTATGAAACTTGCATGATAACCAATCTCCTCACCTATACCAATGTATCTATTTCTTATGCTTATATCCATTATCCTTTCGCAACACAATTGAGACATGTTCCTTTTCCGCACTCCATAGTTGATTCATGTAACTTGGTAATTATCGAACGCTCCAATGAGGAACAATTTTCGATAATTTGTCTCATCATAACATATTCGCCACGTGTTCCTTACCTTCATTTCTCCACATAACTTAATTTATTCATGATAGATCACTCATTGACTTGAATAAACAATCGTTATATCGATCTCGTGCTTTCAAAACATAATTACACAAAATATACACGAATTTGTTTTTTTAATCCCTCAAATTCACAAATAAATATTTCCTTAATATGCGTACTTCTCTTACATAATCGTAACCATCTCATTAACATAATGTACACTCTTTCAAGAACTTAGTTTAGCTCTTACGCTAGAGTCTCCGCCAGATGTAATACAAATCGGTTACTCTTGATACATCACGAAGATAAATCTCAAGAGCACTTAAACAATTTCTTTTCCTCTATTATCTCGCCATACATCACCATAATCATCACATCCTATCTCGACAATATATCTCTATAGTCCCATCAATTTGCCCATTAATAGATCATACTTGCTAAGAATACCTTAATTGCATTTAATTCTCGATAACCATTCTCTTTTGATACCAATTCTCATCACGGGACCTTACTTTATTCATGTCCCTTATTTTATTCTCTCAAACTCACATCGATGCTAACATCTTTAATCGTATCACTTCTTTCTCAATTGATCATTCGAGCATTCTCATGTCTTACTCTCTCTCATTTTGAACTTGAGCTACGGCATTATAATCGGAGCTTATGTAATAGGCCACCGATTTCTTCCTATATCATAATCACGCAAATTATTCATTTTGCTTAATCATTTCACCCGTGATAGTAATCCCACTATCGATATACACTTACAAAGGACAATATATTCGAACTCAGAACCTTCCTGCTTACACCGTCCTCGCTTCGTGAGGATCATATACAATCTCTATTCCTATACAACTGATCAGTATAAGCACTTTCATTTCTTATTCTAACTCATAACGATTTTTTTTTTTTTTTTTGTCCGACAAGAATTCTGGCTAGCAATTATCCATTAACTCATTAATTGCAACTGAACATTTTCACTTACCATAGGGCTCCCATAAGGTGTGTGCATTTACTTAAGTGCATCAATTAAATCCCAACAACTTTTTCATCTATCAATTTCATTGTCTTACATTTCAATCTTTTCATTATGGCATTATACCCATATATTTCCACACTCAAATCAAGATCATAGATGTGAAATCATTCTTGATTTTGCACTTAAGATATTTTGACTCCAGAGCACCAATCTTTATTAATAACGCTCATCACGGTAATCAATCCCAATTGTGACTTCTCTATATCATAGAACACTTTATTTTCATTCACCTAATACACTGGAAATCTTCCCATTATCACAACTCTATTTTTTTCTCTATTCATTCCCAACTATAATCTTTATTCAAATTCATATTCAAGGATATACCCAATCTAACTCCAATATTGTGCTTCACAATATACCCACAATACCGAAGACGAATATTAAATGCATTCGGTCGAACCATACACTTTTTTTTTTCCTATTTTGCGATATCAATTACTTCCTTTTATCACACTCTAACACATTATCCTATTTCTCACTTTTTTTTTAACCGCTTAAACGATCGAGACATATTTATGCATACGACTCACATACTACATCGGGATCGGTTTGTCACCGCCGTGACACAACTTAAATGCACATAACTTGACACACCCATTTTTTTTGAAAGCCCATGTAAGATTGTACTTGGCTCTAATATATTAATGTAGCACCCACTCCCGACGAGACCCAACCCGATATCCATGGTGATATCCGAGCCCGTGATCCGCGAGGGTGGCATTAGAACATTCATTACCTTATTAACAAAAATCGTATGACATTTTCTTTTTCTTTCAAAAACATTAGAGTGCGCAAAACAATCATTGACTTGGCCCAATTATAACAAAACACTTTCCCATTTCACTGATAAAACAATTTCAATCATTATTAGCACTCATTAGTGCTCAGTCCCTCTATACAATTACATGTAAACAATTGGGCCTACTAAATACCAAATTAATACACTAATGCGAGATACGGACGACATCGATCCCGACCCGATACTCGCCTCGCTAGCGAGAGACGTACTCCCGTGTGTCCAACGGGGTACTCTCCATTTCCTGAAAAATAGATGCAATGTTGGGTGAGTTTGCGAACTTAGTGAGAAACCATCATCGATGGTTCACCCAACTCATGCATATCCACACAATCACACAATATTGTATATATATCATAAACAAGAAATCACAGGCATTCAATTTCACATTTTATAAGGCAATAAACCTTTCACACAATTCACATTAAACATTCATTTATGCAGTGTGCATGTGACTCTTTCATTTTCTTTCGTTGTTGTGACCGTGCTACCGAGCTCATATACGCTGAGTCATTGGCTCAAACATCGGGCTTAAAGCCCAAACGTTAGGCATAGCCTCGATCATCGAGTCGAAGCTTCGAATACGTTGGGCACGAGGTCACATGCGTTGAGCTTAAAGCTCAAATCGGTGGCTACACCGGTCACAACCGCCATTATCGATCATTTACTATGCATAAATGCACATGTCATTTTCCAATTTCCAATTATCGCATTTCTAGTTCCAATTCCAATTAATTACTATTTCCGATCATTTTCAATGTCCTCGGACTTTTAGTCCCAGATTTCATTCCATGCATTTACCTTCGCTTCACTACCACATTTACAATCCAATTTACTAATGCATTCTCACGCACTTATTCTCATTTGCACTTCAATATCACAATCCAATATTTTGAACACCCATGGTCCGAAATCAATCAAATCAATCAATCACATATATCTATCCTTGCTTCCTCATGGCAATCAATGCATATAATTAATAAACACATAAGGTTGAGAAACCAACTAGGTTACTCATATATTACTTCCGAGCTAATGCCGGGAAGTTTTCGCCCCGTTGGTCGGACGACGCTCCACTTGGGCCTCTATAAGAAACAGAGAATGAACGAGTCACTACAGATGCAATTTGTGCACATGTAGGTGAAATATGCATGTTCATGAATTTTCTGGCCCTAAATCCAAATTTCCCCATAACAAAATCCGTCTAAAAATAAGAAACCTATTGGCGCTGACGGTGCGCAATTCGGACCTCTATAGGTCCCCAATTAAACAAAACAGTGATTAAAGGCTCCGTTACAGGGGCCACGTCAATTTCCGTCCAAAATTCCCAATTTCTCACAAAATAAAATTAAATGTTCTACTTAATCCGATGCCTCAAGAATCAGGTCAATCGGACGTCGGACGGAAAAGAAATTGACAAAAGAAGCATGAAATCACAAATTACCAATTAACAAATAAAAATAATAAAATAAAATAAAAAAGCCAGCCTCATTGGGTGACGTCTCGCCCATGGGCTGACTCATCCGCCTCATCGCTAGGGCGGCGTCGCCTAGCGACGACGCCTTTAAGCCCCGTTACTAGGGCGAGCCGTCGCCACTAGTGACCCAAGTAAATTCCCATTCCATTTCCTTTTCCCTTTTTTTTTTCCTGATTTCTAATCCAATTTTCAACACCAATAACTCATTGCACACAATTCAGAAAATTACCCACTATATCTCGTTGGAAAGATCATGAAACCCTCTACAATTCTCAAGAAGATCTTAAAAATCAATTTCACCCCTAAGGGTGTCAAAAATCCCTTCAAAGCTACTGCCTACTCAAATCCCATTAAAACAGACAGTATATTGAAATTTCCATAACTCTCAGATTCTTCAGCCAAACATTACCAAATAAATATGCTCAATAATTTCACAATGTCATCTACAACTTTCATGAACAACCCAAAATCAAATTCCATTGCTAAACAAGTCAATTAATTCACTCAATCTTGCTGTCCCTGAAATCATTCAATTTGAGCAGTAAAATTATAATAAGCATAACTCCCTGTACACAAGTCAGAAAAATCTGAACTTTATATCCCTGAAAAGATAAATCCTCAAACTTCAATTCTTATGAAGAACTAAATTTCCAATTTAATTTCTAACAATTTCAAAACTATCATGCTAGTTACTGCCATAATCAGCCATTCACATCCTAATGCAGGATCAGTTTTTGCAAAATCATAACTCCCAACTCTGACCTCTAAAAATTATATTCCATATCTCATTTTCAAGATAATTTCTTCCTCTTCAACTTTGCAGAAGATCACTCACACCAATTCAGTCCAAAAAAATAGCTAAAATTGCTTCCAAGCAGAATACTCACAAGTCAGACACTTAAGCTAGGTTTCATCAACATGCCCAAAACCAGTCCATAGGAATCAGTTCATATCTCCCAATATACAACTCGAAAATTAGCAAGATCAGTGGAAATGGAAAGCTAACTCAATATTCTACAACTTTCATGAAGACCATTTTCCCAAATTCCATATCAATTAATTTAGAAAAATCAGCAAAGCTCATAGGTTATGGTTTCGGTTACTGTTCACAGGCAATAAAACAGTCACTTTTCATGCCAAATTTAGACCTTCTAGCATTACAATTTAACAACACCTATTTCACACTAAATTGAAGCCAACATCCCAAAGTTTAATTGGGAACAAACCTTGCCTCATTTGCTTATCTACACAATGAGTTATGATCAAATCAGTAAAATTCAATTTTCAGCCTTACTTCAACAATTCACTTCTTATCATTCCAATTCAATTCCTACTACTATAAGCATCTCAATTGGACACCAATTCAGTACCTAGGTCACTCATACATTAACTTAGACCTATAGGCACAATTTTGCAGCATTACACTCTTAATTTCTATGCAAGATTTGGCATCAATATTCAATCCAATTCAAGCTAAAACACACTTCAATCCTAACCATTCATTATCCTAACACATCCCACATTTATACCCACCAATTCTCACTCAAATTCTCATCAAATTCATGCATCAATAAGCTTAGTCATAATACTACAATTCCCATTAAATGCTTCTAACTACCATGGCATTAAATTCATACTTAAACCATCATGAAAACACCATTTAAAGTTTAATTTAAACACTTACCTACTTAGCTCTCAATCTTCAATTTTCTCTTTATGCCCACTTTACACCTTCTCTACTCATTTCTACATCATACATGCTTCTCATGGATAGAAGAATTAAATTGCAAGGCAAGAAAAATAGCTTGATTTCATGGAGGAGCTAAGGAAGAAAAGAAAAACGATGGAGAGGCTTGCAAAAATAAAAAGTAGGTTTCGGATGGGTATGAAAAAAACAAGAAACTTGTCTTTAAATCAATGAGTTTCCGTAGTCATTAGCTAGGAATAAGACAAAAGCCATAAATTCATGGGACACATGGCATTTTCCTTAATAAAACAATAAAATAAGGAAGAGATAAAATATGCCATAAGATTTCCTTAATTTGACCCATTCAATTCCAATGGCCCTAATTAAAATCCCAAAATAATGTATCCAATATTATAGTGCCATTGGATAAAATTTTCGATACTAGAAAATCAACAGGTTCGCCACTTGGCGATTTATCCGGTCCGGAAATCTCCCCGAATCATTTTTTTGAAAATTACCTAAATTGTCCAAAATTGTAAAACATAAGACAGTCCACTCCCAATAATTTTTTAAACACGAAAACCACACTTTCCACTACAAAAACACATTTAGGCCATTTACCGACGATTTTGCCGGTCCGAAAATTTTCTCCGGATAATTTCAGAAAAATTCCCATAAATCCCTAAAAATGTAAAACACTTCATGGCGCACTCCAAATAATTTTTCAAATCCCATTATCACACCAATTTCAAAAAAGATCACAATTAGACACTTATGCCGGGAAATGTCATGAATGCATGTATGACTATGTGCCTGTGCAAAACTCACCATTTATAGAGGCTGCATGACATATGTTCATGCTGAGTTATAATTTAATACTCCTAACCCGTCCCAATTTACTAAAATACCCTTCCCATCGGAGATGGGATATTACAATTCGCGTATTGCAGTTGTAGCACCTCACTCCCGCAAGACCCAAACTCGATATCGATGGTGATATCCGAGACCGCGCCCCACGATGGTGGTGTGCTAAGCACTCAATCAATCAAAATTTGGTATATATATATATATATATATATTTTCATAGACACACATGCGGAAGTCAAATAATCAAATAGGACATAAGCCCTTTTTCAATCATACAAGGCCATTTACAAAATTCTCATATGGTTATTTGGCCCTTTCATAAATACAACACTTGAGTCATTTCAAAATACAATTTATAATGAAATTGCAGAATAAACAATTTAATACAAAAATATAGACATGTAATGCAGACGCGAACTGATCCCGACTTCTATCCTTCACTTGAATCCTGCCAATATACTCCCGTTGGCTTGACGGGGTATTCTTCTGATCGTGAAAAAAATAATTGCAATTTTTGGGTGAGTTTTGCGAACTCAGTGAGTGACCATCATCGATGGATCACTAATCACATCTCACATAAGATATATATATTTCATAAATTACATTCCATGACACATTTTTCCAATAACGCACATGTTCATATTATTTCGCACTCAATCACTGAACCAATCTCACTTTATTTCCTATATCATATTATTTCCCATATTCATATCCTTTCATTAACAACCAAATTAAATCACATCAACTTGTTCACATTCAATATCATTTAAACGTTCATATGATGCATATGTCACTTGTATGAGACTCACATTCGTTCTTATTGTTGTGACTGAGTGCCTCTTCACATATACAAAGTACCAACCCATAGGCTTAGTCGAATCAGAATACCAGCCCGTAGGCTTAGTCAAATCAGAATACCAGCCCGTAGGCTTAGTCGAATCACGCATGCCAGCGTAGGCTTAGTGAATCACAAGTGCCAACTGTAGGCTTAGTCGAATCACAATACCCACGAAGCATAGCTCTACGTGGAAATGCTTCAAACAGGCAATTCAAGTCACAACGCCTTTATATTTTATGCATTCATACCATGGAATGCATCACTTACATTGCATGCACTTATTCGATCACATTCACTTATCATCGGACCATAGCCCGGCATTCAACATATAGTTGAGTATTCACTCTTTCTCTTGCATGCAATGCACATTCTGAAAACACTTAGTTCATCTTATCCACATATAATGAGCACTTCAATAATTCAGATCATTCATCTCAGAACAAATCATTCACATATCACATTATTTCACATTCAGTACATTCAATCAATCATACTTTGTATCAAAAATCACATTTTTCATTATGCAGGTGCAATGCACATGAGACTCATTTTCCATTTGTTACTTTGTTGTGACCGAGTGCCTAAACTGTCCCTTAAAGGGCTTATTGAACTGTCCCATGTAGGGCTCATTGATAACTGTCCCATGTAGGGCTCATTGAACGTTGAGCTTATAGCTCTGATCGGTAGCTACTCGGGTCACAATTACTATTTTGTTTTATGCATTCATGCAATGGAATGTATCACTCACAATTACTTATCCCATTCAAATCACTTTCTCATAACATCGGATCTTAGTCCGACAATCCATATTAAAGTGAAGCATTTCACAATTTCATCTGCAACTAATATGCTTTTACCAATTACATATTTACACATCATTCATCCAATTGATAGTCAATAGCACTTCTATATTCAAATCAATATCACAATCATCAGACCGTGGTCCGGCATTCCACATTAAAGTGGATCATTTCACAATTACATTTATGTCCCAATACATGATTTATAATCACATTCACATACAATTAACACTTCAATATCTCATTCATATAGCACCTTCATCGTACCTTCATTGTCCGAATTTCAACAATCAAGACACATTCATAATTAGTCATAATCACTCAGTTTATAACATAAACAAAACAAACAATAAGGTAAGACCATCTAGGTTCACTCACGAGACGCTCCAAAATAGCATTTGCTTCCCGATTCGGAGCGTTAGAATGTAGGCGCTTGACTGCACGACCCATATATGCAAGAAACACATTGCATACTCATCAATAATTGCGCACATAAAAACATTCATTTTTACACAATTGCAATAATGGGCTATGTATAATGCATGCTCAATGACAATCCAGTATATGTTCTAATATACATTTTATGCTCATTTCCATTTCAAAATTCATATCGTTTCATATACTTCATTGGTACATGATCGTTCTAACTTCTCCTTTCAATCTTTGCCCTTTTTATAAGTCTAGCTTATTCATAAGCTTACACTTCAAGAACACTTGGTTAATTTATATCATAACTTAGTTTCTCATCATCTCTTTTCTAACCTCATATGAACTCATAATATCAAAACCCTATTCATAGCTTAGCAATTTAAATATGTGTACACATTTAGGCATATTGCCCATTTACACAAAAACCATAAATATATATATTACCCACCTAGTTGGCTTGCAAAACTTCAAGTCAATTTGTCTTTCCCCTTGTTCTTGGGTAGGATTCTCTTAGTTTCCTAAGACAAACCAAATCTCATTCAATAGGAATCCACTTTAAGATCCCACAATGTAAAATTACTAAAATAGATTCTAGCATATTTAAACTCAAGCATTCTTTTCTAAACTCCATATACTAGAATCCTTCCAAAATTCCAAAGATTCAAAAAGATCATACCTTGATTCTTCACCAAAAGAAGAGATCTTTAGCTCAAATGGAAGCTCTTTTCTTCCTCTTACTTTTTCTCTTCTTGAACAACTTCAAAATCTTTCTTAAAGGCTAAGTAAATTAAAACCCTAGCTTGCTCTCTCTTCTTTCTCTCTCTTTCTTTCTTCTTCTCTTCATATTTCTCTTTCTTCTTCGTGATATTTCCTTTCTTTTTTGTCCATTTTCGTTCTCCCCTTGATTTATAAGCCAGAACATACTTCTTTTTCCATTTATGCCTTAATGAGTCCAAAAAGTCCATTTTATCCTTCCTTATAGGCTTATGTTCTTTTAAACTTAAGTGTCTTGCCAGAAATATCCTTAACCATTCTTACACATCACTTTCTTCTAGAAGACTCTTCTCTATTGTCTTATGGGTCTAATATCACTAAAAGCATTCAATCTGGTTCAGTGATTCAGAAGTTATACTTTAAACATTTTGGACTGTTCTTGTCCATAACAGTACACTATGCATAACTTCCATAAGAATTTTAGACATCCTAGAGATTGAATCAGATTCCAAGTCCTTCATACCATTTGTAGCTCCATGTCTCTAGTTCACCACGAATCAGAAATTATCTCATTTTGATCTATACAAATCAAGATATCATCAAAACACTGAAGTATGTTCAGTGGGATAACACCAGTTCATATCCTTTAAGAGCATACTCACTGTACCCGTCTCACTCTTTTCACTAAATCTTTCTTCATTAGTTTCATCTGACTATGATTCTTGGTGAAGAGGTAGTGAAACGTCTTAAGAATCCAATGGTTCAAGAATCAAGTCATTTGGAGGTCCAAAGAAAAAGTTATGGCCAAAAGATTCCAACACGTTTCTGCCCTCACTTGAAATGTACATGTCTCAGTACGAATGTTATAACTTTTTCTAAAGATGTCTGATTGACTTAATTTTTGTACCATTGAAAATAAGACTTCAATATCTACAACTTCTATGAAGACCTCAAAGGCTAATTCTATCGTCTAACTTCGGCATCGTCTCACTTTTCTTTAAATCGCTTTTACTGCGTCTGCTTTTTCTGCGTCATCTTTTCAAGTCTGCATACATATCTCAGTGCGAATACTATAACTTTTGCTACAGAATTACAATTGACTTAGTTTTTGTACCATTGTAAATAATACTTCAAGATCTACAACTGCTATAAAGACCTCAAAGGCTAATTCTATCGTCTAACTTCTGTATCGTCTGCTTTTCTACGTCTCTTTTTCTGCGTCTGTCTTTCTGCGTCTGCTTTTTGCGTCTGGAACATCTCCACTTATAAGATGCATAACTTTTGACTCAGATGTCCAAAATTTACAAATTTTATACTTTTGGAAAGATAAAAGAAAGATCTACAACTTTCCAGAAGGAAACTTTGCCAAAATATATCTAGATCATGTCCAAATTTCCTCCCAATTCTATTGTCTGCTTTTTACGTCTGCTTTTTGTGTCCAGAACATCTCCACTTATAAGACACATAACTTTTGACTCAGATATCCAAAATTTACAAACTTTATACTTTTGGAAAGATAAAAGAAATATATACAACTTTCCAAAAGGCAACTTTGCCAAAATCTCTCTAGATCATGTCTAAATTTCCTCCCAATTCTATCGTCTGCTTTTTGTGTCCAGAACATCTCCACTTATAAGACGCATAACTTTTGATTCAGATATCCAAATTTTACAAACTTTATACCGTTGGAAAGATAAAAGAAAGATATATAACTTTCCATAAGGAAATTTGGCCAAAATCCATCTTTATCAATCCCAATGTTTCCCCTAAAGTTTGAAGACAAACTTTTCATTCATACACCAACACTGCACCCAATTCTTCATTTTATAACAATATTTGAGGCTCTTAGACATAGAATTGAAATTCGATGTCTTCACAAAAAATGTAGACATATATCTCTAGTGTAATCCAAATTAAGAATCATCTCGTTTGGATTACTAGAGAAAACGTTGTGGCTAAATGACTGAAGCATATTCAGTGAACATTTTCCAGATCTCAACCAATCTTGTTTCTAAATCTTTCCTTATTACAACTCATACCAAGATCACTCTTTCTACTCCTTCTACTCCTCATTTTCAATAAAAACACATTTTATATCAATTATACCCAAAATTTGTCAATGAATGCATGTACACTTTTGTATCCGAAACATTACGTATTTACGTGCATATATGCTAACATGATGCATGAGTAAGGAAGATGCATTCCTTAATCTCAATTTCTCTTTGAGCTCGCATGTATTGAAATTTCGGGTCACAACCCTTAATATAGGGACGGGATGTTACAGCAGTGTCTTGGAATCCGAAAAGAATCAACCCACCCACGGTATAAAGGTATTTTCGTACATCCTAAGTATTTTCGATTATACTTCATATTGTTGTATGGTCTTTTTCGTAGTGTATTGTGAATACTTAGGTCATATGCGACCCAACACTTTCGACCTTATTTACTCCAAGCACAAATGATTAAAATAATTGGTTCTCCAATTTCAAAGGAAATGGTGCTCAAAGGACTTGTTTAGATTTTCCATATAAGTAGTAGAACCACACATAATCAACAAAACAAGTTGTAGTTCACACAATACTATCTATCTTATTGTGCAAATAAAGAAGGGTGATTAAGTCATACATTATTCACATGAAACAAAAAATTTTGGCTCTACATTACAAGTTAGAACCAAAATGCGTACTAAAATTTTGTTGAAGTTATGCAAAATATAGTGCCTTAGAAAGCAAGTTTATTTACTTATAACTTAATTTTCTTCGGTTACTTTTTGTAATGAAAATATTTATTATTAATAAAACAAAAAGTTTGTTTTATTTCTTTGAGTATAATATAACTAGTTATAAGGTACCAAGAATCTTTTGTAAGTAATATGCATGCATATGGAGATGTATGGGAAACACGTATATTATTAGAATCTAAATTAATTGAATCATAGTTAACTAATCAAGTTGGTCGCTTGATTATGGTTTACACTGTAGTGTTACGATTTATCTCTCTGCAAATAAAGGAGTTTACTTCAAGGGAATGATGAGTTTCATATCATGATAGTATTTGACTATCGATAATGATGTTATTAAATGAATCTGGAATCACATATGTTCTTAAAGAATAAAGTAGGTCATTATTTTAATCTTAAGACATACACCTTAGCATTCTTTTATTACAAACCACAATCTTGATGAGTGGTGAACTCATATGTGTTTTATTATAATTCTTGATATGATATGAATGAATTTTTATAGAGCATCAATCCAGTATCTGCATGTTGGAATTATTAATTGAAACATGTATCGTGGAACATTTACTCAAATAAAGAGTTTATAATGATATTATCACTTTTAGATGTTTTATAGAGATTGGTGATTAAATTGGCGCCAATAGTTTGATGGACTAGCTATCCATCAAGTCTTAACACTAAGATGAGATCTTATGTATTAATCACTATATAGAGTAAAATGGGAGATCTAGAAGGAAAAACCAACACAAAGGCAAAATGATAATTTTAACCTTTATTGTGTGGATGACTATAATATGGTTCATAATAGAGTGTGCAATTGGACATCTAATTAAAAACTTGTATTCTCATAATATTTAGTAATTCAAGAGTTCAACTAATTGTCTTTAGTGGAATGATATTTGGTTAATAAGTTGGAATTAATTCTAATGAGATTAAATTAATTTCAGGCTTATGTTTGTTTGTAGGATATCCTAAGGGAACTTGAGGGTACTATTTTTACAATCCTTAGGATAGGAAGGCATTTGTGTCAACAAATGCCACCTTCCTAGAGGAAGAGTTTGTGAGAAATCACAAAGTAAGAAGTAAAGTAGTACCAAAGGAGTTAGTTATTTCATTCAATTCAAGAGTTGATATGGATATAATATAACAAGATGTCGAAATGAATTCAAGAGTTGAATCAGAAGTGCAACCTGAACATGAAGTAGTGTGATTGAGCCCAAGTTTAATATATAATTGGCTACACTTTCATGGTTGTTAATGCACTTTTTGACTCTTAATTCATGATTTTTGTGTTTAAATTAGTCTCTTATGGTGAGCTTATGTTTTATGCAATTTGCTAGTAAAATTGTACAAATTGACATTAATTGCATTATAATTTTTGTAAGAACAATTGATACTGCAAATTGTTATTTTATATTGCAGGAGAAAAGGAGTCAAAAAGGATCTGAAGAGTCGGCATGAAGTCCTTAAGGCACGTCGCGGCGTGAACTAATCACCTCGCCGCGGCGATGCCGCGGTGAAATGTAATTCCCACATCGCGGCGCATCAATACAGATCGTACGTCGCGACGTCAACAATTTAGCATCTCGTGGCGAGTAAACCAGATCGTACGTCGCGGCGTCCTAGACATCTCGTCGCGGCGAGCAAGACAGAGCACACGTCGCAATGAATTTGATTTATTTATTTTATTCGTCGCGACGTATAGACGGATACCCGGACTCTAAATAAGAGATTTCTCTCACTGTACCGACCCGGCCCGTGACCCATCCTTTAAATCCTACCGAATTAGGTTATCATGAGCATCTGGCTGGGCAATCGAGAGAAGGGGAGAAAAGAGGAGATCGACGAGCAAGAGAGAAGAAGAGGAAGCAACATCGTCCACCACCCAGGGTTC
Source organism: Erythroxylum novogranatense (assembly GCA_029891385.1). NCBI lineage: Eukaryota > Viridiplantae > Streptophyta > Magnoliopsida > Malpighiales > Erythroxylaceae > Erythroxylum > Erythroxylum novogranatense. The sequence goes on along the minus strand of CM057226.1, from coordinate 42,451,643 downwards.
CCTTCGGGGTTCCCTGGGGATAACTTTTGCATTAGTTTTCATCTTCTGTTTTTACCATCGCCGTCTACCATGGATGACTTGGAGTCGTTGCGAGTTGTGAGGCTTCGGGTTACTATGCGTGGCTTGGCATTTCTTTCCTGTTGAAGATGCAGGGATGGGTGGAGTTCACCGAAGGGGAGTAGCTTAATATGTAGTTTAGCTATGATTTATAAATGCCTAAGTTTAGGGGTTTGTAATTTGTAGTGAAGCTACTTGATTATAGCTAAATGTTTGACATATAATGTGTTGTTTGGATTGGTAGTTTACATTGTCACATTTAACTACATTGTTATGAACAACCGAGTTGGGGTTTATTGCTTTGTAGTTAGATTAGCTTAATTAGAGTTTAATTAAGCGTTGAACAATGTAATGTGTTGTGGGTTTGTTTATGTAGAATTATGTGCTTAAATATATGAAGTCTCATATATGTCAACTTGTGATCTTGTTGATTCTCTTTTATCTGCCTAGTTGTGTTTGATATTGAGTTGATGCTAGATTTCATTTGACCCATTGCATTGGCAAATCCACCGCACACACTAAGATGCTTTTAACAAGGTTTTAAGCAATGGAGTTCATTGATTAAAGCCTTGGACTTAAAGAATCCTTTAACGTTCTAGGGCTCAAGAGCACCTAATGGGGTCTTGAGAAATGGAGTCGAGAGTGACAGGAGTCCATTAATCAAGACCCTGGACTTAAAGATAATTCTTTAAGGTTTATCATTTCAAACTTAGTGATTTTCAATCCACCGCATACACTGAGATGCACTTAACGGGATCTTGAGCAATGGAGTTCATTGATCAAGATCCTGGACTTAAAGAATCCTTTAAGGTTTTGAGGCTCAAGAGCACTCAATGGGGTCTTGAGAAATGGAGTCAAGAGTGACAGGAGTCCATTAATTAAGACCCTGGACTTAAAGTGAGTTCTCTAAGGTTTACCATTCACACTTAGTTTTGAACTGTGATAGCCAAAGCTCGTTTTCAAGAGTATTTTTATCACTTGTTTTAGTATTTTCTTTTTCTATTTCCAAAAATACTTTTTACATGCTTTTTAGTGTAGTTAATGTTTTCAAACAAAACCCCCTTTTTCCTTACTGATTTCACTTGCTTTTTATGACATATAGGCTAGCTTAGGTCCATTTCATTAGGTTCGATTAAGTGAGGCGACCGAGGTTGCATCCTATCTGCAATCTTGGAATTTATTATTTTGACGGTTTCCAAGGATCGATCGTGAGGTCGAATCGACAGAGCCGCGATCATAGTGCTTAGATGTAGTGAATGTTGTGAGATAACTTGTCTAAAAATGGTGTGAATGTTGCATGAATGTTAATTGGATCATTTTGTGAATTTTACATGAAGTTTGAAGGGAAAGTTGAAACAAATTTGGAAGAAAATAAAGAAAGTTAGTGACTAAAGGTGTCACCACTGTGACATGTTAAGTCAACATGTCATTACCGTGCCAAGTTAGTTACGATGGTGACTAAACTTATCACCACTATGATCACCTCATGCACACCCGTACAAATTCTTATGCACTCCTTAATCCTTTTGTTTTATTACGCGGCACCTGTAGGTTGAAGGGACATGAAAACCCAAACTTAGACGAGGCTACAAATAGAAAGGATAAGAGGGTGACAATGACATCATTCATTCACTCTTCATTCTTCACTCACAGACACACTCATTTGTCTGAAACAAAAGGAGATAGAGAGAAGGGTGGAGGTAGAGAAATAGAGAGCTTCAATTGAGAAGAAGGAAGGAGAAGAACAATAGAAAGGGGTAGGTAGTGTGAGCAGTTAGTCATTTTGGGTGATCATCAACTAGAAGTAGAGGGCAAAAGCTAATGTGGAAAGCTCAAGAATGGCAAGAGCAACTCCCTCATTTGCTATTATTTGGTCTTTCTGTTTACTATTTCTTATTGCTTTGCTACATTTACTCCTTTGTTATAGACTTATACGTTTTGCTACATTTACTCCTTTGTTATAGACTCATGCCTTGTTATGCTTAACAGAACCTTACTATGTTAGCTTTTGATAGTTTATCGGGGTTAATTACTTAGTTTTTTGTTTTAATACTTCTCTTATACTAATCAAGATGGGATTGAAGTGTTTAAAGATGATGAATCTTATGGTTCTTATGATGGGCTGATCTCTCTTCTTGAGTAGCCATTTTAGTTAAATATCTATGATTGAGGGATTGTATTATTGTATTATATTTGCTAAAGATTTTGAATTGAATGGATGTAATAGCGTGATCAAACTTTGCATCATTTTGGTATCAAACGAAGGACGAAGAGAAGTTTAATATGGAACGAGAAATTATAGACGCTTAGATTAAGAATTAGAAATATATTAACGTAAGTGAAAATTAGTAATCAGGTTTCCATAATTAAGTCAAGTGATAACTTATCGAATATCAGAGTTATATTTAGTTAATTATTTGAGTTGATCTTAGAGCCAAACTATTAATTTTGGTAAGACAATTGTCCAATCATTTCCCCTTAATCGTGCATAGGAGATTAAATTAGTGAAATTAATTCTCAAGAGTTTTACACTTTGATTTCTACTTATTTTTCCTTCCAGTTGATTCAGTTTACTTTTCAATTTAATTGAATGATTTTTCTTTTAAGTTTTTACTCAACAATCGGGATAGATTGTTTAAGATTGAATTTACATCTATTTTTTGGTTTTTGTTTAAGATTAATTTAAGTTAACCAATTTCACATCTGTGGGATATGACCCTGGGTAATCACTACAACTATGTCATATACTTGCCAGTAGGATAGCCTAGGTCTTTTTAGAACTTTTTACGCACAAAATTTTTTCAATTCATCAAATTTAATATCAGAGTCACAATAATATACATCATTTTTTTTATTTAGCCATAAAGCAAACATTGCTAACTTCTTATTTAAAGTTTTCATAATCCTCATCTGAGCAGGCTACAATCATCGCTTGCTTTCTAGATTCTCTATTCTCTAATTTGTCCTCTTAAAGAAGAGCACATTCTAGTCTTGTGTGTCCAGGCTACTTGTAATGATAGCATATGATTTGATTGTTTTGTGTATTATTATTACTGCTATTGCCTTTTGAAAGGAACTTGTTGTTTCCAACTTTCTTGTTTCCTTCTATGTTCTTCATTAACTTCTTACAAACATATTTTCTAACCATAAAGTTGAACTCGTCATCTCCATCTATTTACAACTCAGTGTCACTTACATCACCATTTGATTCTTCAGTTGCTTTCAATGCCATTCTTTTTCTGTAAGAGGTCCTTCATCTCGCCTAAGTTCGATTTAATGGATCATCAAATTTCCTCATAGCCAATTGAGTGAAATAGTGTTTAAATTCTCTATCGTTTCTAGAGTTATCACCTTAGGTCTCCATTCCTTTTATAGTGATATTAGAATCTTCATTACGAGCTCATCATTGGGATATATCTTTCCTAAGTTCTTTAAGGTTGTGATGATGTTGTTGAAGTGTCCAAAGAATTCGCCTATGATCTCTCCTTTTTTTATGCCAATAGTTTCGTATTGATGCACTAAAAGACTTATTTTATGCTTCTTTACCTCATTTGTTCCTTCAGATGTGACTTGTAGTTTTTCCTACATTTCTTTTGTTGTAGAGCAATAGGATATCTTTTCTTATTCTTCTAGAGACAACGCACATATTAGGTGACGTTTTGCTTTAGCATTTAAATGTGCATTTCTTCTGTTAACAGTCCATACTTCTACGTTATTGGAAGTGGGAATTGTAGCTCCAATTCTAATTACTTGCCCTACTTCAGTATCTACAGATTGGAGATATATTGTCATTCTATCTTTCCAATATGACTAGTTGTTTCCATTAAAGTAAGGAGGCTTTGAGACAAATTGTCCTTCAAAACTTCTCAAAGTATTTGCCACGATCTATCACGTGATGTAAAACACAATAAATATAAAACCTTTGTAGCGCCCCCTTACTGTAGGGTACGCACCGGGACTCCCGTGGGTCGTTCAGACGCATATCCCACAGCTCGGAAGTGCTACGCTGACAACTATCACTAAATACTCGCATGGCATCAATATAATTAAATCGCATTATGCAACTCGCTAAAATTTAAAACCAAAATAATATTTCATTTCATAATATCAATCCAAAATATAGACAGGTCTATCAGTTCCCTACAGTCTAAAATACAATATCCCAAAAAGGAAACTGATACAAAAGTCTATACTAAGTCATCCCCAAAAGTTGTCCCAGCTGACCGACCTGTGTGCCATCGCTTCACTTGTCCAAGCACTCGCACTGCAGGAAAACTCTATCACTGGAGCTAAGAATCTACTAACCTTGTCCTGAAAAATATTAGCAATGTTGGGTGAGTTTGCGAACTCAATGAGAAACCATCATCGATGGTTCACCAACTCATGCATATACACATAATATATAACAATATATCACACAGTCACAATACACAATCGGAACACTAACAGACACTATACACATTTTCACTACAACATAAATCTGATATATCACTGAGCAACCGTCACTAAATACACGCACTTTCACTTTTCACATTACAATCTGATGTATAATGCATGCCACTTCTCATTTTATGTCAGTGTTGTGACTGAGCGTCAATATTCACATTTTTGGCAAGTAGGAGAGCCCTCAGGGTATGCACTACTGCCCGCTCACTTTAGGGATAGGAGAGCCCTCTGGGTATGCACTATTCCCTTTTTGGCCATAGGCCCTTGCACTGATAGTCGAGCTTAAAGCTCTGATCACTAATTGCTCTAGTCACACCTGTTTATTAAGCGATTCTAATCATGCTTAGCGTGCCCTTACACTTGCACATTCAATAGCACATGTATCTATCAATTCCACTTATAGCATTCATCACATTTACTCATAATCACAACACATTTATTTCACAACTCAAGCACTCACATTGGCAAACAAATCACACACTCATAGAGCATTTAACACACAAAGATTGAGGAACCAACTAGGTTACTCACCTGTAACTTCCGAGCTACTGCCTGGAAGTCCCAGCAATATCCGTGGACTGACGATCCAACGGCGCCTCTATAACAATTCAAACGAATTCTCATCACTATATGCTCAATCAAATAAATTCGATAATGCACCTGTCTCAAATTCAAAATTGTACGATGCATGATCATAATTTTCTAGCGCTCTAACCCATTCCACTATTTCTCGCTTCACAACCCAAAACTCACTATTCACTAGGTCAATAGTATCCATCAATTTCATAAATCTCTCATTCAAACTCTAATTATACTCCAATTGTCACAACATAACTCTTGGTTTGCATTTGAAACTATAATAGACTCTCTTTCGATAATTACGATCCCTCTAATTAAAATTCAAACTCTCAGTCTTTACCACAATTGTAGACCTCTTTCTCTAGTTCACAACGAATTCAGAATCACTTCAATTGGAGGTCTACACTAAAAGTTACACCCTAAAAACCAACTTATTTCACTTTAGAAATTGCCCTCGTCGCGGCGTGGGAAGGGCCTTCGTCATGGCGTGGAAAAATGCTCGTCATGACGAATATCCTGGCTCGTCGCGGCGACTTCGGCCCTTCGTCGCGTCGAACACATAATGGCTCGTCATGGCGAGGCCGATTCGCGAGCGTCGCTGACGTCTTGAGCGATCTACGTCTTCTCCGTCGATTTTCATTCTTTCTCTCTCTCAAAACCATCATTAACTCACTCTAACTACCCAAACTAACACATTAAATACCATAAATGCAACAACCAACAATAAATAACAACATTAAACCCAATAAACTTACCAAATCAAAGCTCAATCCGGAAACCCTAAAAACCTCCGAAAATTCCTCAAGCTCTAACGATCACGGTGAACTCCTCAATCCAAGCCAACCATCATTATCTCCAAGATCTCTAGCAGTTCTTCAACCACAAAGAAAAGGGAAACAAACAAGATCTCCAAGGGAAGAGAATCACACCGTCGAAGGAAGGAGAAAGGAAGAAAAGGGAAGTTTTCTTTCTCTTCCAAATTTCAAACCCTAAAGCTATATAAAGGGTGGATTTAAACCTATAGATCATAGTCCTCAAATTCATTCAATTTCCAGTCTCTAAATTTCGATGGCTCATCACAATAATTCCTAAACTCACAAATCTAAATTTTCCCAACCATTTACCACTCACTTCTGGAACCAGAATCTAAATCATCAGTCTCTAGGTCATTTTCTCGGTTAGGACACATAACTCTAAAATTCAGAAAAATTTCCATAATTCCTAAAAATATAAAGTACACGATCCATACTCAAATTTCACTTTCCAATCCCAAAACTCAAATTCAAATTATTCCTTAATTCTCAAGGTTCAATTCTCACTCTAAATCAACTATACAACCCAATTATTCCTAAATTCTCAATCAAGTCACAATCTAACCTAATTATCTCAAGATTTACAATTCAACTCATAATCACAATTTAAATGCTGGAACAATCATGAATGCATGTCACTATGTATGCATGTGCAAAATGATCTATCTCTTTATAATCAGAGGCCACAAAGCACTAGATCACAATTTATGCAATAACAGTACTACCCGTACCAATATGCTCATCGCATCGATAACGGGATGTTACAATTCTCCCCTCCTAAATAAAAATTTCGTCTCAAAATTTCATACCTGACTGGTCGAACAGATGAGGGTACTGTCTCCTCATGTGCTCCTCATTCTCCCAAGTTGCTTCCTCTGATGAGTGGTTCTTCCATAGGACTTTCACCAATGGAATCACCCTGCTCCTCAATTGCTTAACCCGAGATCCGATAATCCGCACTGGCTCCTCAACATAACTCAGATCACTAGCTATCTCAATCTCTTGATTCAGAATCACATGAGTCGGGTCTGATCGATATCTTCGGAGCATACTCACATGAAACACATCATGCAACTGGGACATCTCACTAGGCAAAGTCAATCTATAGGCCAACGGTCCAATCCTCTCAGAAATCTCATACGAACCGATATACCGAGGACTCAACTTGCCCTTACGGCCAAATCTCAGCACTCCTCTCCAAGGTGACACTCGGAGGAACACTCTATCGCCCACACTGTACTCCATCTCACGCCGATGCTGATCCACATAACTCTTCTGTCTATCCTGAGCCGCCTTGATGCGACTCCGAATCAATCTCACTTTATCCACTGTATCCTGGATCAGCTCGGGACCCTCGAGCATCCTCACACCCTCTTCATCCCAGTAAAGAGGTGATCTACACGGTCTCCCATATAAGGCCTCATACGGTGCCATCCCAATACTGCTCTGGTATTGATTATTGTACGCAAACTCAACCAGAGCCAAGTAATGATCCCAATCACCTCTGAACTCTAATACACAAGCTCTCAGCATATCCTCAACAGTCTTGATCGTCCTCTCACTCTGCCCATCTGTCTGAGGATGAAATGATGTACTAAAGTTCAACCTCGAACCCAAAGCTGACTGCAGGCTCCTCTAGAATCTCAAGTAAATGGGATCCCTATCGACATTATCGATCTGGGACCCCATGCGATCATACAATCTCGCCACATACTTACGGGCCAACTGATCGAGTATTATTCTCTCGCTGGCAAGAAGTGAGCCGATTTGGTCAACCGGTCCACTATGACCCAGATTGCATCATGCTGCCTCGGCGTCCTAGGCAACCCCATAATAAAATCTATAGTAATCCGCTCCCATTTCCACTCCGGAATGGGCAACGAATGCAATCTCCTAACTGGGGCTTGGTGCTCAGCCTTAACCTGCTGGCACGTCAAACACCGAGAAACGAACTCTGCCACTTGCCTCTTTATACCTGGCCACCAGAAATGCAACTTAAGGGTATTATACATCTTGGTAGTACCAGGATGCATAACATAAGCGGCCACATGCGCTTCCTCCAAAATCTCTCGTCTCAAATCATCGACATCTGGCACACACAACCTCTGACCCATCCAAAGAGTCCCATCTCTCAACTCAAAATCAGCAGTCAACCCTGATATGACTCTATCCATCAATCTCACTAACACTGGATCCCGATCCTGGACTCTCCTTATCCTGTCCTGCAACATCGGCCTCAGCCTCAGAGTAGCAATCAAAGCTCCATCTTGAGCCAAATCCATCTGCACATTAAGCGCTCTCAACTGAATCAGGCTAGGCAATCTCTCAATCTGAATCTGAGCTGCACTGATATGAGATCTCCTACTCAACGCATCTGCCACCACATTGGCCTTCCCTGGATGATACTCAATCGTGCAGTCATAGTCCTTTAACATCTCAATCCATCTCCTCTATCTCAGATTCAACTCTCGCTGACTCAACAGATATCTCAGACTCTTATGATCAGTGAAGATCTGGAACGTCTCCCCATACAAATAATGTCTCCAGATCTTCAAAGCAAACACCACTGCAGCCAACTCCAAATCATGCACTGGATAATTAACCTCGTGAGACCTCAACTGTTTTGAGGCATACGCTATAACTCTCCCATGCTGCATCAGAACACTGCCTAAATCCTGCTGCGAAGCATCACTAAATACCTCGAAACCTCCGGACCCTGACGACAAAGCTAACATTGGTGCCGTAGTCAATCGATGCCTAAGCTCCTCAAAGCTCCTCTGACACTCATCAGTCCATCTGAAGGCCACATTCTTCCTCAGAAGTTTTGTCGAAGAAGTGAGATCTTCGAAAACCCTCAACAAACCTCCGGTAATATCCTACTAAACTGAGGAAACTCCAAACCTCTGACACATTCCTCGGGACCTCCCAACTCCTCACTACCTCAATCTTGTGAGGATCCACCCGGATACCCTCACCAGACACAATATGGCCTAAGAACACCACCTCATCCAACCAAAATTCACATTTTGTGAATTTCGCATACAGCTGCCTCTCCCTCATAATCTGTAACACAATCCTCAGGTGCTCCGCATGCTCTTGTCTACTCCTCGAATACACTAAAATATCATCAATAAACACAATCACGAACTGATCTAGGTAGGGCTGAAAGACCTTATTCATCAAGGCCATAAAGGCTGCCGGGGCATTGGTCAACCCAGACGGCATCACTAGGAACTCGAAATGCCCATACCTGCTCCTGAAAGCACTCTTAGGCACATCGACCTCTGCAATCCTCAACTGATAATACCCCGATCTCAAATCCAACTTAGTAAACACCGAGCTCCTCAAGAATCGATCAAATAGATCATCGATCCTAGGCAGTGGGTACTTGTTCTTGACAGTCACCCGATTTAGCTACCTATAATCGATGCACAACCTCAAAGTCCCGTCCTTCTTCTTCACAAACAACACTGGAGCTCCCCACGACGAAACACTGGGTCTAATGAACCCCTTATCCAACAAATCCTGCAACTGAGCCTTAAGCTCCCTTAGTTCCACCGGTGCCATCCTATATGGAGGTATAGATATAGGAGTGTTACCTGGAACGAGGTCAATCTCAAACTCCGTCTCCCGATCCGGTGGCAAACCCGGTAACTCATCGGAGAACACATCCGGAAATTCCCTAATCACGGGAATATCTTGCAACCTCTGCTCAACTCTGGAATCCACTACATGAGCCAAATACGCCTCACAACCTCCCTGTATCAACCTCAAGGCACTCAGAAAGGAAATCATCTTAGTTGGCACTACCTGACTAACACCTCGAAAAATAGCTCTAGGCTGACCAAGAGATTCTAACACAACCTCCTTGGTATAACAATCCATCAAATCCCTATGCGCAGTAAGCCAGTCTATCCCTAGAATTAGATCAATCTCTCTCAAATACAAAACTATCAGGTCTGCCCTCAACTCTGCCTGATCAATCGCTATCGGACACCCCTTGCAGACCTCTCCCAAAACTGTCGTACTACCTAGAGGTGTACTCACCTCTAACCCATACTGCAATCTCTCCCTATCACAATGCAATCTACATGCAACATGCGGTGCAATGAAAGAATGTGTGGATCCAGGATCCATCAATGCATAAACCTCAAGCCGTAAATCGAAGCATACCCATGACAACATCAGGAGACTCACAGGCCTCCTGCCGAGTCATAGCATAGACTCTAGCACAGGGGCCGATGTCTGCTTTGCTCGACCTCGGAGTCCTCACTGCAGATCCCTCAGCTCGGCCTCGGCCTCGACCTCGGCCTCTCCAACCAGATCCACCTCCACGGCTCTGTTGCTCCGTGGTATTGCTACCTGATCTACCATTCATATAAGCCCAGGCCTCCACAGTAAAAGGACACTCTCGGAGCTGATGGTCCATAGAGCCACACTTAAGACACGCTCCGGTAAACCTCCAGCACTCCCCACTGTGCCTCCTCTCACAATACTCACTTAGCGGGATCATCGGCTGAACCTCAAAGACACATGCACTGACCACCACTAGACTGGGCAAATCTGCCCCTCTGCCTAAATCTAAACTGTCGAGCTCCTCCAGCGGACCTGAAGGGCCTGCTCTGACGCTTGCTGAACCCTCTACTAGCACTGCCCTGACTATCACTGGGCCTCTTGCCCTGGGCCCGGTCCCCAGCCTCGGTGACTCTGCCTCGGCGGTGCTCAATCCTCACAGTTGCCGCCCTCAGCTCAATAAATGTGCTCATGTCCGATCGGGCCAATCTGGTACGGATCTCCATATTGAGTCCACCCTCAAACCTCTGACACTTGTCAGACTCTGAAGCGATCAAAGCAGAGGCATATCCCATCAACTTATTAAATCGCACCTCATAATTAGCCACTGACATCTGACCCTGCCTCAACTCAAGAAACTCCTGCATCTTCATCTCTAAATACACCTTGGGCATGAAGTTATCCCTGAATGCCCTCAGAAAATCATCCCATGTCAACATGCGGGGCACGGAAGAAGCGCGGAGCAGATCTTCCACCAGCGATAAGCGGACCACAAGCAAAGACACTGCATAGTCAAAGCACTCCTCAAATTCGCAGTCCATCTGATCGAGCACTCTCTCTGTCCTCTCCAACCATCCCTCAGCCTCCGCAGGGTCGGTGCTGCCATAGAAGTCAACAGCTCCCTGCTTGCGCAGTCTATCATACCTCCTCTCCCATCTCACGGGAACTCTAGGAGATAGCTCAACAGAATGAGGCACAGGGGACTCTCTACTAGCTCCCACGAATCCTAGGTCAGCTGGTTGATCTACTTGATCTCCAAGAACGGATGACCTACAACAACAAGAATCTGATCAATTTCCGCTTTTCTCACTGAAATTCAAGCCTAAAATACACTATGCCCAAAAGATGCTAAACCATGCTCTGATACCACCTAATGTAGCGCCCCCTTACCGTAGGTACATGCCAGGACTCCGTGGGTCGTTCGATGCATATCCCGATTCGAAGTGCTACGCTCACAACTATCACTAAATACTCGCATGGCATCAATATAATTAAACCGCATTATGCAACTCACTAAAATTTAAAACCAAAATAATCTTTCATTTCATAATATCAATCCAAAATATAGACAGGTCTATCGTTTTTCTGATCTAAAATACAATATCCGAAAAAGGAAACTGATACAAAAGTCTATACTAAGTCATCCCCAAAAGTCATCCCGGTGACCGGCACATGTGCCATCGCTTCACTTGTCCAAGCACTCGCACTGCAGGAAAACTCTATCACGGGAGTTAAGAATCTACTAACGCTTTCCTGAAAAATATTAGCAATGTTGGGTGAGTTTGCGAACTCAATGAGAAACCATGATCGATGGTTCACCCAACTCATGCATATACACATAATATATAACAATATATCACACAGTCACAATACACAATCGGAACACTAACAGACACTATACACATTTTCACTACAACATAAATCTGATATATCACTGAGCAACCGTCACTAAATACACACACTTTCACTTTTCACATTACAATCTGATGTATAATGCATGCAACTTCTCATTTTATGTCAGTGTTGTGACTGAGCGTCAATATTCACATTTTTGGCAAGTAGGAGAGCCCTCAGGGTATGCACTACTGCTCGCTCACTTTAGGGATAGGAGAGCCCTCTGGGTATGCACTATTCCCTTTTTGGCCATAGGCCCTTGCACTGATAGTCGAGCTTAAAGTTCTGATCACTAATTGCTCTAGTCACAACTGTTTATTAAACGATTCTAATCATGCTTAGCATGCCCTTACACTTGCACATTCAATAACACATGTATCTATCAATTCCACTTATAGCATTCATCACATTTACTCATAATCACAACACATTTATTTCACAGCTCAAGCACTCACATTGGCAAACAAATCACACACTCATAGAGCATTTAACACACAAAGATTGAGGAACCAACTAGGTTACTCACCTGTAACTTCCGAGCTACTGCCTGGAAGTCCCAGCAATATCCGTGGACTGACGATCCAACGGCGCCTCTATAACAATTCAAACGAATTATCATCACTATATGCTCAATCAAATAAATTCGATAATACACCTGTCTCAAATTCAAAATTGTACGATGCATGATCATGATTTTCCAGCGCTCTAACCCATTCCGCTATTTCTTGCTTCACAACCCAAAATTCACTATTCACTAGGTCAATAGTATCCATCAATTTCATAAATCTCTCATTCAAACTCTAATTATACTCCAATTGTCACAACATAACTCTTGGTTTGCATTTGAAACTATAATAGACTCTCTTTCGATAATTCTGATCCTCTAATTAAAATTCAAACTCTCAGTCTTTACCACAATTGTAGACCTCTTTCTCTAGTTCACAACGAATTCAGAATCACTTCAATTGGAGGTCTACACTAAAAGTTACACCCCAAAAACCAACTTATTTCACTTTAGAAATTGCCCCTCGTCGCGACGTGGGAAGGGACGCTATTCGCGGCGTGGAAAAAAGCTCGTCGCGATGAATATCCACAAGCTCGTCGCGGCGAGGCCAGTTGCAGACGTCGCGACGTGTGAGCGATCTACGTCTTCTCCGATCGATTTTCATTCTTTCTCTCTCTCAAAACCATCATTAACTCACTCTAACTACCCAAACTAACACATTAAATACCTTAAATGCAACAACCAACAATAAATAACAACATTAAACCCAAAAAACTTACCAAATCAAAGCTCAATCCGGAAACCCTAAAAACCTACGAAAATTCCTCAAGCTCTAACGATCACGGTGAACTCCTCAATCCAAGCCAACCATCATCATCTCCAAGATCTCTAGCAGTTCTTCAACCACAAAGAAAAGGGAAACAAACAAGATCTCCAAGGGAAGAGAATCACACCATCGAAGGAAGGAGAAAGGAAGAAAAGGGAAGTTTGCTTTCTCTTCCAAATTTCAAACCCTAAAGCTATATAAAGGGTGGATTTAAACCTATAGATCATAGTCCTCAAATTCATTCAATTTCCAGTCTCTAAATTTCGATGGCTCATCACAATAATTCCTAAACTCACAAATCTAAATTTTCCCAGCCATTTACCACTCACTTCTGGAACCAGAATCTAAATCATCAGTCTCTAGGTCATTTTCTCGGTCCGGACACATAACTCTAAAAATTCCAGAAAAATTCTCATAATTCCTCAAAAATATAAAATACACAATCCCATACTCAAATTTCACTTTCCAATCCCAAAAACTCAAATTCAAATTATTCCTTAATTCTCAAGGTTCAATTCTCACTCTAAATCAACTATACAACCCAATTATTCTTAAATTCTTAATCAAGTCACAATCTAACCTAATTATCTCAAGATTCACAATTCAACTCATAATCACAATTTAAATGCTGGAACAATCATGAATGCATGTCACTATGTATGCATGTGCAAAATGATCTATCTCTTTATAATAAGAGGCCACAAAGCACTCGATCACAATTTATGCAATAACAGTACTACCCGTACCAATATGCTCATCGCATCGGTAACGGGATGTTACAACCTTGCTCTAATACAAAATGATAAAGCAAACACATAAAAGAGTGTATGTGACTTAAAAAATTTCGCAAGTTACTTTCAATTAGTATAAAGACAAAGGTCTATAAAAAATTAAAACAATAGGAGCCTGTCGGACAATAGTAGCTTGTTAAACAATAGGAGCCTACTAAAGTATGAGTCTTGTTGAAACAATAATAAGAAGGTGCCTATTAAAATGAAAAGAATCGTAAGCAAATCGAAAACAGAAGAAACCTATTATAAAAATGAAGGAGCCTCTTGTTGAATACAATATAATGCGAAAATATAAAAGATAAGGAGAGACAGAGAGAGTAGAAGGACTTAGTCGATTTGTACTGATTTGGTTTACAACCCAAGCCTACGTCCAGTCTCCAAGTATTCAACTTGAATGTTTCACTATAAAATCAAGTAGTAATTTGACAAGCCTCTCCCATCCCACAAGTTGATATTTTTCAAGGTTCTTCAACCTTCCACACTAGTAGTATTTAACTAGCTTCTACAAGCTTTCAAATAAAAAAGAGGTTTGCCCTATATGAGCTTCAATAATCTATCTCAATAGAATTTCATTTTCTAATGTAGAAGAGAACTTTTTACAAAGATATCATTTTCAAGAATGTATATTCTTTTGATGAGTTTTGACAGCATAGCTTCGCAAGCTTTTGAATAATTCCTTTCTTGTTTACAGTTGCATTGGCTATTCCTTAAATAGCTAATTTCTTCAAATAGTCATTGCTTCATCTTGCATCCTTAGTCAACTAGATAGATTTAAATTTGAATAACTTCGATGTCATCTTGTTAAAAAACTTCCAGTAATCACGGGGCTAATATATCTCCTTAGTAGGATCCTTTTGAATGAACCATTTCTAATAAGGTAAGTTCATAATTAAGGCTCCTACAAGAAAAATATGTATTTCTTATGTTTTTTATTTTTGAGAATAAGATCGTTAATTATACAAGGAAATAAATCTAAATTGAATCAAAATCGTTATTTATAATATTTGAGCTAACAATGAAGGTGACATTGAAGAACTCTAAGTTAATTAATTTTCAAATAAATATTTATTATTTAAAACTTAGTATAATATATATTTTTATGCTTTTACTTAATTTAATTTTATTTTAAATATTATTATTTAAGTGTTTTATTCAAATTTAAAGTAATTTGGTATGCTAAGGCGTAAATACAGTATGTGATAATTATTTTATATAATTATTAAAAAATTATTAAGGCATGGATTTATCGATTAATTTTAAACTTTGATTTTTTAAATGGGTCAAATTTGAGTTTCAAAAGTTAAACTCATTTTATGAGTTAGCTAGGTTTAGTATGAATTTTATGTATCATTAAAATTTTTACAAGGCATGGATTTATCGATTAAGTTTAGACTTTAATTTTTAAATGGATGAAATTTGAGTTTCAAAAATAGACTCATTTATGGGTTAGCTAGGTTCGATCTGAATCGATGAATTTGTAAATTTTTGGATTATAAATTAATTAAAGGTTAAGAATGCACCTTTTACTTTGAAGTTTTCACCAAATACAAGTTAAATTCTATTATTTTAGAGCATTCAAAATGAGACCTAACATTCATAAAATATTTAAAATGAACTTTAAGAGGATAGAAATTTGGATGAGTTAAGTTTTCATCTGTTATTTTCACGTAAGTATTGACGTGGTACTAACTAAATATTTTAAGTGATAAATGTGCCACATTATCACATATGCGTGAGGTAATAAGGGACCAACTTTTAAGAATAATATTAAAATAATTTAAATCCTTTTTAAGAATTTTAATTATATTTTTTAATTCATAAATAAATTTATTAATCTAATAATATCAGTTAATTCCTAAAGTCAAAATCCTAATTTGGAATAGCATTTTGACTTTTGGATTTAGAATTTAGTTTTATCCGCTTCATGCACCATGTACCTAATCTAATCAAGCTAAAAATTGTTGCTACTACATACATAATGATGGCTACAATACCTTCATCACATATATCTTTGCTATGTCTCGATTTTGAATTTTCTTATACAGTGGGAAGGTTGGCATTCGTTGTTCCAAAGGTGAATCGCTCACTCCAAGCGCCCTCACACTCCGACCCGATAGAGTAGTGAGGGGGTAAATCATGGTCTGATCTCAGTCAGCTTCTCAACAAGACGGCCCACTCCTTTCGTTGCCGAGATTCGAACCCTGGTCCTTGTTCCAAGTTAACCTTACCAATGATCAACTGAGCTACCCGTGCGAGCAAGGGAAGGCTGGCATTTGTGAGTAGAGAAAGCGAAGGTGGTACGGAGAGAGGGATGATATCCGAAACTTATCAGTGGAGGTGGGGTTAATGGTAATTCGTTACTAGGGAATTTCTCATCCGTGGAGTTACAAACGTAAGATCTCTCTTATTTTTGGGATTAAGACAGAAAAAATAAAAAGGTCATTTATAACTAGCTCCCTATCATTTGCACGATTGATGTTATTTCTCGTGCACTATTGTGACATGAACCAGCTAGAGACAAGACAAGCGTGAAGTAAACATGGCAACACCAGATCAAGTCATTAGATCATAAGATATAGGTATTTAGGGACGAATTGCCCTAGGCCAAGTAGAGGATTGTGATATTTTATCTCACTGCTTTCTTATAATTTAATTGTCCAAATCTAATCAAAATTTAAAAACAAATTTTCTCATGCGAATTTCATTTTAACATCCATTGATTTCAAAATTAGGCTTCATTTGAGTTTTAATTTTAAAGTTGGGCTTCAAACAATTAACATAAAAATAGGGTTTTCAAACTAAAAGCTAATGGATATCAATTGAAATAAATAAAAATATATTTATAGAATTTTCTTTAATCTTTAATCTTTTCTTATAAAAATAGCTAGACTTTGTTTAAGTGAGTTGGATTCATAAAATATGTCTAAATAAATTTTAGGGAGCAAAAAAGTAAAACGAATTAGTTAGGCAATCAAATGATGAAAATAGAAAAAAAAAAGTGGAGCAGATATGAAATTGAAGAGAGATTCAAAGAAATTTAAGTTAAAAATTAAGAACAATAAGAATCAAGCACATTAAGATTAAATAAATCATTGTAATCTTTCATGGTCATTTCAAAGAATTAGAGGCTTAATCACAACATGATCATTTAAACATAATGAATAACTCATTTCATAGTTAAGAAAATTTTCTTTTGGTCTTTACTTGATAGTAAGAGAAACTTCAAGGAACTTTTGGAATGATTTTAGGTCAAGTTTCTATCAAAAAGTGTACTTGATCTTTGAAAAGTCATGACAACTGAACTTTTCAACTTGATTTCTACAAAAATTTGAATGACCTGAAGTTTCGGATTGACTTTATAGGAAAAGGAACAAAGATTTAAATAATTAGTGTTTTTATTAGGCTAAGGGATAGGCTAGCTGAACAAATATAGGGTAATCGAAGGTAAATGTTCGACTACTTAAATGAGTAAAGCAACTAGTTAGTGTAATAATTAATCTGTATGCCTAACAACTATTTGATTTTATTTTCAATATAAATATATCACAAACAAGTTATGGGAAGAACCTTTGACATTCTAGAGATTGTTTACAGTCTTAAGAAGCTTGAGAGAACATCTAAGTGAATGCGTGCTTTGTATAACATATATTGAGTCTTTTTTCATTAGTGTATGTAAATTAGAGAGGTTTTAAGTTCTATATGATTGAAAACAACTAGAGAAATTGCTTGGGATATACATTGTGATGGTATATGTTGATTTATAAATGGTCACTCTCTTCTCATGATAAATAAGATGTTGTATAGAAGTTTCTTCTTTTCCTACTGAATGAATAAGATAATGATTCTCAAATGAAATTTGAGGGGTGGATGTAAGTTAAGGGTTGTTTGGTCAAACTAATATAAGGTTTTGTCTTTTTTTTTCCTACTCTTTTTACTACTATTGTGTTTAGCATGATTTTTTTTATATGAACTTATTATAACTATAGCAGATTTCAGTAAGACTGACTTAGGTCATTAAAGAACAAAATGAACAAGTTAATGGACGTATTGGGTTCAAAGTTTTTAAGCCAAGAGCAAGGTCAAAGAAGACAAGAAAGAGAGTTGGAAGAGAATAGAAGAAAAGCCTGACCAGATTATGAATGACCACACCTCATCCATCCATACTAGGAAGTACAAGTAGGTTAACTTACTAATGCCTTGTCTTCTAGAAATGCAGGGAGCTTACCAAGCAACACTGAGGCCAATCCAAAGGAACAACTCAAGGCATCACACTTAGGAGTGGCAAGCAATTGAAGGAGCCAAATGTTCAAAAAGATAGCCAACAATAGGACAAGGTATAAGACAAAGAAGAAGCGAAGTCATATATATCACCACCTGTTAGAGTAGTGCCCTAAAGGCAATCGCCTTTAAGCGTTTTAATACAAAGTTGTGTACATACTTTATGAATAAATAAAGAAAGGAATATTTCATTAATTTGTTGTTCATTATTTATGAATGGATATTGATCTATAAGCAAATTAATGAAGTCCATGATATATGACATAGCATGAAGGAAATTGTGATGTGATCATACTATCGAAGTTTTCTATCATGTGCAATTATGTCAAGATTCAAATTATCCCTAGTCATAGGATTCTTGGCTGGACATCGGTAATCCGGAGACTAGCACATCTCAAGCTCCTTGATTTGATCAGCGGTGGATCTCGAAACTATAAATATGAGATATTTAGGGTTGAGATGTGAATGCTTACTAGAGGTAGTAAGTACATTGGATGACTGCTATGAGATCATCACATGGATGTCCTATTCTAATGTCGGTGATAATCTCATCATAGCAATGGTGCAAATATCTTTAGACTTGAGGTACTCAAGGATATCTTGAATCTTGATTATGTGCTTTGACTCCATTCCTTGTTGCCTTACATGTGTCGCTCATGGGGTGGTGATTGGATCGATTTGAGGTATTGAAGGTAATTGAGTAGCCAATAAAGAATTCACCACTTCGTGATAGCGAAGATGATACCCATGGCCTCTTGTCGGGTTCATTACTTGGAAATCTCTGGTCGAGTACTTATGTCATGAAGAATGTCTTGATGACATATAAAGTAATGAGTCGTGAGACGAAGCGATATCACTTGACTAGATTTGGCGTAGTCGATCTAGTAAAGTTGACACTTTGCCCATACTCATAACCAAGTGGGGTATAACATGGTGAAAGGACGAATTGCATAGTAATTGTCTATGGAAAGGTTCGTGATATGGTTCATGATGAATATAGGTTCATTCGTCAAACCAATTACTTTCCGATCAATTGGGGTCATGATGTGTTGCTAGATACCGCTCATGACTTGCTCGATTAAGTGTTAATCTAAGTGGCCAACATAACCAGAACCTAATGGATCACACGCATAAGAGTGATTCGGAGAATTTGTAAAATAGTTTTGGATAGAGATCCAATAAATGGAGAGCAATAGGATTAAATGGATCCCGATGAGATCCAGATATGTCCCGATAAGATCGCGACATCGATATTCTTTGAGACAGGTCTTGGTGTTTTTCCATCTTTGGGACCGATGCACCGACCCCAGTGTGACTAGACCACTTCAGCATTATCTATATATATATATATATATATATATATATATATCTTATTAATTAATTAAGTAATTAATTAATTAATTAATATATATATATGTGTTAACGTGGAAGGAGAAGAATGAAGCTTATCTTTTAACCTTTTATATATATATATATATATATATATATAAAGGCTAACGTGGAAGCTTCATGACCATTAGCTTTTAATGTGTCTTTAAAGAGTTAAAAGACATATGGCTAAAATAAGAAAAAAGAGCATGATGATCGTGGGTTTTGGAAGAAAGGTTTGGAAGATAAAAGGTTTTTTCTCTTCATTCATCTTCATCATCGATCATCACTCTCCATCATCTTCTCCAAGCTCCTCTTCATCGTTTCTCCATAGCTCTCCAAGAATAAAGGTAAGATCTAGCAGTCTTTATTTTATTCTAGCTATTCTCAGGTCAAAGGGTTTGCCCTGGTTAGGTTCTCCGATCTCTGCGTGGATACCGTTAGAGACGGTCTCTTTTGGTCGTTATGGTTTGACATTGTTATATAGACACATGGATCCTGGCTTTCGGGAAGGTCTCGGAATAAAAAATTTTGTTTTTCGCACCGTATTCATGTGATGTACACACCGGGATTTTCCTACAGTGGTATCAGAGACACTTGTGTCGTATATAACGAAGAAATCATAACAAGGTTGGAGCTGCCTATTGGTTGTGACGATGATGCATGTTGACTGTGTTAAATTTGAAATCAGTGTAGCAATATTGTTTTTGAAATTTTATTTCCCAGATGTGCTCATAAGATGTTGTTGAATATGTCTGTGAAAGAACAGAATTTATCAATGTGATTTGATATGGTTTTTCTAATTTATTCCCTAATGTTCTGGTTGCTGTGTTTATGCACATTCCTTGAACAGGCATGCTTATAAATTCGAGAATAAATTATAGAAAATTTTTTTTTCGTATTTTCTTTCACCGACATGTCTCTAAGATGTTTATAAATGTCTACGATGATGGAAAAATGTTTTTGAGGTTATTTACTATTTATTTGAGAATTTATCGTGTGCTTCTGGGAATAACTGTGTTGAGGAACACAGATTCTACATTGGCTTGGTTGCTGAGGTTGGTTGAGTTTTTGTTGGAAATAAATCCTTAAAACATTCATGGAGCATTTTGTGAACATGTTGTAACCTCAGTAAGTTTCTCAGAATTTATTGAAATTGTTTCAATGAGTTTTTCAAGCAAAAGACAAAGCTTGGTAGTTTTGAGAAAGTTGTTGGAACTGTTTTGTTTGGAATGATTAATGGTGTAGTTTTCGGTTCCAATGCCTTGGATCATTTTTAATGTGATTAAAAATATGTTACATTGATGTTGTATGCTTTCCAAACTGATTTTCTTGAAATTGGGTTTCCAAAAAATTTTCGGATGTCAAATGTGTCTCATTAGCGTCTCGTTAGTATATTTCCTTGTCTTGATTGTTTTGGCTGTCACCAATTTTGTGACAAGTGTCGAAGTAGTCTTGATAAAGTGTAGACTACCTAGAGATACTTAGGGTGATAGTTTGATATTCGCAAAATTATTTGGAAATCTAAGTGAATAATAGTGTATTCATCAATTTCAAGTTTTTCATGTATAGTATGATTATACATGGTAAGCTATGTGAGCATGCAAGTCGACTTATGCATGTATAAGTCGACTTATATTTTTAAAATTGCTCTCTAATCGGCTAATTTCTCAATCCGTGCAGTCCCAATTCACAATACCAAGTGTAATACACTTTACTTTGATGTACCAATGAAACACTTTCATTATATCATGCTTACCATGTATAATCATACTATACATGAAAAACTTGAAATTGATGAATACACTAAAAATCCTAAGCTCTTCTCTTCATCAACGATCTTCAAGCTCTCTTCTTCTCTAAGCTTTCTTGATTGGCTGAGAAATCTGAAATTGTTCTCAGATCGAGGAACTGGCTATGTCCTAGATGTTCCACTTCTGATCCACTTCTTTGTTGATCTTGCTATCAAGAAGGATAGCAAGCGATGCTAAATGGTGGACTCTACTTCTTCCGTTCAAAGAAAAGAAGCGAAGAAGAAAAGTCTAAGAAACCAAAAGGAAGTACAATGAAAACCAAAGAAAGCGCACCAAAAGGAACTTGTTTCCATTGTGGCAAGACCGCCACTAAAGCTTAAAGCAGTAAAGTCTATCTGGAAGAATTGAAGCGAAGAAGGCATCGGATGCCTCGGCTCCTTGGTATCTTTTTCATTGAGGTTAATCGCTTCGACCATAACATATGGGTATTAGATACGGTTGTGGCTCACACATATGCAATGATACGCAGCCCTCGGGACGATGAGCGACTCGTGAAGGAGAACTAGACTGCGTGTAGGAAATGGAGCAAGAGTTCTTGTGTTGGGACTCGATCCGGAACCGGATCCCAACCGAAAAACGAATGTGAACGGAGGAAGCAGAATCGAATGGAAGCGAAACAATAACTAATCGAACCAAGCGAACAGATTTGAGCTTAAAAGATATCTGAATCTGAAGCAAAACGAAGCGCTAATCGAATCTGAGAATCGAAGCGGATCACGCAATGATCGAACCAAAGCAAACACATCCGACATCAGGAAATAAAGAACAATGAAAAGCGTCGCGTTGGAGATCTAAACTAAGACATATTCCAAAATCCGGTATAATTTTTTTCTTATTCTCATTTCTTACATCAATCACATCCATATAATTTCCATAGGAAATTTAATCTTAAATCAAAACTTAGCAATCATACAAAATCTTATACAAATCCATACAAATCTCAAATTACACTATATTCTTATTTTATCGAAATTTCGAAGATAACTGGTACGCTTTAATCCTAACCCAAACTGCGAGGGTAAAGAAATACACTTAAAAGCCAAGCGGATGTAGAATCATCGGACTCTCCCATCAGGAATCAAACACCAAATGAGCGCAAACCTAAATCTAATACTTCCATAATTCTCACTTCAATACCAAACTCATATACAAATTTCCAAATCATATACAATTTCTTACTCTCAAACATTGGTCATAATCTTCATACATTCGAAAACATCATAATCACTTAATGGAAATTCAAACCATTTACAAAATATTCCAAATCTCAATATTTCCACAACCATACTAACGATGCAAAAGCGGACCATAAGCCTTCACATTCTTTCATCCGATCTCCCGTCAAACACGGAGATGGGGATGAAAGGGGTGTTCAGCTAAATGGATAACACATTTATAAATCGATAAATAAGCGGAAATCATTTTCACAAGCTTTTGCCAAAAGGCGTAGTTTTCAAACTTTTAACTTTCAAATATTTTCTCAAACCCTTTTCAATTTTCCAAACTTTACATATCAAATTTCTAAAATTTTCTGGTTAAAATCCCTTTTTCTCAAAATTTTCTCATAAACATCAATGCAATCACATCGGAGAAATTTCATGCACATAAACAAAATCAAAATCACAAAACATATCAAAATGGTGCAGTTCGGTCCAAAGCGAGCGTCTTGCACATTCTCGCATAGCGGTCACATGCGATCGTGAGCGAAACGTCTACACTTTCCCGTATAGCGGTCCAGTGTAGCCGTGAGGGAGTCCGAAATCGGAGCTCCGTGCCACTAGCGGGCAGCCGGGTGAAGGCTATACAAATAGAGACAACGCTGACTCACCAAAGGACCTAACCGAACCCACATAACACGTAAACGAAAACAAAGATTCGAATTGCCCGAAGGCACTTTTCCAAAATCTTACTTTTCTTCAAATTTTCCACAAAATGCATACAACTCAATTTATTCAATCTATCGTTCACTAAATTCAACAATCAAATCATTCAATCAAACAATAATTTCAGCAATTGAATAATGCATACACAACAAATGTACTTTCAGAAGTTTCTATCAATTTATCAAATCATTTAAAACAATGAATTTAAGCTTATAAAAATTTTCCAGAAAACATTCGGAAATCATAATTTCAAACATTTACAAAACAATAATTTATCAAAATTTCACATTTTTGCTATCTTTAATTTTCTAAAATTCTTATTAAGCTTACAGATCAAAATATAAATATGCTACCCACCTCGAATTAATGCCAGAAGCTTGTCCAAATTCGTCAATTCTCCAAATTCCTCCTTCCTTCTTTAACTTAAAATTCCTAAGCCATAAATATCCAAATTCATCACTAATTCAAGCAATCTAAACCGTCAATTTCACAAAACCCTAATTCTCAAAATTTGACATAACCCCACTTTCAAATTAATCCAAAATTAAGCATCATCTAAACAAAATCTCTAAAAATTAACTTCATAAAACTCAAATCCATAACAATATCAAGCTAAAACAACCGACAAAATTCATCAAAATTCAAAACTCAATTTTCTCTCTTACCTTCTCTCTCTAGATTTGGATTTTAAGCTCCAAAGACAAGCTTTCCTTTTCTTGCTTCATCCAAACAATGGAGGAGCTTGGAGATGAGAGAATCGTGTACAACTATAGAGAAGCTTGGGAAATCTCACCTTTTAAAGAAAATTTCACTCCTCTCATCTCTCTACACAACACCGTCGAACATCACTCCCCAAAATCCTCTAATATATTCATGTCTTTAACTTTAAAAGACATTAAAGACTTAAGGATGGGAGGAGTCCACGTGGATGGCACTAAACCATGAAATATCAAAGTAAAAAGAACATTTGACTTAGTCAATCCTCTCATGCTTATCATCAGCGTGTTCTACTCTTTATTCTCTTCTTTCATTATCTAGATTCTTCCATACACGACAATTCATCCCATTGCTTGATGCCATGTCATTTAAAATTTGATTAAAAGACCAAAATGCCCTTGACTTGTTACTTTAAGTCATGTTCACTTGCGGGTCTGATTCGCACTATCAATTTGAAGGAATTTGTCAAAACTTCCTTCTCGAGAAATGTTCCTCTCAAACATACGAATCCAACGCCACTGACCGCGCTCAATTCCAATTACTACATCAAAAGTTATACTCAAAACAGTTCGGGTATATCCATATTCTAACACATTTTCCATGTATGATTATTTCCGTACAAAATTTCACATTCTTAATCTCAGAATTGAAACTCAATGTCTTCATAACAATTGTATCCTTATGTCTCTAGTTTAATTCAAAACAAGAATCACCTCATTTCGACTCCCAGATCAAAAGTTATGCTCAAAATACTCTCAGGTGTACCCAATTTGAAAATTACACCCTAATCCGAACTTAAATTCAAAACTTAAAAGTCTTAGGGGCAAAATTGACATTTCATTTCTTCATATGATTTGTAGCCCCTTGTCTTAGCTTTATTTTGCCTCAAGAATCGCTTCAATCGGATCTCTGTAGATCCCGAATTTCACAAAACACTGAACTATTCTGGAAAATTTCCCGACTCACTTTGATTAAATTAATCACCATTAATTTAATCTCAAAAATTCACAAATTTCTATGAGAATGTAGATAATTGTCTTAGAAATCTAACGCCGCAAGAATCAACTCAATCGGATGTCGGACGGAAAAGATATGAGCAAAATAGTAAACAAAGGTCAGATTGGAGGAGGAAGCAAGAAAACTAAAGGAGCAAAAGCAGCGTCAGATTAGGCGAGGTCACCACGGTGACGCGTCGCCTGGTGACGCTTGCCAAGCTTCGCCGTCACCCTGGTGACGCGTCGCCCTAACAGCAGGGTGATACATTTTCTTTTTTTCACATAAAACTTCCAAAATTCATAACTCTTAATCCCGAACTCCAATTTTGACAAACTTTATGTCTACAGAAAGCTCTTAACATAATCTACAAGTTTCCAAAAGACCATTTTTCTCAAATTATGCCTAAATCAAAAGTCAACTTTCAAAGACCAAAAAGTCAACTATTTCACAATTTTTTTATATTTTCACTTTCTCTTTTTATTCATGATTTTCAACTTAATTTCAATCAACTCATCCACTTAATTTCATAAACCATACCAATCCACTCGAAACCTCAAAGATATCAAAATCAGATCATTTCTTTTCTTCTCAATATTCTTTAAATTTTAAGTCATCTCTTATACAAGACATACACAAAGCACTCCTTAAATTTCATTTTCATAATTCAAATTTTCACAAAGATCGGGGTCCAACATCTTTGCATTAGTAGTAGGCACTTATTTTGTCACTCCCGGTGAGCTTGTAATTAAATTGGATGAATGCTATTTTGTACTGTTTTAACAAAGAACATATTATCATTTCTTGTTTAAATAGAGCTGGTTTCCATTTGACTTTTAGTAACAATGGTTGTTCTATTAGTTTGAATGGAATGCTTTATGGTCTTGGTACATTATCGATGGAATTTACATATTAGATATGTCACATCCAATTATGAATGTCAATGACACGAAAAGGCGTAAGCGAGATAATTTAAAATCAACTTACTTATGGCATTGTCGCCTTGGCCATATAAATGAGAGACACATAGCTAAGCTCCATGAGAGTGGAAGTTTAGGGTCATTTGATTATGAATCATATGACACGTGTGAATCTTATTTATTAGGCAAGATGACTAAGTTACCCTTTAAGGGAAAGGGTGAGCGTCTGTTGGAGTATTAGACCTAATACATTCGGATGTATGTGGTCCGATGTCCATCCATGCTAGAAGTGGTTGTCTTTACTTCATTACCTTTATCGATGATTATTCTCGATATGGGTACTTTATATCGATGAGATACAAATCAAGCATTTGAAAAGTTCAAACAATTGAAATGAAGTAGAAAACCAACTTGGGAAAAGTATCAAGACATTACGATCCGATCGTGGTGGGAATACTTAGACCAACGATTTTAGATTATCTCGAGATAATGGGATTTTATCTCAATGGACTCCTCCTTACACACCACACATAATGGTGTGGCGAAAGGAGAAATCGAACCTTGTTAGACATGGTACTATCGATGATGGGCTTTGCAAAGTTACCAAAATCCTTTTGGGGATATGCACTCGAGACAATTGTTTATTTGTTAAATGAGTTCCATCAAAGACAGTTGATGTTACTCCATATGAGATGTGGACTAAAAAGACCCTATCTTACTTATTTGAAAGTTTGGGGTTGTCACCTTATGTGAAGCGGATACGATCGAGATAAACTTGATGCAAAGTCTGACAAGTGTTTGTTTGTAGGATATCCTAAAGAAACAATCGGATATCAATTCTACCTTGTTGAGGAACAAAAGGTGTTTGTTTCAAAACATGCTGTCTTTTAGAGAAAGAGTTTCTTTACAAGAAGGCGGTGGGAGCAAAATTGAACTTGAAGAAGTTCAAGATGCTCGAACAGATCTTGAATCAACTGCTTGAACTCAAGCCGTGACTCATATGGATGAAGTAACATTCAACCTTCTACAACACACAAAATTTGTAGGTCACGTAGGATACGCTCTGTTCTGAGAGATATGGATTTCGTGAATGAAGCAGAATGACGTATTGCTCATAGAAGATAATGAGCCTACCACCTATGAAGAGGTCTTGAAGAGTTGAGTCTAAGAAATGGCTTCATGCCATGAAGGTGAAATGGATTCCATGTATGAAAACCAAGTATGGACTTTCGTTGAGGCACCCGAAGGAATAAAACCTATAAGGTGTAAATGGGTTTTCAAAAAGAAAACCGACATGGATGGTAATGTGATTACCTATAAAGCAAGGCTTGTGGCTAAAGGTTTTCGTCAAAGACAAGGAGTTGACTACTGACGAGACCTTGACCGAGAGCAATGCTTAAATCCATTAGGATACTCTAGCCATTGCCATTCATTATGATTATGAGATATGGCAAATGGATGTGAAGACAGCTTTCCTAAATGGAAATCTAGCTGAGGATGTGTATATGACACAACCAGAGGGCTTCACGTTCTATGATGGCGAAAAGGTATGCAAGCTTCAGAAATCCATCTATGGATTGAAACAAGCATCCAGGAGTTGGAATATCCGTTTTGATGAGGTAATCAAAGAGTTTGGTTTCTCACAAAATCCGGATGAACACTGTGTGTATAAGAAGGTTAGTGGGACTGCAATCGTATTCCTTGTGCTATATGTAGATGACATATTATTACTAGGAAACGATGTCTCTATGCTACAATCTGTGAAGATTTGGTTGTCCAAACAATTTGCCATGAAAGACCTTGGTGAAGCAACTTATATCCTTGGGATAAAGATTTATAGAGATAGATCAAAAAGGTTGCTTGGTCTTTCACAATCAACGTACATAGACAAGATGCTAAAGAGGTTTAGCATGGAACAATTCAAGAGAGGTACCTTCCGTGACTCATGGGATAACACTCGAAATCTATGTGTCTAAGACACAAGATGAGAGGATTCGCATGAATATGATCCGTATGCATCTGCGATAGGATCTATCATGTACGCTTATACTATATCTGAGACCAAGTATCATATACTCTATGTATTACTGACGGATACCAATCGGATCGATGAGGGTCACTGGGTGGCGATCAAGAATATCCTCAAGTACTTGCGAAGGACTAAGGATGTTTTCTTGATATATGGAGATGGAGATCTCAAAGTGGCGGGTATCTGAGATGTTAGTTTTCAACTGATAAGGATGATTCTAAATCCCAATCAGGTTATATATTCACCTTGAGCGGTAGGCGGTCGGTTGGAAGAGTTCAAACAAGAGACAATCGTCGATTCAACAAGCGAGGCAGAGTACATTGCCGCTTGAGGCAAAGCAAAGGAAGTAGTTTGGATCAAAAGTTCATTACTAAACTTGGTGTGGTTCCTAGCTATGATGGGTCCATACAGTTGTATTGTGACAATAATGGGGCTATTGCGCAGGCGAAGGAACCAAAGTCTCATCAACGATCCAAACACGTACTCCGCAGATATCATCTGATTAAGGAGATCATTGGATGAGGTGATGTCCAGATAGAGAGAATTCCAACCGAGCAAAATATTGTTGATCCGTTGATAAAGCCATTATCACATAAGAGTTTTGATTCTCATGTACTCGCCTATGGTATTAGATATTAGGGCGATTCAAGTGGGAGATTTTGTTAGAGTAGTGCCCTAAAGGCAATCGCCTTTAGCTTTTGTACAAAGTTGTGTACATACTTTATGAATAAATAAAGAAAGGCATATTTCATTAATTTGTTGTTCATTATTTATGAATGGATATTGATCTATAAGCAAATTAATGAAGTCCATGATATATGACATAGCATGAAGGAAATTGTGATGTGATCATACTACTAAGATTCCTATCATGTGCAATTATGTCAGTATCTAAATTATCCCTAGTCATAGGATTACTGAAAATGGACATTGATAATTCGGAGAGACTAGCACATCTCAAGCTCCTTGATTTGATCAAGCAGTGGATCTCAGAAACTATAAATATGAGATATTTAGGGTTGAGATGTGAATGTTTACTAGAGGTAGTAAGTATATTGGATGACCTGCTATGAGATCATCACATGGATGTCCTATTCTAATCTCAGTGATAATCTCATCATAGCAATGGTGCAAATATCCTTAGACTTGAGGTACTCAAGGATATCTTGGATACTGATTATGTGCTTTGACTCCATTCCTTGTTGCCTTACACAGGTCGCTCATAGGGTGGTGATTGGGTACAGTTTGAGGTATTCAAAGGTAATTGAGTAGCCAATAGAGAATTCACCACTTCTGTGATAGCAGAAGATGATACCCATGACCTCTTGTCAGGGTCATTACTTGGAAATCTCTGGCCGGAGTACTTATGTCATGAAGAATGTCTTGATGACATATAAAGTAATGAGTCCCGGAGAAGAAGCGATATCACTTGGACTAGATTTGGCGTAGTCGATCTAGTAAGAGTTGACACTTGCCCATACTCATAACCAAGTGGGGTATAGCATGGTGAAAGGACGAATTGCGATAATTGTCTATGGAAAGGTTCGTGATATGGTTCATGATGAATATAGGTTCATTCGTCAAACCAATTACTTTCCGGTCAATTGGGGGTCATGATGTGTTGCTAGATACCGCTCATGACTTGCTCAGATTAAGTGTTAATCTAAGTGGCCAACATAACCAGGAACCTAATGGATCACACGCATAAGAGTGATTCGGAGAATTTGTAAAATAGTTTTGGATAGAGATCCAATAAATGGAGAGCAATAGGATTAAATGGATCCCGATGAGATCGGGATATGTCCCGATGAGATCGCGACATCGATATTGCTAAGACAGGTCTTCGGTGTTTTTTCCATACTTGGACCCGGTACGACCGACCCCAGTGTGACTGGACCACTTCAGCATTTTATATATATATATATATCTTTTTAATTAATTAAGTAATTAATATATATATATATATGTGTGTGTTAACGTGGAAGGAGAAGAATGAAGCTTATCTTTTTAACCTTTTATATATATATATATATAAAGGCTAACGTGGAAGCTTCTTGACCATTAGCTTTTAATGTGTCTTTAAAGAGTTGAAAGACATATGGCTAAAATAAGAAAAAAGAGCATGATGATCGTGGGTTTTGGAAGAAAGGTTTGGAAGATAAAAGGTTTTTTCTCTTCATTCATCTTCATCATCGATCATCACTCTCCATCATCTTCTCTAAGCTCCTCTTCATCGTTTCTCCATAGCTCTCCAAGAATAAAGGTAAGATCTAGCAGTCTTTACTTTATTCTAGCTATTCCCGGGTCAAAGGGTTTGCCCCGGTTAGGTTCTCCAATCTCTGCGTGAATACCGTTAGAGATGGTCTCTTTTGGTCGTTATGGTTTGACATTGTTATATAGACACATGGATCCTAGCTTTCGGGAAGGTCCCGGAACAAAAATTTTTGTTTTCCACACCGTGTGCATGTGATGTACACACCGGGATTTTCCTACACCACCACCCTACAACCTTAAGATTCCATATCCCTAAAGGGTGAGACAATATCAAGTCGACACTCAATTCTCCAAATTTTTGGAGAAGTTTAAGAAACTTCAGATTAATTTATCTTTGGTGGAAGCATTGGAGTGTATGCCCAAGTATGTGAATTTTCTTAATGACATATTGACACACAAATGCACTTAGGAGGAAAATCAGATGGTGACCTTGACGGAGAATTGTAATTTGATCATTACAAGCACAATGCCTTCAAAACTACAAGATCTAGGAAGTTCTACTATTTCATGTGTTATTGGTGATTTTCAATTTTCTAAATGCTTAAGTGATTTAGGTGCAAATATCAATTTGATGCTTTTGTCTATTTTTTAAGAAATTGGGGCTAAGAGACATCAAGCCAACATCCATGCTTATTCAACTTACGGATCAAACCATCAAGAGGCCATTTGGGTAGTAGAAAACGTTCTGATAAAAGCAGATAAATGTATAGTTCCAGTTGAAGAAGATAGGAATTGTCCATTGATTTTGGGTAGGCCTTTTATGAATATTGGTAGAGAATTAGTCGATGTGCATGAAGGAAAACTAGTTTTGAGAATTGGTGATGAGCAGGTTGAATTCAATATGACTAAATCTTTGAAGTAAATGGATGGAAGTGCTTGTATGAAGTTGATGTTGTGGATGATTGTGTGAAGGAGGTTGAAAAGGAAATTGAAAAGGAAGTTAAGAAAGCTTTTGAAGTGCATAAGGATGAGATTGTGAGTGAAGGGGAATTGTGTGAGGAGGGCAAGCAAGAGAAGTTAAAGAGAGCAGATGCACCCATACCACCTTTCATTATAAAGCCTCCTACTGTAGAACTAAAACTCTTACCTTCTCACCTAAGATACACATTTCTATGCAAATATCACACCTCACCCTTTATCATTTCCAACCAATTGGATTTGAGCAAGAAGAGAAAGTGGTAAAGACCATTAAGAAGAGGATGAGAGCCATAGGATTGCAAATTTCTTATGTTAGGGGGATTAGCCCCAATGTGGTGATACATAGGATTAACCTTGAAGAAGGATACAGGACAATGAGAGAAAGGAAAATGCAAACATGCAAGGTTAAATCCAAACATGCAAGAGGTTATGAAGGAGGATGGGGTGAATCTTTTAGATGTAGGTATTATATACCCAATTTTAGATAGTGAGTAGGTGAGTCTAGTGCAATTTATGCCTAAAATGGGAGGCATGATAGTGATGGAGAATAAAAAAGGCGAACAGATTTCCACTAGAACTAGCATAGGTTAGAGAGTGTGTATTGACTATAGGAAGCTCAATTTGGACAACAAGAAAGAGTACTTCCCATTACCTTTTGTGGACCAAATGGTTAAGAGGGTGGCTGGCCATGCTTTTTATTATTTTCTTAATAGATATTCATGATACAATCAGGTGTTTATATACCTATAGGACCAAGAGAAAACCAATTTCACTTGTCCTTACGGGACTTTTACTGATAGGAGGATGTCTTTTGGTCTATGCAATGCACTAGCCACATTCCAAAAGGTACATGATGGCCATCTTTGCAAATATGAATAAGGACTTCATGGAGGTATTTATGGATGACTTCTTTATTTTTGGAGACTCTTTTGATCATTGCTTGTTTAATTTGGATAAAGTATTACAAAGATGCAAGGAGTCTCATTTAGTCTTGAATTGAGAGAAGTGTCATTTCATGGTCTAAGAGGGAATAGTTTTGGGGCTATAAGATCTCATACAAAGGGATTAAGGTAAATCGAGCTAAGACTAAAGTGATTGAAAAGCTCCCACCACCTCCTACCAACATCAAGGGAATTTGAGCATTCCTTGGTCATCAGATTCTCTGAGCGATTCATCAAGGACTTTTCTCTTACTGTTATACCTTTAACTACCTTATTAGTTAAAGATGTGTCTTTTAAGGTTTGACGATGATTGGTTAGATGCTTTTAATAGGCTAAAGATGGCACTTACAATAGTACCTATTTTAACATCACCAAATTGGTCACTTGCCTTCGAGATTATGTGTGATGCAAGCGACCATGTTATTGGTTGTGTACTCAGATAACAGAAGGAGAAGAGGTTACATGCAGTTTACTACACCAACAATACCTTGACAAGAGCACAATTGAACTACACCACCACTTAGAAGGAGTTGCTTGCAATGGTATTTACATATGAAAAATTTTGTTCTTACCTTTTAGGCTCATAAGTTATTATTTACAGATTAGGCGATGTTGCGTTACCTCTTTACAAAGAAGGACGCTAAGGTTAGGCTCATCTGATAGGTGCTTTTGCTCCAAGATTTCAACATTGAGATTAAGGACAAAAAAGGAGCAAAAAACGTTATAGCTGACCACTTATTGAGACTTGAAGGGGCACAAAGTGAAGAAAAGAGGAAATTGACGAGGAAATTGACGAGCGTTTTCCTAACAAGGATTTAGTGATGGTAGAAAATCCTTTTCTTCCTTAGTTTGTAAATATTGCTAATTATCTCTCAGGTCATATTCTTCCCCCTAATCTCTTGCATCAATAAAAGAAGCATCTCTTATTTCAGTGCTCTTGTTATTTTTAGGATTAACTTGTGTCATATGTTTAACATATGTTGATAGTTTGATTCACAGATGTGTCCCTGAAGATGAAATGCGTGAAATTTTGACTCAATATCATAGCTCAGTTTATACCAGACACTATGGAGTGAATAAGATGGCTGCTCACATTTTGGAGTGTGGATTTTACTAGCCAACTTATTCAAGGATGCCCGAAATTTTGCATTACATTGTGATAGGCTCCAAAGAGTGGGCAATATTTCGAAGAGAGATGAGATGTCAATTTCAAACATCATAGAGGGGGAAATATTTGATGTGTGGGGTTTGGATTTCATGGGACCATTATCATCTTCCTTAGGTAACTCTTGTATATTAGTTAGAGTTGATTATGTGTCTAGGTGAGTCGAAGTAATAGCTACTCCAACATTGATGGTAAGGTGGTGCAAAGGTTCATCAAGAAGATCATTACTAGATTTAGGGTGCCTAGAGCTACCATAAGTGATGGTGGGAGCCACTTTAGCAATATTTTTTAGAAGAGATGATGTTCATCATAGAGTGGCAACCCCTTACCATGTACAAATGAGAGGCCAAGTGGACGTGGTGAATAGTAAGTTGAAGAAGATTTTGTAGAAGGTAGTGAACACTTCAAGGAAAGATTGGGCTTTGAAGCAGGATGATACATTAGGGGTAGCTTCCAAAACTCTCATAGATACAACTGTAACATCCCGTCCCCTTATTAAGGGTTAATACCCGAACTTTCGATATTTGTGAACTCAAAGAGAGGTTAAGGAAATGCATTCTCTTGCTCATGCACCATACTAACATATAAGCACATAGATACGAAATGCTTTAGCATAAAAAGTGGTACATGCATTTATTGACAACTTCTAGGTATAAATGGTTTTAAATGTGATTTTATTGAAATGAGGAGTAGAAGGAGTAGAAAGAGTGATCTTGGTATGAGTCGTGATGAGGAAAGATTTAGAAACAAGATTGGTAGTGATCTGGAAAATATTCACTGAATATACTTTAGTCATTTAGCCACAACGTTTTCTCTAGTAATTCAAATGAGATGATTCTTAATTTGGATTAAACTAAAGATATATGGCTACTTTTTGTGTGAAGACATCGAATTTCAATTCTGTGTCTAAGAGTCTCAAATATTGTCATGAAGTGAAGAATTGGGTGCAGTGTTGGTGTATGAACGAAAAATTTGTCTTCAAACTTTCGGGGGCAAATCTGGACTTAATCTAGATATATTTTGGCAAAGTTGTCTTCTGGAAAGTTGTATATCTTTCTTTTATCTTTCCAACGGTATAAATTTTGTAAATTTTGGACATCTGAGTCAAACGTTATGCGTCTTATAAGTGGAGATGTTCGGGCGTAAAAGCAGGCCTTGAGAAAAAGCAGGCGCGAAAAAGCAGATGAAAGAAAAGTGGGACAATATAGAAGTTAGACAATAGAATTGGCCTTTGAGGTCTCCATAGAAGTTGTATATATTGAAGTCTTCTTTTCAATGGTCAAAAAACTAAGTCAATTGGACATCTTTAGAAAAAGTTATAGCATTCGTACTGAGACATGTACATTTCATGTGAGGGCAGAAACGTGTTAGAGTCTTTTGGCCATAACTTCTTCTTTGGACTTCCAAATGACTTGATTCTTGAACCATTGGATTAGTAAGACGTTTCCCTACCTCTCCACCAAGAATAATAGTCAGATGAAACTAATGGAGAAAGATTTAGTGAAAAGAGTGAGACGGGTACAGTGAGTATGCTCTTAAAGGATATGAACTAGTGTTATCCCACTGAACATACTTCAGTGTTTTAATGATATCTTGATTTGTAGAAATCAAAATGAGATGATTTCTGATTCGTGGTGAACTAGAGACATGGAGCTACAAATGGTATGAAGGACTTGGAATCTGATTCAGTCTCTAGGATGTCTAAAATTCTTATGGAAGTTATGCATAGTGTACTGTTATGGAAAAGAACAGTTCAAAATGTTTAAAGTGTAACTTCTGAATCACTGAACCGGACTGAATGCTTTTAGTGATATTAGACCCATAAGACAATAGAGAAGAGTTTTCTAGAAGAAAGTGATGTGTAAGAATGGTCAAGGATATTTCTGGCAAGACACTAAAGTTTAAAAGAACATAAGCCTATAAGGTAGGATAAAATGGACTTTTTGGACTCATTAAGGGCATAAATGGAAAAGGAGAAGTATGGTCTGGCTTATAAATTAAGGAGAGAACGAAAATGGACAAAAAAAGAAATATCATGAAGAAGAAAGAGAAATCGAGAGAAGAAGAAAGAAAGAGAGAGAAAGAAGAGATCAAGCTAGGGTTTTAATTTCCTTAGCCTTTAAGAGAGATTTTAAAGTTGTTCAAGAAGAGAATAAGGAAGATGAAGATAAGAGCTTCCATTTGAGATAAAGATCTCTTTTTGGTGATGAATCAAGGTAAGATCTTTCTGACTCTTTTGGATTTTTGGAAGGATTCTAACTTATGGAGTTTAGAAATTGGTTGGGTGTAAATGTCCTATAATCAATTTTGGGGATTTTGCATTGTGAAATTTTTAAGTGGATTTCTATTGAAAGAGATTTGGTTTGTTTTAGGTAACCAAGAGAATTCTACCCAAGAACAAGGAGAGAGACAAATTGACTTAAAGTTTTGCAAGACAACTAGGTTGTGCAGGTCGAGTGTCCACATTCTAACGTTCCAGAACTGGGAAGCAAATGCTATTTTGGAGCATACTGTAAGTAGACCTAGATGGTCTCACCTTATTATTGTTTGTTTATGTTATAAATTGAATGATTATGACTAATGATGAATGTGTCTGGATTGTTGAAATTCGGACAATGAAGGTCCGAAGAAGGTGCTATATGAATGAGATATTGAAGTGTTAATTGTATGTGAATGTGATTGTTAAATGTGCATTTGTATTTAGATATGAACGAAAATTGTGAATGTGCATATGAATGCAAAAGTATGCTCAGCATCTGTGCTGAATGTCGAACTAAGGTCCGATGATGAATGTGATCAAAATGTGAATGTGCGACATTCATTACATGAATGCATGTAAGATAAAGGAAGTTATGACCAGAGTAGCCAGGACAAAGAGCTTAAAGCTCGGAATGTGAATAGAGCCTGCTCGAAAAGTGATTGTCCCGATATCCACTAAGGGATATGGGACGTATACAACAAAGCTCGACATCCATGAAGGGATGAGCTGGAAAAAGGCACTCGGTCATAACGACAATAATAAATGAAAATTAGTCTCATGTGCATTGCATATGCATAATGAAAAATGTGATTTTTGATACAAAGTATGATTGATTGAATGTACTGTATGTGAAATAATGTGATATGTGAATGATTTGTTATGTGATTGAGTGAGCCATCAATGATGGTCACTTACTAAGTTCGCAAAACTCACCCAAAAATTGCAAATATTTTTCAGGATTCAGAAGAATACCCCGTTAGGCCAACGAGAGTATACCTACAACATTCAAGTGAAGGATAGAAGTCGGGATCAGTTCGCGTCTGCATTGCATGTTTATATTTTTGTATTAAATTGTTTATTCTGCAATTTCCGTATGAATTGTAATTTTAAATGATTCCAGTGTTTGTATTTGTGAAAGGACCAAATGGTCATATGGGAATTTTGTAAATGACATTATATGGTGGAAAAGGGCTTATGCCCTATTTGATTATTGACTTCCGTATGTGTGTTTGTAAAAAGGAAAAAAAATATATACTGAATTTTGATTGATCGAGTGCTTAGCACACCACCCTCGCGGGGCACGATCTCGGATATCACCAGCAATTTCGGGTCTGGGTCTTGCGGAAATGGGGTGCTACATACAACACCATATTGCCTTGTGTATGGAAAGGCTTGCCATTTACCATTGAGGTTAGAGCATAAAGCCTATTGGGCAATTAGAAAATTGAACATGGAATGGAAGCTAGCAAGAGAGAAGAGATTGTTATAACTTGATGAATTGGAAGAGTTAAGATAGTTAAGATATGATGCATATGAAAATGTCAAGTTGTATAAGGAAAGGGATAAAAAGTGGCATGATGGCCACATTAAGAAAAAAGGAATTCAATAGTGGGGACTTAGTGCTTTTATTCAATTCATGACTTTGGAAATTTCCTAGAAAGCTCAAATCAAGATGGAGTGGCCCATTCAAGGTTATTCAAGTGTTTCCCCATGGAGCTTCAGAGTTAGAAAATGAAAAAGGTGAAACTTTTAAGGTTAATGAGCATAGGTGCAAGCTTTACTTTGGAGGGCCATTCTTATAAGAAAAGGAACTACTTTCTTTCCTTTCACTCACTCTTTATGATTTCATATGGAATGGTCAAGCTAATGACCTTAACTTAGCATGTTTGTCTTTCATCTATTTGTCTTTGTATTAGTGTGGTTTTGTTTTGATTTGATAATATTTAGTTTGATTTAACTTGTTTCATCCTTCATTCTTATGTTGTTTAGGTCCCCAATGATATGTTTGAGGTTACTTGAAGATATATTGTGCATCATAACTTGTTGGAGACCAAAGGACAAGAGGAAAAGCACGCCACTTCCATCGACACCACCACCATAAACACATCTTGCCCTTAATCTCTTCTATTATTGTTTTCGTGTTTTTTTTCATGGTGTTGTTTGTTGGTTGTGGATGTTCTCTTTACATATTGAAGACAACGTTTTGTTCAAGTGTGGGGAGGTAATCTTTGCATTTTTGCATGTCATTTAGGATGCATGTTAGGTTGATAGTAGTATAGGTGTCATTTCCCCTACGTTTGAATCTTTGTGATGAATGTGTTGCAATGAGATTTTATCATGTGAGTTGGAATGAGATCAAATGCATGCGTGAACTTAAATTAGATTACTTAAGTAGAGAGTGAACCATGTGAAGTGATGAAAGTTGTTAGTCGCATAAGCTTGCTCATAACTTGACATTTGAACAATAAGGTAATGTGTAAAAACATAATGGATTTTCATTTGAGCCTATATGAGGAATTGAGCCTTTATGACTCCATTATATATTCATTTCATTTCCTTGTTTGTATGATGCTTCCTTAGGTAATTACCTTCAGAACTTGCTTTGAATTGGTTTAAATCTATTGGATGCATGCTAGATAGAAATGATTAAGGTCTTCTTGCTTTAACACTTGGTTTAAATGACCTTCCCTTTTATTATCCCTTGTTAGCTCCATTGAACCTTTAACCTATTGTTTCTTAAAATCACCCAATTTTAAAACCCACAAACCCCATAAATAGGCCTAATCACAAGTTAATAGAGTGTTAAGTGATACTTGAGTGTGGAATCACAAGTTAAGAGCACATTAATTGTTTCTTAACTTTATTTTTAAAAAGTCAAAAAATCAAATGAAAGAAAAGAAAAAAGGAATAACATGTAGTAGCTTTAATAAGTGCAAAGTAGTAGTCGTATCCATTTACATATCTTAGAAGTTTATCTTTGTCATCCCTTTGTACACTTAGTAATTCATAAATGCTTGTGATAAACCCCTAATACCTATTTAACCTACCTTAACCCTAGCCACATTACAACCTGAAACAAAGTCCTTTTGATCTATCTTAGCATGTAATCATTGTGGAGAAGAATTGGTGTAGTAGCAAGCCTAAGATAGCGTGGTTTCTTATAGGAAGTTCAAGCGAAACATTAATCATTAAACACTTAAGAGAAATGAGTGAAATCTATAAGGAATGTCTATTTTGAATTTATACTTATCTTTTAGTGATGGTTTCATGGGTTGAGTTTGCTTGTGTGCACCAATGAAAATTAGTCATGATGTGTATAGTAGCTTGACACTTGAGTTGGCCAAGGTTTGAGAGATTGCATGCTTTAGTCTTTATGAAAATGAAGTGATAGAATTTTATTGGTAGTATTTGGTCTTTGCTGGAGGGAAAGTAAAAGTTTGAGGTTGATAGGAGTAGATTGCATTGTATTTTTATAGGTAATTTGATATGTGTTTAAGGGTTAATTTGATTGTTTAGTGTGTGTTTAGGTTAAAAATTGTGTAAGTTCATAAATATTTGTGTTTTAAGTGTTCTTTGGGTGAGAACATGTTTTTGAGCTTCAATTTTATATATATGAGGTACCATGATGAGTTTATTAGTATTTTAGGACATTCGGAAGAGTTTTGGAGGAGACTTAAACTAGAATACAATCCCACGATCGTGGCAGGCATGTCATGATCGTGACAGAAGCACCAAAACAGGCCCACAATCGTGGGAAATCTGCCATGAACGTGATAGAGAGTAGATAAACCAGCCCCGATTGTGCACTAAGGGCCACGATCGTGGGCTACGGGCAAATATAAGCGGAGTTACTTTTGGATTTGAGTTTCTGAGGGACATTATGAACATTTTGGATCCTGGAAAGGCACTAGGGTTATCTTAATTGGAAAAGATTATAAAAGTATTACGATGTAACCCTAGAAAGAAGTCTACATTGAGCCTACATTTGGAAACCCAAAAGAGAGAGAGAGAAAAGAAGAAGAGGAGGGTTTTGACACCGAAGCTTCTTAGAATAGGTAATCTCCGAATACTGCTACTTTCCTAAATCATCCAACCAATGTTTCATTTCCTCCTCATTTACCTTTTTATTCATTTAATGTGTAAGATTAAGATGGGTTGTATGGATATGGATTTTGAGTTGTTAATAATGTTTTAACTTTTTCTTCGAGATTTTACTTATATTTAATGTTAATCTAGTTGAATTATGTTTATTTAATTTAGGTGTTATGATTGATTAATGTATTTGCATGTTTTGATAACAAACCAAGAGGGTGAGTTGTATAAAAATGGTTAAATTGGATTAATAAGATTTAGGCGATCAAATTGACCACTTAATCAATCTAGTCGGTAATTTTATAAAAAGAGATCATGTGCAAGGCACGATTGTTCAGTAAAGAGCTTTAGAACTAATTAGAATTATAGGGAATTTATGAATTGAGAGATTGCAAGTTTCATAATCCGATTAGGGCTTATAATTTAGGGAATGGTTATAACTCAAGAGAGAGTAATCAACCCTACAATCTTCTAGAACCGACACTCTATAAACATATAAATAGCTAGATTAACACTAATGATAGATAAAATCTCCTCTCTCATAACTTGACTAATTCTCTTAAAAGATTTCCATTGTTACATTATTTGTTCATTACTAGTTTGTTTGAGTTAGTTTACTTTTTCGTTTATTATTCAAATTTGAGTCTTAGACAAAGCACAACCTGAATTAAGTGGTGACTGAGCACAATTTCTGTGAGATGATATCTACTTTTTACTACAAGTAATGACTTGTATACTTGCAGTTTTTAGTATAAAATAAGTAGTTTATTTTTGCAATCAAGCACCTAAATTGTTCCTGACAAAATCATTGTTTTATTACCAATCTTCAAAACTTTGATTTGCTTCTTGACATTATATAAGAATAAAATGTATTCTTGAACTACGACAACGATGAAAATGGTGAAGAAAAAGAATTAAAAGTATTAGATTTAAAATAAAAAAAACCAAAGCACAAGCAATAATAAAAATGAATATAAAAAATGGCAAATAGATAACATGTGGCTGGCATGCATGGACCATAAAAAGCCCACCCTGGATAAGGATAAGAAGGGCACCTGCCTAGGGTTTATTTTGACTTGTCTTTATTTTACCTTATTTTATTATTTATGAAGGTCCACTCTTGACAACAAAAAGATGCAAAATATAAAGTCTCTTTAAACTTTGTCCGGGATTTATAAAACGTTAAGAATGCCCGAGAGGAAACACCTTTTAACATCCTTTTACTTAGTCTTGTTAGAAGTTGCTTTCTATAACAATTTTACGACTTTGGCTGGTGATGGAGGTGAATGCAAAT
This sequence comes from Erythroxylum novogranatense, assembly GCA_029891385.1. Classification (NCBI taxonomy): domain Eukaryota; kingdom Viridiplantae; phylum Streptophyta; class Magnoliopsida; order Malpighiales; family Erythroxylaceae; genus Erythroxylum; species Erythroxylum novogranatense. The sequence continues at coordinate 42,410,714 of CM057226.1, read as the reverse complement.
CAACTTGAATTATGAATAAAGATAAATTGTAAGCGAATTGATGAAAATAAATGGATATATCATATGTGCACCAGTCTCAAAATTCAGTTGAGCTTATATTCTCACCAGTCAAAGGTGCTATAACTGATTAAATTTTTAGAGATAAAATTGTGGAAGTTTCAACCTTATTTGAAAATTTACATCCAACAATCCGATAAAGCAAAACAGAAGGCTTGACTGTAAACATATGCAACTGGATTATGTATGGTGACAAAACATATAATTAAAAGGGTCTTCATCTTTGTAAAGAGAACAAAACTTCAAAAAGAACAAGAAAAAAAAAAAACTTCTTGGAATATCATAACAACAAAATCATCTGTCCTTTGATTTGACGGGTACTCCCTTGTACATTTGTACCTTATCCTTCAACGAATCTCTTCTAGGCCTAGCTACCTTATTATTTGGATCAAAAAGCAGCACTTCTTCAAATGCCTTCAGAGCAGACTTCAAGTCATTCGTTTTCTCATATGCGTCACCAAGATTATTCCAAGCCGTGACATAGCCTGGTTGCAACTTCACTGCCATTTCAAACTGAGCAATTCCCTTGTCCAGCTTGCCATCTAGTACATAACTGACGCCCAGAGCATTGTAAACCTGTTTCATATATATTGAAATGTGAACAACAGACATTCAGTTCAACCTAAACATTTCTTTTCTTTCCTTTTCTTCTCTGTTTCTTTTTATCGGGATCAAGTAGTTAAATCTAAGCACATATTGTTACAGTAGAAGAGCATGAATAGATGAACTTTTACCAAGGTTTCATGGAGCATTATTACCACAATAGAGTTTGACAGGATAAGGTTGATAATTAGTGATGTAATTTTCATTTACTAAATTCTACTCTGCCAAAGTGGATAATTCATTTCCTAGCTATATGAAAAGTTAAGGACAAGTTTGAAGTGAAATTCTCAGATAAGGTAGGAAACGAAAGAGGTAAAATCCAACAAATGTAATATCTAGTTTTAGGACAGTGACTACACTTGACAATGGCGTTAGTATTATTCTATTAAAGTGATTGATATATAGATTCAATTCTCAAAGAAAATACCCTGAAGTAGGAACATTTCTTGGCATTTTGAATGCTAAAATCCATTGAACGTGCTACAAAATATTGTATTGCTACAAAATATTGTATTCATCCGATAAGTCAATTACATCAAGGTGAGGTGCAATCATACCTGCGCAAGATCTTGATCATCCCCATCCCATTTTCAATTGCTTGGAGTAAGTACTTAATAGCAGCTGGATAAAATTTCCTCCTGAGCATTACAGCACCAAGCTCAAAAAACTCAGTTGCTGAGGCATCACCACTTCTTACTTGCTCCTAAAATTAAAGAGGTCAAAAACAGAAGGAAAATTAGGGTTTCACTGACCAACAGACTGCATATGGTCACTGAATATGATGATATATAGAGTTTGTACATGAACATGAATGCTCATGTTTGTTTCTGTTGAGAAAAATACAAATGCAGACAGCTTCTGATGGCCAATGAAGCAGAAAATAATCCTAATGTCAATGAGAAAGGAACAAAAGCTCATCTGAATCCTAGAATGACAAAAAATGAGGAAATAATATAATCCTAAAGAGGAACAATGAATCATCTGAAATGTAGAACAATGAATTATCCATTAATAACCAAATATACCTGTAACTCAATTTCCAAAAACAGGATACCTGTAACTCTTTAGCAGAAAGGTCCAGTTCTCTACGTACAAGAACTTGACGAATGACAAAGAATGTTCCAGCCCCTAGCAAAGCTAACAGCAGAAGCAGATAAGATAGCTGGATTCCCAATTCGAATAACTCGCCAACCTCATACACTACGTCACTTTTAATACTTCCCTCGGCATGTGCCACTTGTGAAGAAATCATGAATGAAACTAGTCCTGATGAGAATGCAGACACCCAAATCTTAGGTCTCTCTGAAAGCAGCACGTCCTCAATATTGAGAAGGTTGTTCAAGTGCACTGCAAGAATATTCCGATATATGATTTTGAAAGAGTTAATAAGTGAATCAGGATCAAAACGGCAACACAGGATCTGGAAGAAATACTGGTGAGATGGTGGTTTGGTATGGAAAAACAATTTTATCTCATCACACTGTATTCAATCTTTTCCCATTGACTCATGAAAGGTATGAAAAAGTTTGCGGCACAATGATCTAAAATGTATTCTTGATAACAAGTATCAAACTTAGCCACTTTAGTGATTGAATGATTTGATTGCATTAATATGCATTACATGAAGAAGATACTGATTCACAGGATATGACAATGCCAATGTACAACAGACATGTTTTTTAGTAGCCGTAGTGCTTCAAATGGGGAAAACAACATGATGATGGAAATAGAATTTCTGAATGGAGATTCCTGTAGTTTGAGCAAAAATTAGCTGCCACTCTTTTAGCAATATTTTATTTAAGATTTAATCAACCAAAAATTTTCACGCATAGAATTGAAACAGAAACGCAGGCGACAAGTTTTAGACCTAAAGTATGAAGAAACCTGGGCCTTCTTGTACATCATCAAAAATATCTTGCTACTTGGAGGAAATTAAAAGTCCACAATTACTCACAAATATGTGTCCCATTTTCAGTCTAGAGCAAAAAATATCCATTGACATACAGGACCATAGATTCAGTGACTTACAGCCATAGCAGGTTATTATCTGCATATCTCAGTCGTCAAGAAACATAAATCCTGATTTAATGCATTACAGCACCAAACGTTGGAACTGGAAAGGTTATAATTTGGGTTCATGAACCACAAGTGACTAATAATGATTACAATAAAAGCAGTTTGGAAGTACTCCGATGAATTCCAGGCCAAAAATGTGTATGAAGAACAAAATAAAATCTAAAATTGAATGGATATAATATCATAAGTATTTTACATACAGGAATATGATGCTCATATTATGCATAATAATCTCACATATTTGTCACAGAATCAGGTTCTAATAATAAAGTGAAATCACAAGTGAGAAAGAGAAATTACTCTCGCAATTCTTGAAGAATGTAGTCTTTTGAGCAATTGCTTTTCCTGTATCTGCCTTCGTCCACAATTTAACAAGAAATGAATGAAGAAACAAGTATAGGAACAATGATTGAAGAAGTTTCAGTCAAGGAATACTATGGAATACACACAAATCATTTGACATATTACAAAAGTTACTTTTGCATTTACTGGCAACTAATGATATAAGTTCAGGAATAAGTGACCTGATCACATCACTAAACTTTCTAACTTGTCATCTAATTGACGGAAGACGGTGGATAAAATTTCCTTGGAGTAAAAAGATTTGATAACTAGGTAAGTAACTGGGCGGGCTTTGACAGAAGTGTCATATAATCCTTTAAAATTCACTGACATATACAACATGATACCTAACATTTACATGGTCCCTTAAACATTATAAAAGAAATCTATTGAATTTCAGAATTGAAACCACGACAAAGACAAATACTCCTAGAATAAAGTGGATCAACAAAAACTGTCAACTACACTATGTCAACGACTTCTGCAATGGTCAGTTAAATAGGGGACAAATTGCTTTCTTCATTTAAGTGGTCAGTTGAACACTCAAATTTTAGTATAATTGGGGCTTATTGGCCTTTCCCTAACTGGTATTAAGTCCAAAACTAGGTGCATGGCCAAAAAACTATCATAATTCAGGTGTTATCGCAACAATCCTGCACTTATTTTCCATGTACAAATTGGCATCTTTTTCCGGATGAAAAAAATGCCTGGTTAAATGTGTCCATCTAGATGCAGGCAGATCAGGCACTAAGTTGGCTCTTCTATCACGTGTACCACAAATTCAAGCTTGAAACTGACACTGGGGTGGAGATACGTACTGTAAAATATTGAAGGAAACTTAGCATGTAAACTAATGTCAAGATTATGGAAATTATGTCTTGAGATCATTCACTGGCAATAAAATTGCTAGCAAAAACACCAGAAGGAAATGAATCTGTGAGCAGGTGAGATCAGATATAGATGAAACCTTAGATATAAACCATGAAAGGTAGACTAAGAAACATTAACTTAAACAGTGTTAAAGTAGGTACTAGTATTGACTAAAAATCCATGATAGGAATTTTGATAGTGAAATTCATTCAAAAATAAAGGAGCAAGCAGAAATAATAGATTGACTTAAGGAATCTGTAACCATTGGACGAAAGGATAGCCAGAACATATACCTGCAGAGAACAAAATGACATACTCAGCATATGACTTTCTCTGGAAGTGATTTGGTCTGGTAGATTATTTGATTGGAAGAAGACCTGGCCAGAAGGCTACAACGTTAATTCTCTACAGAAAAGGAAACTATTATAATAGGAGAAGTGCATGATTTATCGGGTCCCATTCATTTATGCAAAAATTTAACAGTTGAGCAAGTAACAAGGTGTAATTAACATTTTCAACACCTCAACTTCTTTTACATTTCTTTTTCGCAAGAGTTAACAGCAACATTTTGAAATGCAAAATGCACTGGACTAGGTGAATTCAAGACTTAAATCCTTCTTGTAGATTATAAGCATGACAAATTTTAGGGAAAACTAGGCTAAGAAGATGAATATTCTCTAGCTTTCCTACTCAATCAGATCATTTGGGTCCCATTCCTATTTGACTTTGAACAAAAATTACAATGGTTCAATTATCTAATAAGAGATTTGGTCGAACATATGTTGGGAAGTAATCTAGTTTTACTTGGAATTGAAGTCTTGGCAAGGTTTTTCTTAAAGAGTTTAAATTGTTTTAATAGTTCTACTATATACTTTAGTTCCTTTTCTAGTAATTATTCAATTCCTTATCTCATTAACATAGAAATCAGTCTAAACTCTTAAAAGTAGAGTGACAGAGTTTCCTTCTCATCTCACCACAGTTATCATGTGGAGGACTTCTCTAAATCTTGTTTCATTTTTTTCCATTTTTGCTTCTTGCCTTCTGCTTTCTATATATTTCTCTTTACTTCAACTGTAGGACTTCTCGTAAATCAGGACTTGAACAGAAAAATAAAACCATAACCTTCCTTCATTTGCCTTTCTTTTTTCTTTTAATGAAATGTGACAGAAACCTTCTAGTCTTTTAGCTACTGCTCAACTTTCTGTCCTAAAATACCAATACGATATAAACACAATAAACGCAATTGCTTGCATAATTCTGCACATCACTCGATATCCATATCAAAATCCAGAAAATATAGAAAATGAAATGAACTTTTAAATGGAGAACACTGACGTTAAGGGTAGGCAAACAACATTAGAACTGGAAAACAATTATGGATAGTGACAAATGAGATCTGCCAACTAAGGAACTATGAAGCATGTAATTGATGAACATGAATAAATAAAACAGCCATTATCCTAATAGTAACCTTGTATGGATATGAACAAAGCAAGCCAAAACCCACTTACAAACAAGAATATGAATTCTTCTATCACTTAAAGTGGTGATTTTAACATTAACAAGAAGAAATCCACTCCATGCATCATTGAGTTGGTTGGGGAAAGAAAGACAAAGGACAAAAACTGAAAAATGTATGAGGTGCTCCGTTTGCTTGACCATATGTTGGATGAAAGTGTACACATAAAGAATTTGCTGAAGACTAAAAGCTTTCAAAATGGCGGCTAAAAGGGCCAAAAAGAAGGAAATAGATTTAAGACAAGTTTCATCAAATTTTTAGACCTTACTTTACACAGTTAATAAATTATTTCCGTGCATTAGAACCTGCAGCATACTTTGGATATGTACTGAAGTAAAAAACATTTTCATCTAATTATCCATATAGTCAACTCTGATATCATAATGTTTTGAGAGGATTTTAGGAAATCCAGATGATTTTAGTGTTTGACAAAGTCGCACAGAATAGTGAGTCGGTAACCTTTCTTTCATGTTAGAAATGAGCATCTAAATGTTCAATCTACCAAAAAGAAATTTTATTCCAGTTGGAAAATGCAAGCTCTTTAACAGCAACAATCATCAGGTAAGTCCTGTATTATTTAGTAATCAATGAAACAAAGCACTTAATTAAATGATGGTATCATTGAATAAATATCTCAGCACATCAGCTAAAATTTTGGAAGCATTTTGAAACATGAAGTCAGGATCTTAAAACTTGTCAACCTTCCTATTGCAGTTACTATCTTCTAAATGCATAGAGCTGCAGATATGACAGCATCACAAACCAATCTGCATCATGAGAAATGATGAAATCTTGGACAACTCTAATCACAAAAAAGTTTTGATGACAGTGATGTTGTTAGCATCTTCTTAAAGCATTCAACATATTGTCAATGCATAGAGTTGTCGGTTATAATAGAATCTCACAACAATTTGAACCATGAGGAAATAATGGACTTTGAACTTGCTAAACTCCAATGTACGAATTCTTTCAATGGGAAGACTCCAGGCACAAGCAAAATTTATTAAGTGATATATCTTATAGTTGCAGTATGATAACTCAAATGCTTAATATGAAGCACATACCATAAAATTAATGTTAGTTTATACCCTTGCAGCCAATCAGTTGGTTACAATTTTATGTATGATATTATTATTTTAATTAACAAAAGCATTCTTTATTTTATATATTTTATTAACTACATTTGATGTTTTAATAATAAAGATAAAATCTCTTGAATACTTATTAGGCAATTGAAATTATGATGAGATCATAATTATTAGAAAAATTTACATTTACTTGTTTCTAGTTGTAGTTTTATCAAGACTGAATATTCATCAAACTATAAAATTAGTATATGTTATATTTTTTCTTATGAATAAAGTAATTGATCTTATAAATTAACGTATGCAAATACTTAAATAAATATGCAGGCGCTTATTTGAGAATAAGTTCTTGAATGACCCAATTATGAGAATTCCAAATACAATATTACTTACGTGTTTGTAAATTTTCTCATCATTATAGTTTTATAATTGATCCATAGACTTGATTACTAGAGTATCTCTTGTGAGAATTACGTGTATTGATGCTACTTATAATCTATCATAGTTAGGGTAGCTCACTCAATAGTTCTTAGATATAATATAAGTCGTACAAAGATAGTTGAGTAAGCCAATAATTTATCACTCTAAAGTAATTAGAAAGAATATTATATTGTTCTTTAATAGTAGTAACTTAAGAAATTTTCTATAAGAGTGAATTGATATTTGAAAAGATACTTTTAAATATTAATTATAAGTTAATTACTAGTTAACAAGAAAAATATGACTGAATTTAATAAGATTAGACATTATATCTATACTATATATTTAAATTATAATTAAAGTTTGACTTTAAATACTTTTTTCTATTTATAGGAAATAAACGTAAAGAATTTAGAACAACACTCTTGCTTATTCCTCTGAAAAGTTGAGTTTTTGCTCTCTGCTTTGTAAATACCATTAAAGGTTGGACACTTGAACAATTCATAGTTGATATACCGAAAAGGTTTTGGAAAAGTTTCTGCAGAAATTTCAAATCAAGTAAGATTCATTTATTTTATGATTCATGTTTTCAAGTTATTCAGTTATTGATTTTGATAATAAAAAATATATATTTTTCCCTACATCCATGATTGGATCATGGCTGGTTTCCCAAACAACTAATCCATTAAATAGAATGTGAGATCACTAGCAATACTTGTGGTAAACAGAAGTACGTGTGTTTTCAGTCAAACAAAAGCCTACCCATTACAAGATGCTTTTCGTAGGACTACCATGGCAAACATATTAAATTGGTAAATGCAATATGTAATGTTCTATACGGTGTTTTCCATTTAAAATAAATAATTCTGGATTTATGTTCCCATCCTCCCATTCACTAAAACATCGGTATTTTAATTCAGCTATGGATTTTGAGATTGACTTCCAAAGCCACCAAGAAGCTTATCTTGTTTTGCCTTATATTGTCCGTTACAAGATTATCTTGAGGTTCACTTGAAAAATTAACTTTACCGCATCACGTTTTGCCTTATATTCTCCGTTACATGTACATGGCTCACCAAGAAGCTTATAATGAACAGTATGCAAAAGCAAAAGAAATTTGATAAAAACAACAAAGAAGCATGACAACAATGTATCACCTGGAAAGAGCGCTTGTAAGGCTCGAGCTTTAGAGACCCAAATGGGAGGGAAGAAAAAGAATGACACAAAGAGAGGCGGTTATTGCGGACACGCAGAGGTGGAGTATGCATGCAAGTGTGGAGAAGCATTTCGAAGACGGATATATCGGAGTTAGTCAAGAGAAGATTCTTCAGTAAATTTCTGAGCTTTGTAGACACTTTACTTTACTCTCTGAGTGAGCAGTGGAAGATAAGGTTCAGTTGACAATCTGACACAAGAAGATAAGAGGCCCCGGTTTCTTTCCTTTAATAAAACATGAAATTGGTCTCCAATTGTACATTTTTACTTTACTTGCTCAATTAAAATTAAAACAAAATAATCCAATTCTTTCGGAACTCTATATAAAAGTATTGGTCCGTGTTTGATTTGTTTCAACACATTTCTTTCTTTTCTACGTCGTTCGAGTTCCTTATCTCACGACTCAAATCAATTGCTTGGAACACGGCTGCGTTTCAGATAAAGATAAACTATCTTCAAGTTTTTCTATTTTCTAGTTCTATTCATATTATGTGATAAATTTTCTGGAGTAATAATCAGCTGACTTCTGCAAAAAAAATGCAGAATGACTTCAATTTAAAATGGTTTTTTACTACATCGACCATAAATAAAAGATTTTTATAAGTGAAAACATGAGGGCCTTTAAAAGAACTATCAAATAAAGTAATAAATAGATGGCAATTCTTAATATTTTCTTTCTTTCTTAAATAAAATCTAGAGTAGGAGATGAAACCTTAAATGTATAATTTAATTAATTCGATAAAAAAATTTGTGCCTTGATACTAATTGGTATTTATAAACAAATTAGAAACATAAAACACCATTGTTAAAAATATGATTAGACTAATAGCAAAAAGATATGACAAAAATGAAATGTATAAATTATAAAGATACCTTTGTTGGAACTAATTTAAGTTACTTCTTCCATTTTGTATTTTAATGAATATAAATTTTAAAATAAAGAACAACCCTTAATTTTGGAAGTCTACAATATATTCAATAACATTTTTAAATGAACAATATTAAGCAATTATATTTTAGATTGCTTCATTTGTGAATTTAGTCATACTAACATTATTGTTTGTCATATTTGAAATCCCTTTTACATAAAGTTGAGAGCATGAATAATATGACGCCAAAAGTGATATTTTAAATAATAGATCTATATTTTATATGTTATTTGGAATTAAATTACTTAATATTTGACACTTTTATAACATGTTTTATAAAATGCTTTCCTATGTTTTGTTTATTGTCTTATAGTTATTGATTTTGAGAAGAAAAAAACACATAACTGAGTATAACTTTTTTACTCTTTTTCAAAAAAAAAAAGAGACATTGGAGTTATTTGGAAGATAAAGAAGATGGAAAAATAACGTTATAAAAAGACATTACAATTCATTTCTAGCTTAAAGGTGCTAAAAAATTACGCAGTCAATGGAAAATGGCATAACAAGTATAACACTCCAGTACCATAGAGTATATGCCTGAACATTTAGAAAACATTTAAGTACATATCTTATAACAATGGTACGTTAGAGCAATCATAATCTCTTAAATGACAATCATAAAGAATATACAATACTTAAAACCTCAACACTTCATTTCATTCATTGACAAAAGTTTACATTGTAGTCACTAAAATAAATATTTACATTACCAAACATGAGAAAGTTTACAATCCCTTATACAAAAGTTCTATATGTCAAAGAAACTACAAGTACAATCTATAGCTCCTCTGATGTCAGTTGACAGACCTTTGAGCTATATCTTAATCCAAAACATTCCTTTAGAAAGCCTTAGGAACTAGGTCTCTTGTCTCGTACTTGAACACATTGTAATTTTTGATGAGTTTTGCGAACTCAATGAGTGAACCATCATTGATGGTCTCACTCAAGTCAAATACACAAATATCACACAACTAACCAATTTCGCAAACATTTTTCATCTCAATAAGACATAATGAATGACACACCTTTCACATACATTCTTTCAGGACATGTGTAACCCATTCAATCACATTATCATTGCATATCACTTTATCAACACAATTTCAGAAAAGGTTTCATAATCATATATTTCATAATCATAAATATACAAATGCAAATGCATATGAGACTCCAGATTCGTTATTATTTGTTGTGACTGAGCACCTTTCAGATTTAAATACAGATACTGGCCTATTAGGCTCAGTTAGATACAAAAATCATGAAGCAAAGCTCTATGTGCATAATTCTAAGCTTAAAGCTCTTTAAGACTGGCTACTTTGATCACAACACCTTTATCTGAACATGCATTTTATGAAATGTATCAAAAAACATAATATGTAATGAATAACATTAAATTATGATGCACAAATGGAATCTTATATTCATCAGACCTCGGTTCGGCATTCAATTTTTGTTAAGTATTACAGTAATCATTTAGAATTCAGTTGCAAACATATATCATTCAAATTTCATATGCAAACAGAACACTTCTGATACATTCCCGAATATCAAACTCCTCAAACCTTTAAAGTTTGGAATTAACATACAAATCACAAACAGTTTAATAATTGGAAGTTAAACAGAATAAACAAATCCTAGAAAGATCATCTAGGTTGACTTATAATACGCTCCAATTTATGCTATTGCTGGATAGTTCAACAATGTCTGAATGGCATCCGACTTAAGCGTCTAAAATTGTACATTTCACATAATTCACATTACAAAGTTGATTAATCAAATACTTAATTCATTTGTCCACATATATACATATGTCTTATTCAATGCATACCCAATGACTATCTCGGGTATGTTTCCTTAATCATAATTCATAATCATTCACATATTGTCACTTGGATATGTCTTGTTTGCATTTAGGTTAATACCTTAAGCAGACTTGATCATGCTTCATTCATTAACCATACATTTAACTAACTTTTTCAACGTCAAATTATGTTCTTTTTAAACCTTAATCAAGTCTAAATGCATAATAGTTAAATACCTTAATCCTTAATTGGTTCAAGAATCCCACAAAATAACATTTTCTTTACTTCCATGAAATTTCCATAATCGTATATGGCTTCCCAAAATCGTGGGATGGGTTATCCAAAAGTTCACATCCAATTCCTTCATTAGTTTTCCAAATTTTCTCATGATAGGTTTCAATTAGGTTTGTATGGCCATTATGACATAAAAGCTGAGGTTTCTAGATAATATGTTCTTCTAAACAAAAGTTCCTCTTTGTCTTAAGTTTCTAATGAACTAAAACTAATACAATTTGGTTCATTATTCCTAGAGTTATACCCAAAGTACTACAGACTACTCTCAAACAATGACAAAATCCAAAAACTCAACTTCAAGCCAAATTTAGAAACTCTTAAAGATAGAATTCAAATTTGATTCCTTCATAAAAAAATATAGCCATATATATCTAGTTTAATATAAAATTAAAATAATTCCATTTGGATGTCTAAAAATCAAGATATGGCTTAAAAACATATGCATGTTTAATGAAAACACTACAACTAACATATTCCAGCAATTCTTCTTTCACTTTTCCAAAAAATTTTACACTTATACCAAAGTTAAAACAACCTCTTTATAGTTCATCAATTATACCTCTATTAGGCCTAAATCATACTCTAATTCCTCATCAATAACCTCTCCTATTCCAGTTCAAAATTATCCAATTAACAGCTCACAAATCCTAGTCTTTTATGCATCAAAAATCAAACTAGAAATCTATCCTTCATTATCATGCATATAGGTCTAATTATTTCTCAATTCAAGAACACTCTTCTAACAACTTTCTTAGGCATAAATCCACCTTATTTATACATTAAATTCCAGTCTAGTACATCCACATAATGCCCGATACTCCTCGATTTCCATGCACCAAAACAAAATAGAAAAATTCCAAGTTCATGCAATATTTTCCATACATATCTTGACCAATATCAAATGCATTTCTGTTGGATCGGAAAAGAAAGCATGCTTAGTTTGGAGAAACGATAGATTTCAAAACTTTTAAGAAATCATCTTGCAGCGGAAGCAATATATCCAAATCAACATGCTAATCCATACATGATATGGTATAAGGATAATAAAACCAAGAACAAGATAAAAGGAATTACCGACTCCATCGCCATGACTTTAAATCCTCGTTCGCTATCCTCTCCTTCTTGTATCCAAATCCTTTGCCTTTGAGTCTTTTCCTTTAGCAATCTATCTTCTTCCTTATTGTAATATCCTCAACCAATTAGATTTACCACTTGTTCTTCAATGACAACTAGGTTAACAAAATCCTTTGGTGGGAAAGGAGAAGAAATATTTGGAGGAGATTTTCTTAGAAGAAGAAGAACCAAAATTGAAACTCTTTCAATTCTTTCACTTAGGAATTTCGGTTCTACCTTGCATGAAAGGATAGAATGTCTAAAAACCATGCAAGAACCATTTCTTACATCTCAATTTCGAAATATGCATGAATGGAAAAGTGAGAGGCATCCAATGCATCACTTACATTAATCACTCATCAAATAGCCAATAAATGAGACTTACTTCATTTATCTTTAAAATGGCTATTTGAAAGACCATAACCTATAATTGAATACCCATTTCGGTTTTGGCAAGAAGAAAGAAGGAAGATGGTCCATCTAATGCACATCTTTCATCTTTAATCTAATGAATGCAAATAGGTTACATGCCAACATTAAAAGCCAACCATTAAACCATTTAATGGTAAGTTCATAACTCCATTTAATAATGATGAACCATAATAAAGACCATCTTTATTTAGTATTTTAATGTCAAATGTGTGGTTACACATCTAACCTAACACAATTTCGAAATTGCTTCTTCTCCATTTAAAAAAATTGTTTTAATATAATTAATCTAATCAATTACATTAAACCAAAACAAGCCCATTTCTAAATGAACATATGGGCTTCCAATTAACCATTAATTAGTATAAGCCCATCATTCAATTATGGACTTCTAAAGCCTCCAAACTACTTCTTACTTAGCTTGATAACCTTCCTTAAAGCCAAGTGGAGAATCTTATTAGACTTTGATAATTCAAGCTCCAATAAGCCCAGAAATAATTCAATCTCATTGGAATTAATTCTAGCTTTTTAACTAAATGTCATTCCACTAAAGACAATTAGTTGAACTCTTGAATTATTAAATATTATGAGAATATGTCCAATTGCAAACCCTATTTAGAACCTTATTATAGCCATCCGCACAACAAAGGGTAAAATTATCGTTTTGCCCTTATGTTGGTTTTTCCTTCTAGATCTCTCATTTTACTTTATATGGTGATTAACACATAAGATCTCATCTTAGTGTTAAGACTTGATGGGTAGCTAGTCTATCAAACTATCGACGCCAGATTTAATCACCAAATCTCCTTAAAACATCTAGAAGAGATGATAACACTATAAACTCTTTATTTGAGTGAATGTTCCACGATACATGTTTCAATTAATAATTCCAACATGCAGAACCTTGGATTAATACCTGTAAAAATCCATTCCGATCATATCAAAATTATAATGAAACACATATAAGTTCACCACTCATCAAGATTGTGGTTCATAATAGCGAATGCTTAAGTTGTATGTTTAAGATTAAAATAACTTACCACTTTATTCTTGAAAACATACTTGATTCCATTCATTTAATAGTGCCATTATCGATAGTCTACTACTATCATAATATGAAACTCATCATTCCCTTTAAGTAAACTCCTTTACTTATATGGAGATAAATCGCAACACTGATCTAAACCATAATCAAACGACCAACTTGATTATTCAACTGTGAATCAATTAATTGATTCTAATAATATACATGTTTCCCATACATCTCTATGTATATGTATATTACTTACAAATGAATCTTGGTACCTTATGACTAGATATATAATGCTCATACAGATAAAACCAAACTCTTTTTTTATTAATAATAAATATTTTCATTACAAAGCAGAATCGAAGAAGATAAAGTTACATGTAAATACACTTGCTTTCCAGGGCACTATATTTACATAACTCCAACATTTCCTTCCAAATCAAGCATCATTCTTATATCATTTGACATGACATAAAACTCAAATTATTACTTACCTATTAGGATTCCAATTTAACACAAAATTCCATATTAACCAATCATCCTAAGCAAGCAAAAATCAACCCAAACTTATGGCAAAAGCAAGGTGATTTTCGGACAGCAAAAATGAAGATCACATTAAGCTATTTTTCTTGGCAATTTGGTGAGGATATATGTATGGTTTTGGTGTAAAAACTTAACTATGGTTCAAACAAAATTACAGAGAAAAGAAGGAGCTATTTCAGTGAAAGGTATAAAAGAAAGAGGCAGCAAAACTTAGCTGCAGAAACTTGCTACATCACATGCTAGGTGTCACCTTTTAATGTCAACATTTGTCTTAAGGCATGTATTACATTTGTCTAATCAAGATGCTGCCACTAATCCACACATTTAGTAGCCATTTGTCTCCTACAAACATGTCACTCCAAGATTGGTCCACTTGTCATATACTAATTGATCCAATTGTCATTTAATTACTAGTCAATTTGTCACTAAGTTAACTATGCTAAATGTCACTCAATTTTAGGCTTAATCATCATAATTTCCATACATCAATTTTTCTTACCACTTGGCATTTTTTTAGACTAAATATACATTTAATTCATTAATCTCTCAATCAATAACATTTAATCCCAATTTACTAATTGAAATCCAAACATACCAAAATTCAAGACATACCAAATCACAATTCACATCATGTTCACTTAACTTCTCTCATACCCGGGACATGTCAATTAAGTGCATATGCTAACTTGTAATGTGAACAAATATTAATTCATGTATGAATGCTAATTTTATGCATGTATATGCAATACTTAATCTAGGGTTAAACTCTAAGCATATACCAAAAATAGGATATCATAATTCTCCCTTTAAGAAATTTCAGTACTCAAAATTCTTACCTAAATAGTCAAATAGGTAATCGATTTCTCGTGTGCTCCTCCATTTCTGTATGGCTTCCTCACTATAATTATTCTCACAAAGGACTTTCACCAATGGAATCACTTAGTTCCTCAATTGTTTATTCTGATATCCAATTATCTTTATTGATTCTTCAATATAAATCAAATTACTTGCAATTTCAACTTCTTGAACTGGTAACACATGAGTAAGATCAGATCAATATTTCCTAAGCATACTGACATGGAACACATTGTGAATCTGAGATATCTCATCCGGTAAGGCTAACTTATAAGCCAACGGTCCAACTCTCTCAATGATCTCATAGGGACCAATGTATCTAGGACTTAACTTGACCTTTTTACCAAACCTCAGCACTCCTCGTCAAGGCGATACTCTTAGAAATACTTTTTCTCCAGCTTGATATTCCTTGTCCCTCCTGTGTTGATCCGTATAACTCTTTTGTCTATCTTGTACTGCTTTAATTCTACTTCGGATCAATTTTACTTTATCCACAGTATCCTAAATCAATTTTAGGCCTTCAATAATTCTTAGACCTTCTTCATTACAATATAAAGGTGATCGACACTTCCTACTATATAATGCCTCATACGGTGCCATACCAATGCTACTGTGATACTGATTGTTATAAGAAAATTCAATTCGAGTCACCTACTGATCCTATGCTCCTTAAAACTCCAATACACAAGCCCTTAGCATATCCTTAATAGTTTTAATTTTTCTCTCGCTTTGTGCATCCGTCGTGGATGAAATGCGACTAAAGTTCAACTTGGTACCAAATGTTGTGTCAGAGACTACCCTAAAATCTTTAGGTAAATATAGGATTCACATACGATACAATGGACACTGGAACTCTATGTAACTTCACTACCTCATTCACATATCTCGAGCTAACTAATCTAGTGAGTTATTCTCTCACCGGCAAGAAGTGAGCCGACTTATTCAATCTATCAACAATGAACCAAATGGCATCATGTTGCTTGGAGCTCTCGACAAACCTATAATAAAATACATTGTGATTCTCTTCCATTTCCACTCCAAACTAGGCAGGGCAGTAACATACCAACCGAAGCCTAATGCTCAGCCACATATTCAGCCACCTTCTTTTTCATCCCTAGCCACCAAAAATGTTGTTTCAGTGTGTTATACATCTTGGTCGTACCAGGATGCATAGCATAGGCTGCTACATATACTTCCTCCAAAATCTCTTTCCTTAAATCATCAACATCGGGCACACATAATCTTTGCTTTAACCACAATGTATCTTCTCTCAATTCAAATTCAGAATCTAGATTCACTTTGACTTCTAAATTAACTTCACCAATTCTGGATCTCTGTTTTAAGCCTTTCTGATTCTTTCATGCAATACAGGTCTTAACTCTAATATAGCCATCAATGCTTCATTCTGGCCTAAATTCAATTTAACATTCTGTACTCTCAAATGAACTAGGCTCGGTAACCTCAATAACTATACTTGAGCCACATTGCTATTGGATTTCATGCTTAATGCATCACTACCACATTAGCTTTGCCAAATGATACTCAATTGTATAATCCTAATCTTTTAATAATTCTATCCATATCGTGTTGGACCCCGAACTTTTCTTGGAAGTTAGAAATATGAAATGAGAAATTTTGACAATTATTCATGTGTAAACAAAAGAAGAATTCTTGAATTTGAAATGAAGTAGAAAAGATAGTTATGTACAAGATCGTTATATGTGAAATATTGGAAGTTATAAGTTGAAACATGTTCATTGAGTATTCTTTGGTGTTTTAGTCATAAATTTTCTCTATTTATCCAAATGAGATGATTCTTAATTTGGACTAAACTAGAGAAATATGGCTACAACTTATCTGATGAAATCGAGTTCTAATTTGGTCTCGAAGAATTTCAATTTTTGTATAGAAGTTGAGCACAGAATATTTTTTTCAGTATAAGAATAGTTCGGAAGTGTTTGGGATATAACTTTCGAATTTCCTAACCAAATTGAATGATTTTGGTTTCATTAGAAAATTAAGACAATGGGGAACATTTTTCTAGAAGGAAGTGTTATCAAATTCCTTCAATTACCTGATTTGAAAACGTATGGACTTTTAGAAGGAGTTAGGCATAATTTAAATAAGTTTGAGGTATTGATAGATTAATTATGTTATTTTGTGAAGTTAATTAACATGTTAATATGAGCAAGACTTTATGACATGGGTTAATTGAATTAAGGTAGTAAGATGACATCAAGGGCAAAGTTGGCAAGTCACTTAAGCTTAAAAGCCATAAGGCTTTAAGTGAAGGGCAAAATAGACATTTTAGATTCATTAAGGGTATAAAAGAAAGAAAGAAAACTTGGCTTGCATTTGAAGAGGAAAAAAACAAAAATTAGAAGAGAGAAGAGGGAGAGAAAGTCGTGGAGAGAAGAAAAGAAGAAGGAAAGAAAAAGAAGGAGGAAAGAACAAGAAGAAGGAAGAAGATTTGTTCAAGGTAAGCTTTATTTCTCTTCTTGCTTTGTTAGAGAAAGAGTTCGAAAGAGAAAGTGTTTGTGTAGAGAATGGGTGTTGGATTGGAAGAAGATGATTTAAGGAACCCATTTGATTTTTTCTAAGCTAGGTTTTGAGTTTTCTAGCCTAGATGGATTATGGGTAGGTTAGGTTTGAGTTTGATTTGTGTTGATTTCATTGGTTGTGATTGTTAACAGATTTGGAATGTTGTATTTATTTATAATTAGGATTCTTCCTTAATTAGGATTCTTCCTTTATTAGGATAGCTTTTCCTATATATTCATGTGTATATGCCTTGTAAATAATCATCAGAGAATGAAAAAAAATTCTCCATGGTATCAGAGCAAGATGCCTATTCCAGAGACTGAGTTTTCTCTCTCTTGCATCTACATTTTTTCGTTTCTGTCCAACTAAGGGGTTGAGTTTTCTCCTCCTCTATTGACACCATACCACACGAGAAGATCACTGACCTCAAGTTCGCCACCATCGGAGTTTTGCCGCCAACCGACGTCGTGCATGGTGTCACGCGCCTCTTAAAGATTCGGTGACACTGTTCACGCGCCAACACATGGGGCGCGTGTCACCATCTCCGGCCACCATCTGACTTGATTTTTCGCCTAGATCTGATCTCCGGCCTTCCGCGATTCCGATCAGCCATTCTCCGGTCACTTCTGATGACATGTTTTTTTTGGGTTCCTCTGAACAGGTTCTGGATTTCTTATTGATCTCTGCCTATTCTTCAATCACTCTATCATCATGTCAGACGTTAAGAAAGGAACTGAAGTAGATAAACATCACTCCTTTAGTGATGCCCTATATTCAAATTAGCCCTATTAAACCGGATAGTTGTGGTACTTATTTGGCTTGGTCTAGATCATGTTTCTTTGTTCATTAAGGATAGAAGGTGCGAGGATACATTAATGGAGATAAAGCCACCATCTCGTTAATGATCCATATTTTAGTCAATGGGATTCGATAATTCTTTGGTTATGTCTTGGCTTATTAATTCTATGGATCCTAAAATCTCTGGACAGTATTTACTACTTGATACTGCAGAGAAAATATGGAAAGCTGCAAAAAATACCTATTCTCAAGTAGGAAATGATGCTCGGATTTTTGAACTCCGTAATAAGATTCATGGCACAAAATAAGGTGAGCTTTCTGTTTCAGAATATTTCTCTGAGTTGAGTAGTTTATGGTAGGAGCTAGCTATTATCAGGATTTTCAGGCTAAATGTGCTGATGATGCAATACTGATACAAAATATGATTGAAAAAGAGAGGGCGTACGATTTTTTAGCTGGTTTGAATCCTGAATTTGATCAATTGAGAGTTCGAGTTGGCAAATCTCCTTTTCCCTCTCTTGAGGAGGCACATTCTTATATTCAACAGAAGAGACTAGAAGAAGTGCCATGCTTTTCCTCGCACTAGTTGAGAAATCGGTTTTAGCTGCAAATATTACTCATGAGCAGACAAAGAGTATTGCTTCTGATAAAGATCAGTTACTGTGTGATTACTGTGGAAAGCCAAGATATTCAAAGGCAACCTGCTAGAAATAGCATGGGAGACTTGCTAGGGGTCATGGAAAACGAGTTAATTCAACAAAGGCTCAGGAAAATGTGGTAGAAACAGTAGAATCTTCCAAGGAGACAGTTTCAGTTGCAAGTCTCTCTTCTGATGAAATCCAGCATTTCAGGCAACTTCTATCCCAGTTCAATTCCTCTTCAGGTGCTACATCCAATTTTATTAAATCAGGTAATCCGTGTGCTCATCTTAATTCATGGATTTTTTATTCTGGTGTGAATAGACATATGACAGGCACTTCTAAAGGCTTTCTTAACTACTCTCCTTGTCTAAAAAAGGATTATGTCAGGATAGCTGATGGGTCATTAGCTCCTACTTCTGGGACAAGTTCCATTATCTGTACCCCAAATCTTAAACTGTCTTCGGTTCTTCATGTTCCTTAATTTCCTGTCAATCTTTTATCTGTCAGTGCTATTACCAAAGCTCTAAACTGTAAGGTCAAATTTTTCCTGATTATTGTATTTTTCAGGACCTGCGAATCGGGAAGAGGATTGGAAGTGGTAGAGAGCATGATGGTTTATACATGATGGAAGATGGTTAAGGTGTAGCCTTTTTTGGAGATTGTAAGGATGTCAATCAAGAGATAATACAGTTGCATAGGCGGTTAAGGCATCCTTCCTTTTTTGTCTTAGAAAGATTATATCCCCAGTTGTTTTCTAGGACTTGATTTGATTCTTTATCTTGTGATGCTTGTGAGTATGCTAAACATACTTTGAACTCTTATCCTTTGGTGATAATAAAACTCATCGTTCCTTTTATACTTATTCATTTCGATGTTTGGAGACCTACTCGATTCTCTCTGTCTGAAATCGTTGGTTTGTTACTTTTTTATTGTTGCACTAGGATGACTTGGGTGTATTTGATTAAAGCAAAAGTGATGTTTTCTTATGCTTTCAATCGTTTCATAGAATAGTGCAAACTCAATTTGATGCTAAGGTAAAAGTCTTGAGAACTGATAATGGGACATAATATATGGATTATTCGTTCTCATCAAAGTTGAAGAGTTCATTGAGAGATTTTTGAAATAGCAGGAGAAATGGTCTTTGTGCCTGATGAAGGCGAGAATAGAGAGAAATTTCTAGAGGATGTTGATTAAAACATGTTAAAAACAAGAAAAGGGCCTTGTCTTATAAAGAAAGTTGCATAAGACAAAAAGAGCGGGGTAGTAACGAGAAACAATAGGAAAAGACTAATGGTTTCCTTTTTTACTGCAATAGACTTGTCAGGGGGTCTCGAAAAAGCTAATGGAGATAGCAAATATGTGATTAAATAAAGTAATACCCTAAACACGCTCCTACACAACATTCTCGATTTATCTTGTTCAATAAATCTAAACTCCCATCCATATTTGTTAAAGATAGTCAGTGAAAAATCGAAAAAAAAAACTAGAAAAAGAAGAACTTATCTAACCCTGGTTGCAACCTCAACTGAAATCTAAACCACGAGCTTCATACCATATAAAAGACATAGGAAAGACAAATTAATAACACTACAAACTATAAATAACAATATATTATCTAGAGAAATTGAAATATCAAAAGTAAGTACAAGGTAGCAGGAGTTACCACCCTTACCTCTACACACGATTGGGATCCATTGGTGAGTGTATTCCTACTTACTGGACCATAGTGAGCAGCTGGGGAATGGGTAAACATATACCTAGTCGATGATCATGGGAAACCTACTGGCAGTGAATGATCTTCAATCTTCAACCTCTAAATAACAATCACGAAATACCCTTTACAATTTAAGTCTTCAATCTTCAACCTCTAAAGTGTTTCAGCGTCTATTGTCATTAAGTTGGTAATTTTGAAAATCTCTAAAGTTCTTCACTATTATACAAAACAGAAAAAGAAAAGAAAAATAAAATCAAAAAAAGGAAAAACATCTTAGTAGCATTAATAAGTGAAAAGTAGTAGTATATTTACATCTGTGTTTCTCATAAATATGTTTTATTAACCCTTTGCTCACTTATTGCTTTATGAATGCTTGCGTTCAACCCTTTACCCCTTTTGACCCACCTTAACCCTTTTGACCCACCTTAACCCTTACACATTACTACCTAAAGCAAGTCCTTTTGATCTATTTATGCATGTAATCATTGTAGAGGAGAATCGGTGTATTAGCAAGCCTATGCTAGTGTAATTTCCTATAGGGGCTTAGGCAAACACTAGCCATCAAATACTTGAGAGAAATGAGTGAAACCATAAGGAAGATTCATTTTGTGTTTATACTTATCTTTGAGTGACGGTGCCATAAGTTGAGTTTGCTTATGTACACTAATGAAAAGTAGTCATGATATGTGTAGTAGCTTGACATTTGAGTTAGCCAAACTTTGAGGGATTGCATGCTTTGATATTTGAGAAAATGAAGCGTTGGAATTGATTGGTTGTGTTTAATTGTGTTTAAGGACAAGCAAAGATTTAAGTGTGGGGAAGTTGACAGTTATGCATTAGTATGTATGTTTTTTTTAAGTATTTGACATGTGTTTCTTGCATAATAGGTTGTTATTGTTGTGTTTTAGGACTTATTTTATGTGTTTTTGTTTAGTTTGATCTTCATGGTTGTTCTTTTATGTTTGATGTTGGTTTATTATAAGAATTGATCATTTTGGTGTAGGAATGGAGGCTGCCTACCTTTGTGATTGAGCTAAGGACCAAGAGAGGAAAAGAAAAGTGGAGGAGCTATAGAACAAAAGCCCATGATTGTGGGATTCATGCTAATTCCCACGATCGTGGGAACTGGAGCCAGAAAAAACACACAGGTTTCACTTATTTTTAGGGTTTTATGACTTAATATGAGGGCACAAATCCCTAAGGTCGGGAGGGTGATGGGAGAACCTACCTCCAAGAGCTAAAAATAGATTTAGAGCTTAGAGAGAGGTAGAGAATCAAGATTTCCATTCCCAATTGGGCAAAGAGCATACCAACTCTAGATTATCCATATTTTCCATATTTGAGTCTGAAGGGAGGAGCTTGCTTCATCTAGTTTTATTCCTTTTCTTTTCTAGCATCTTTATGATAGATTTTTTGGTTATTAGGGATGTTAATGACATTGTGGGTGACTGAGTTATTTGTATAGATTACTTTTGAACTACTTGTCGAACTCCTACTTTGTTGATTTGAATGAATGATGATTTTGATGAATTTTGAGCTTATACCTTGCGTTATATTGAAAAATTGAGTTGGGAAAATTGTGCAGGGTTATATAATGAGAATTGACACTCTATAAACCTACATTCATCAAGTTAATTGATTAGTTAAAGAGAGATCTTGGCTAATTAGTTGATTAACCATAGGATAACTTCATAACTAGTTGAATTGGTCGGTTGATTTGTAGATTGAGAGATTGATTAATCATTTCCATTTAATTTAGCTAGGGACAATTAATTACACCTTGAGAGGTGGGGCATAATTCAATTAACAAGGTAGGAGGGAGATAAGATAGGGAAAAAGTGATCTCTAATTGTTAAATCTAGTACTCCAAGTTTCTACACTTTTGCTTTATCATTTGCTCATTGTTAGTTGTTTGATTTAGTTTAATTTTTAAGTTTATATTCATTAAAATTGGTTCTCAAACAAAGCAGCCTGAATTAAGTAGCATCTAAACACAATCTCTGAGGGATCGATATTTGTTCTTTACTATAAGTTACACCTTGTATACTTGTGGTTTTGATCGTAAAATTAGTGAATTAGTTTTGCGATCAATAACTAAATTGATAAACTGCTTAACAAGTTGGATTAGGTTTAATTGTACATTAAGGCGTGGTGGTAGTCTAACTAGATATACCTTTTACCTTTATAGAAGGCATCGATACTTGAGGTTAATTGTTATTTGAACCAAGATAATTATTATTATTTGATAATTGGAATTTCATATAAGTGATTGTCAATGCCTTAACATTTGCTTCATTGAATTTTCTTCACTAGTTATTTGCATTGTTTTTGTGAAGTTAGTGATTCCATTATCTTTAGTAATGATTTGCTTTACTTAGATGTCGTTTGGTTATATTTTTATTTTGTTTGTTGTAGTTTTCAATTTTTAGTTTTCATTTTCAATTTTAAAATTTTTCCAAATAAAAACAAAACCTATTTGGTTATTAATGTTAATATAGTTATATTTTTATCACTGATAATAATTACATATTAGATAAACTTAATGATAAATTATTTTAAAATAAATACATTTATTTAATCTCTTATATAATATTTATTAACAAATTATTAATAAAATTATGTTATTTTAATACAAATAAATAATTTAAAATTTTAATTTTAATTTTATTTATAAATTAATACTTATTTAAAATATCTTTTAATTATTAAATCAAAGATTATTTGAATATTTATATATTTTAAATTTAATTATATTCATTAATATTTATTTAAATTTAATTACATATAATTTAATTATAAAATAAAATAAAATAAATCATAATTTTATTGATAATTAAATTTATTTATTAAATATATAACCTTGAATTAAATTATTCATAATTTTATTAATAATTAAATAATATATATTTAAATGATAGTAAATTAGATTATGATAAAAACATAAATTGGAAACAAAACCACTTTTATGGTTTTCATAAATTTTGAAAATTGAAAAAACCAAAATCAAAAGCGAAACTAAAAACTCAAACAAACATATTTTTTACTAAATTTGAAAACAAAACAAAAACCAAAAACAAAAATGGAAACAAAAACTCGTTAGTTTATTTATTTAAGTAAAATTAATAGATATAATAATATAATTCTGTTGAATTTGTACTCTAGATTTACTCTAGATTTAATTGTTTGCTAAATTTGACTTTGAAAGCTTACATTTTAGTAGACTAAGTTTTGGTGTCATTATCAAGGAACTATTCAATTCTTGCTTTTTAATCTTAGTTTAGTTTAGTTTTATCATAATTAGTTTTATTTTTCTTTCTTTCATTTGTTTCGGGTAGTTCATGTGAGATAGGAGATCCAGGTGTGAAAACTTGGATATCTTTCTTCAATTTGATCTTGTAATTGAACAACAATAGTTGTACATTAGTGTGTTATTTTCTAAGTATTTGGCATGTGTTTCTTGCATAATAGGTTAGTATTATTGTGTTTAGGACTTGTTTTATGTGTTTTTATTTAGTTTGATCTTCATGGTTGTTCTTTTGTGTTTGATGTTAGTTTAGGGTATGAATTGATCATTTTCGTGTAGGAATTGAGGGTGGACACCTTTGTGATTGAGCTAGGGATTAAGAAGACAAGAGAAGTAGAAACTGGCGATAAGCAAGAATCTATTTGTGGGAAAGGGCATGTTACCCATGGTAGGAAAGGAAATCTATAGAAAGTTTTCGTCACATTAACGCATGATCGTGGGAAGCACAAAGATAATTCCCACGATCACAGGCTTAGCCCGAGAAGTCACACAGGTTTCACTTATTTTTTTAGGGTTTTATGATATATAATGTCAAAAATCCCTAGGGCTAAAAAGTTTCATGGAAACTACCCCTCGGAAGCTAAAAGGCACATTGAGAGCCTAGAGATAGGTGGAGAATCAAAGTATTCATTCCCAATTGAGCAAAGAGCATCTTGTCATTCAAATTTTCCAAATTCGGGCAAAGAAGAGGAGGAGCTTGCCTCGTCTAATTCTTATTTAGATTTTTCCTTATAATATGTGGATAACTTGGTTATTAGGGATGTTAATGGCATTATGATTGGTTAACATATTTTTAGGGTTTGTTGTTTGAACTATTTTGAACCTTGGTTATTAATTCAATAATACAAATGTTTTTGTTATTTATTAAGCTCAAAACCTCGCATAACAAATCGAGAGAGTGAGCTTGGTGATCTATGCTAAATGTACAACGAGAATTGATATTTAATAGACCTATAAATAATAAGTTATCAATTTATTAGGAAGATATTTTAATATATTGATACCTACCTATAAGATAACTTCATATCTAGTTGAATGTTTAGGAAATACTTTGCATATCGAGAGATCCCAAAGTTCATCCTAATTTATTTAACTAGTGACATTTAGTTGCACCTTGAGAGAGGGTAGCTAAAATTTTAGGAAATCTTGGGCCAAACATAAATTGAATGAATAAACTAGAGGGGAGCAAATAGGGATAATGATAAGTCCTAATTCTTAATATTGATTTTCTCCAAGTTTTAGTTTACGATTTTGGTTTAGGTTGCGTTGTTTCCTTTTAACTTTAGTTTGTTTTTTTACTTATCTATTTAAATTTGATTGAATCAGTTTCTTAAACAATTAATAGCTTTGAATTAAGTGGTGCTAAGCACAATCCTTGTTAGATCAATATCGACTTTTACTACAAGTTATGACCTATATATATGCGGTTTTGAGCGTTAAACTAGTAGTTTGGTTTGCAATTAACAAGTTTTAGTGCCATTCTTGGGGATTGTTTGTTTAGCATCTTGTTTTGTTTGGGTTACTTTGATTGAAGAGTTTTTTTAATAATTTTCCTTGTGTCTTTGTAGGTGTATGAACATAAGGAACACGTGAAAGCTGCTAAATTTCATGATGAAGAGTTATTAGATATCACGAGGAATGAACAAGAGTTGAGAAGAGTGATGCCAAGACATTACACAAAGAAAATGGCAGAGGAAGGAGAAAAAGAGGATTGAAAGGACATTGATGGACTTTATAAGGCGAGATTAAGTCCTTAAGGAGTTGTAAGGCCAACTATTCAAGCTAACAATTTCGAGATCAAGCCAGCACTCCTCAACATTCCTCAGAGTAGTGTGTAGTTTTATGGGTTGTCTAATGAAGATTCCAATGCCCATATCTCTAACTTTTTGAAGATATGCAAGGTTTAATCGGATGTTTGACGATGTTGACGATGTTGTGAGGTTGCGATTATTTTCTTTCACTTTGAGATATCGGGCAAAAGCATGGTACAACTTACTCAGTTTAGGAAAGATTACTACTTAGGAATAGCTAGCCCAGGCATTCCTTGTTAGGTACTTGCCATTGTTCAAAACAGCAAAGAAAATGAAGTAAATCACAAATTTTCAACAAAATGATGAGGAGTCTTTACATGAAGCTTGGGATGGGTTTAAAGAACTACAGAAAAGCTGCCCCCACTATAACCTTTCGAGGGAGTTCCTCATGCAAACATTCTACAATGGTGTAAATCAGAGCACAAGAGGAACCATAGATGCAGCTGCTGAAGGTTCGTTGATGAGGAAAACTATCGATGTAGATCATGATCTTTTGGAAGAGTTAGTAAGAAACAATTTTATGTGATCAAATGAGAGGAGTAGACAGGGGCAAAAGGAGGAAAAAAGGTATGATTCCAGTTGACTCTATTACAGTTTTACCGGCACAGATCACAACCCTCACTAAGCAATTGAGCAACATGTAAGGAGCATCTTTGTCTATAACTAAAGTTATGAAATCACAGTATGAGTTATGTGGGCAGGATAATCATTGCATAGCATAATGTTTCTTGTTGGGAGCTAGTAGCACTGAACAGGTAAATTACTTAGGCCAACCATAATGAGGTAACAATTAGTACTATAATGCTTATAATTTGGGGTGGAAAACTACCCAAATTTTCTTAGAGTGCTAACAATTCAGGTGGCCAACTAGGACCGAAAGGACCTCTTAGATTTTAGTAAGACTGACTTGGATCTTTGGAGAACAAATTGGACAAGTTGATGGATGTTTTGGGGTCCAGACTGGAAAATCAAGAAGAGAACCATAAGAGGATGTTTTCGAGCTAGGAGGAAAGTCAAAAGAGGATTAAGGCAAAGTTTGATCAGATCGTGAAGAACCATGCCTCATCCATCCTGACTTGGAGGTATAGGTAGGTCAACTTGCTAACACTTTATCCTTTAGAAGTGTAGGTGCCCTACCAAGCAATACTGAGGCCAACCCATGGGAACTACTCAAGGCTATCACACTTTGAAGTGGTAAGAAGATGGAGGAGCCAATTGTGCAAAAGGATGGCCAAGAAAAAGGAAAAGGCAAGGAGATTCAAGAAGATAAAGAAGAAGAAAGGCCTTATATGCCACCATAACCCTACAAGCCTAAACTTCTGTATCCACAAAGACAACATCAAGTGGATACTCAATTTTTAAATTTGGAGGCGAAGAAGCTTCATATCAACGTGTCATTGGTGGAAACTTTGGAATGCATGCTCAGTATCGAAGTTTCTTAAGGACATATTGACATACAAACACACTTAGGAGGACAATCAGACGGTCACTTTGACAGAGAATTGTTGTTTAATTATTTCAAACATGATGCCTTCAAAACTACAAGATTTAGGGAGTTTTACGATTCCATATGTTGTTGGTGACTTTGAATTTTCTAAATGCTTATGTGATTTAGGTGTAAGCATTAACTTAATGCCTTTGTCTATTTTCAGAAAATTGGGACTATAAGTGATCAAGCCAACATCCATGCTAATTCAACTTGTGGATCAATCTATCAAGAGGCCACATGGAGTTGTAGAAGATGTGTTGGTAATAATGGATAAATTTATTGTTCCTGTTGATTTTGTTGTGTGGATCAATCTATCAAGAGGCCACATGGAGTTGTAGAAGATGTGTTGGTAATAATGGATAAATTTATTGTTCCTGTTGATTTTGTTGTGTTGGATTTTGAAGCTGATAAAAATTGTCCATTGATTTTAGGTAGGCCCTTTATGAATACTGGTAGGGTATTAGTTGATGTGTGTAAGGGAAAACTTGTTTTGAGAATTAGTGATGAGCATCTTAAATTTAACATGTTTAGATCTTTGAAAAACCAATGGATGGTAAAGTATGTATGAAGATTGATGTTGTGGATGAATGTCTAGAGGGGGTTAAAGAGGAAGTTAATGAAGTTGCTGAAGTGCACAGGGATGAGAGTGTGAGAGAAGAGAAATTATGTGAGGAAGTCTAGTTAGAAGTTCGAGAGAACATATACACCTACACCACCTTCTCTTGTTAAGCTCCTAACTTTAGAGCCTAAACCCTTACCTTCTCATTTGAGATACACCTTTTAGTTAAGAACTATACCTACCCATCATTATCTTGAACCAATTGGATTGTGAGCAAAAAGAAAGTGTTGGAGACCATTAGGAAAAGGATGAGAGCTATAGGGTGGAAAATTTCTAATATTAGGAGATTAGCCCCAATGTGGTGATGCATAGGACTAACTTAGATGAAGGATGTAAAACTGTGAGGGAGTGACAGAGAAGGTTAAATCCAAACATGCAAGAGGTTGTGAAGAAGCAGGTGGTGAAGCTGTTAGATGCAAGGATTATTTATCTCATTTCAAATAGTAACTAGGTGAGTCCGGTACAGTGTGTGCCTAAGAAGGGAGGCATGACAATGATGAAAAATGAAAAAGGTGAAAAGATTTCTACTAGGACCGTCACAGGTTGGAGAGTATGTATTGGTTACTGGAAGCTCAATTTGGCCACCAAGAAAGATCACTTCCCTTTACCCTTTACGGACCAAATGATTGAGAGGGTGGTTAGCCATACATTTTACTATTTTCTTGATGGATACTCAAGGTACAATAAGCTGGTTATATACTCACATGATCAGGAGAAGATCACTTTTACTTGTCCTTATTGGGCTTTTGTTTATCGGAAGATTCTTTTTAGTTTATGCAATGCAACTGCCACATTCTAAAGTGCATGCTGGCCATATTCGCTAAAATGAATGAGAACTTCATAAAAGCATTTATGGATAACTTCTTTGTCTTGGGAGATTCTTTTGATCATTGTTTGTTTAATTTAAACAGAGTGTTTCAAAGATGTAAAAAGTCTCATTTAATTTTGAACTCTGTTGATGATACCTAGAGGTTGCGGACAAACTATCACTAAACATCAACATGACATGGAATCTGGAATGAGAGAGTTCTTAAAGACAAAACCGAATAGAGATTTTCTATGTATTATTATAAAGTAGATAGGAAGTTGTTGTTTTAATGTCCTTTGTTAATCATTGGCGTCTTAGAGGTTGAAATTTGTTGTATTCAACATATGTTATAATTTTCAAAAACAATTTTTTATCTTGGGAGTAAAATTTAAGTAAAAATTCACTTTTATCAAAATCTCTGTTTAATTTTGATGGATACAAAGAACGTGAAAATTAGATGTTTTAGACTAAAATAGAAATAAAAAAAAGAAGTATCCCATTTAAGTAAGAAAAATGCCACCGAGTCAAGAGGTATGTTGCTGTTTGAGAGGGTTGAAATTTGTTGTATTCAATATATGTTATAATTTTTCAAAAAACAAATTTTTATCTTGGGGAAAAAAAATTTAGTAAGAAATTCACTTTTATCAAAAACCTCTTGTTTAATTTTGATAGATACATGAACGTGAAAATTAGATGTTTTAGACTAAAATCGAAATAAAAAAGAAGTATCCTTTTAAGTAAGACAAATGCCACCGAGTGGGGAGGTATGTTTTTTTCTTTCTTCCTTCCTTTTTTGTTTAATCCCTTTCTATTTGTTTGCTTTTAGTAGCACCTGTTATGGTTCTTGTCCAGTGTCAAAAGTTTTAGTAAGCGCCTGATTTTATTTCTGTTTTGGTCAAGTTTGAAGGTAACATGAAAGGGTATATAATGGGCAGGGGGACCCTAAAACACGATGGGCTACAAAAGACGCCCCATTTGGCAACCTTCCAAAAGAGTGGGTTTTAGCCTCTCATGGAAACAAAGTAGCTTGGGAAAATAGAGGCTAAAATCCACATTGTTGCCATTCAAAATCATCACTCCAATTCTCTGCCATTTCATAGTTAGTTGGTAAAACATCTTTCCTTTTGAAAGCCACTTCCCAAGTCAGCATTTTGTTTCAAGAGTTAGGAATATAATAAATTTGAAGTTATCACAAATGTAGGCATTACAAAATGGCATAACCGATTAGAGAAAGGGATAATAACAATTCAATGATAAAATTAGCGCAAGGACAGGTGTCAGCCAATACTAGATACAGATTGTCAGGGAATCCTAATCATAATTAAGATCACGTTTCTAAAGCAAGACAAAATAAACAGATAAAGGTGGAAACTGGCTATCACGTTGGCAACTCAGTTGGGCACATAAAACCCTTGATTAAGATCAAAAATCAATCAGGAAAAGAGGCATACTTACTGAGGTATTAAACTTAAGCAGCCAACTTTAGATTAGGAATTTGAAGCAACATTCTGATCTAATTAGTTGCATTGTCATGCCATTATTTCTCACCAGCTCATACCCAAGGAAAATAAAATTGAAACATAAATTAGTCCTAAGAATATCTCCGCCTAATGATATTCAACAGAACATTCTTAGTACAGCCAGAGAAACATTACGCTCTCTTATAGTGACCAGTCTTAAAATGCCACGATAGAGGCAAAAGTGTGGTATGCCATCTCTTTACAGCATCTCTAGACATTTTAGTTATGCAAAATGATAATGCATAAAACACACACGTGCAAGTTCCAAGGGAAAATGAACTTCACATCATGCTAGTAGGAGAAGCCATCTATTATTTAGAAGCCCTTGCATCACAGTCAGCTGCATACGGCATGGAAAATTATTAGGCAATACTTCAGGGGCCAAAACTTTAAGGTGAAAGTTAAAGGTCCAAAGAAGCTTCCTTGGCATAGTCAAAGAGATAAATTCATACAGAATTAAATGACTACAGAATAAACAGATATCCTTTTCTAGCACCTCGTGCATTTTCAACTTTCTGCCCAAAATAACAAAAATGGAAAAAGAGTTTGGAACAATACCATTTTTCAACTCAATGGATATGAAGGCTTTAAATGTCGTGCGAATACATATATTATAAGAGGCCCATCAGGTTAACAAAGCAAAATCAATAAGAACACCCTTCTCTTCAACCAATACTTTGCTATCATGTGTAGTATAAAATCAATTTCCAGCATTTGTCATATTCCCATGGTAAATCTCATCCAGTTATAAATAGATTAAACTATTAAAATCCATCTTACACGCCTCTTCCCAAACAAGTGTATAGCCAAACTTAGAAGCTTAACACATTCTAAGCACCAAAAAAATATACACAAGTGGATAAGAAATGAAAGTAATTGCCAAAAGAAGCAAACTTGTCCATTTTAATGCACCAATTAATCTAAATTCTTGCTATGCAATCATCCTTTTATTTCAACAATTTCCTTTTACTCTTCGGAAAAGTTGACCTCTCTGATGTGCTATTTTGGATATTTTTCCCAATATGTGATTTTATGCTGACATAACTTTGTGAAGGAGCTTTATCCTTTGACTTAGCATATAGTTCCTCAACTGACCTTCTACCACCATTCCTTCCAGAAGTTACCCTTCCATTTAAACTCTTGTTCCTATCTACTCTACCCCTGCTCCTAGGGACCTTATAATAACCCCGTTTCTTATTCTTATTTTCCTCATCCTCTTCATCATAACAATAGCCATGACGACTAGCATCCTTAAAATCAGAGATTATGCCATTCACTTCCCACTATCGTCACCATTCTTTTTTCTGCTTGCTCCATAGATTCAGCAGCTTTCTGCTTTGCTTGCTGTTTGCTTCCACCAGGAACATTAATTACTTTGCGATCTTCAATTACCATGTGCATAAGATGAAGATATTGATTCCTAATATTCATCACTGGATTATTATTAATTAACAAACCTCTCTTATAGGCCTCCTTCAAAACCACAGTATAAGTACCTATCTTATTTGACAGGTAAAATATCCCAGGATAATGAAGTAATGCTCTCTAAACCTTGCTCGAATACCCAACCACTCTCCCATACGCAACAAAGTGTCCTTCTCCACCATCCTTGAAACAAAGATTAAGAATCTCATGCAAAACCCCACAGTCCATTTCTCCGACTCATCAGTACTTGGTCCAAGATGCGTTGCATTCTCATAAGGAGAAATATAAGGCAACTTTGCCAATCATCATACCACTTCTTCAGTTTCTTGTCCATCTCAAAGCCCTTTGAGAACTGCATAGGGAATGAGATTGGCATCCCTTTCTCATTAACCATCCCTGCACCTTTCATTTTCTGTTCCACAACTGAAATTGCTGATTCAATGCTCCAACAAACCAACTCTAGTTCCAACTCATTACGCGACTTAGACATATTCTTCTCACCAATAAGTCGAAAACAGTCAGGGAAATCATAAAGTATGCTATTCATAAAATCCTGATGCAAGCCCAAATCCCATTTAATGCTATCAAGAAACTTCAAAGGTACCTTATTAATTCTCGCAATCATTAGCAGCTTCAAAAGCCTATCAGCAACATCCTGCCTATAGTTTTCACTCTGATAAACTAATTTCTCTTCAGCATCCAGATCAAGTACCTGTGGGGTGAGCTTGATGTGGGGTTGAATCAGTTCCTCAGGGAGATATTCCTCGAATATTGCAGGGTATTTTCGGATGAAATCGATAGGACGAGTGGGGATTTCGAGATTTTGTTTCTGATTGTGGATAATGGGAAGAGGAAGAGACTTTGCTGGGTCTGATATGATGAGGTTCTTTATATTCAAAACGGGTCTCAGATGCTTTTCTCGCTCCACAGCATGATCAAGTCCCTGTCCCGGAGACGTTTGAGGGCAGCAAAGTCGACGAAGCTGCGGTGCTGGCAGCTGCAATGGCGAATTACGGAAGAGAATTGGGAAAGAATCGCATTGCTGACTTGGAGGCGAGAGTCCAAGGAGGGTTTTGTGGCCGTCATATGCCCTTCCGCTGGCTGTAACGGCAATTAAGAACATTATTATTATATTAAAGAAAGGTCAATTTTATTCTGCTATAAAATCAAATTACAATTTCAGAATATTTGGGAGAAAATACTTATTTTATAAGTTCATTATCTTATCTCTCTACATCAAACATTCTATTTATAATACATTTCAAAGCACCTTTTAATATCGTGTGATCACTCTTCGTATGTGTTATTGTGTTAGGTAAAACTAAGCAAATAATAGCTCTTCATTCTTGTGTTAGGTAAAACCAAAGCCGTCATATGTCTGCTAAGCTATTAAATGGTGCATCTACAATTAGTAGTGCACCATATTATTTATCTTTATAACACTCACTTGGTGTCTTGTATAATTGTCTCTTCTGCGCTTTAAGCGCGTTTGGTGTTGCGCCGTTAAAAAGCTTATCGGGAAAAAACCGGTGGGATAAAACCATGATAAGTGAAAAGAGTCTGCTGCGTAAAGCTCCACTTATTGAACACGATGAGTTCTTCCTCGTAAATTTCTTAGATGTCGCATTCGATCTCGTGGACGTCTTCACGAAAGGTATAGTAAGAAATGCCTTTGTGAAAAGATCCATGGCATTGTTGCTTGATTGAATATCTAGATGTTGATTTCTTTGCTCTTGTCGAGATCTTGGGTGAATTGGAAAATTTCGGAGATATGTTTGGTTCTATCACTTTTGATATAACCTCCTTTATTGAAGCGATCATGCGCATTGTCTTGAAATATGATTGTTGGTTCTTTGTTGGTCGATAAGCCTGAGTTGTTAAAATGTGGTGCGTCATTGACCTTAACCATACATTCTCGACATTTGCTTCGTGAAGTCTGATGATTTGACGTGATTTGAAGAAGTAGCAACAGTATTTGTTTATGTGAGCGCCGTGAAATTGCGGTGCCTCCATACGTAAATACATAATCGATCGGGATCGGCTTTATCACGGATCGATAAGTAACACTGCATCTGCATAACCAACCAAAACTTGTTTTGCATTTTAGTGTAAAATAATCACAAATCAATTGTACCTCGAAGATAACGGAATAGATGTTTAATTCCATTCCGGTGCCTTTTAGTAAAGATGAACTAAATCTTGCTAGTAGATTAACAACAAAAGCTATATCGGTCTGATCTGATTAGCGAAGATCGTGAGAAGCTCTGTCGCTTTTCGGATATGGCGTTTGAGAATCAAGAACTTTTCGTTTTTACGTGCGAGGCGAAATGGATCCTTCCGACATTGAAGCGATCTACCATTATTGGTGTACTTAGCGGAGTTGCTTTATCCATATTAAAATGCCTCGATACCTTTTACGTATATATCGATTGATGCCTGAAATATTAAAGCTTGATACATGTTCAATTTGCGGACCAAGACAATATTTAGTTTTTCAAGATCTTTCATTTCAAATTCCTTCTTTAAGTACACCTTTGTTTCTTGGATTTCTTTAGCGGTACCAATGATATTCAAATCGTCAACATAGACATCGATAATCACATATCTGGATGTTGTTTTCTTTATAAAAGCATGAGGGCAAATAAGACTATTTACATATCCTTTCTTTAATAGATACTCGCGCAGGCGATTGTACCACGTGTGTCAGTTGCTTTAGTCCATATAAGGATCTTTGCAATTTGATGAATACTTTTCCTTTGGTTGTGATTTTAATCTTTGCGGGCATTTTGAATCCTTCGAGGATTTTCATGTAAATATCCTTTATCAGTGATCCGTCTGAATAGCTATAACAACATCCATAAGGCGCATTTCCGGTTTACGAAGGCTATTAGGCGATTAAATATCTAAGCGTAATTGTATCCATGCGGAGAGTATGTTTGTTCGTAGTCAATTAGGGTCTTTGAGAAAAACCTTGTGCAACAAGTCGAGCTTTATCTCACGATCTCATTTTCTCATTTCGTTTCGAACAAAACCCATTTGTAACCTCTGGGCTTTACACTTTGGGGTGTAAGGACAATAGGTCCAAACACTTTCTGACTTGTTAAGAGAATTTAATTAAACGATAACATCTTTCCATTGAACCCAATCATGTTTATTTTGACATTCAATGATAGATCTTGGTTCGAGGATCTTCATTTTCATTGATGATATCATCTTTATAGCATAAGAAAATATTTTATCAATCTCTTTCATATCATTTCGGTTCCATAATTCTTTGTGTGAATATAATTAATTGAGATTTTCGATTAATCTCGGTTTGTGTCTCTTCTGGGACCTTATCCTCATCTTGTGTTTGACGGAACACTTTTATCTATATTAGGGTCATTAATCACATTTACTCCTTTTCTTTTTAGAGATTTTATCTTTGGAACCGATTGGTCTACCTGCGCTTCATCGTCTTTGTGGATCATAGTGATCATTTTCTCGATTGTCCTTTTGGGATTTCAATCCGGCGGAGCATTCAATTGGTATAAATGATTTAGTCACTCTTTTTGTATCTGTGAAAGCTTGTCGGTAATTGATTTGCAATTCTTTGCAAATGCACTGATTCTTGCATACATTTCGCATTGTTTTGTCGTTGATCAAGATCTGATAATGATGGTTACGCACTATGTATAATTTCTTTCATCATTTTTTATTATCTCCCACAATGTTGGGAAAGTATTTTCATCAAAATGACAATCAACAAAGCGTCTTTGTAAACATATCACGGTTTGAGGTTGAAGATATCTAATATTAGATGTACTTTCATAGTAAGCATATATCCCCGATCTTCTTTGAGGTCCCATTTTACTACGTTGTGGTGGTGCGATGGGCACATATCTTCTGCTGACAAAAATTCTCAAATGGGAGATATTTGGTTCTTGACGAAATCTGCAAGTTGTAGTGGGGAGTATGTATGATATGCACTTAGTGGGATCGAATTAATGCCTCGGCATGTAAAATTGCATGACCCATACGGAAGTGGAAGCTTTGTTCTCATCATCAATGATCTGCAATAAGTGAAGGTGTTTAATTAAAGATTCAGCTAAACCATTTTGAGTATGCACATGAAAGCAGCGGGATGCTCGACCATAATCGATTGACATCAATAGTCATTGAAAGTTTGGGATGTGAATTCACTGACGTTATCGAGTCGACTTTCTTTATTGTATAGTCGGAAATTGTGCTCGTAATTTAATAATTTGTGCAAGAAATCTTGGAAATGCCATATTACGAGTTGATAGTAGACAAGCGTGAGACCATCTGCTGGAGGCATCTATCAATACCATAAAATATCGAAATGGTCACATGGTAGATGAATGGGTCCATATATCACCTTGAATACGTCTGCGAAAAGCGGTGATTCAAATTTTATTTTAGTGGTGATGGCCTTATGATCGGTTTTCGAAGAACAAGATGTACATGGACTCTTATTTATTTGAGTAATCATTTTGTTACTCGATGGATGTCCGTGTGTATTCTCAATTATTTTTGCATCATTGTTGATCTGGATGACCAGACGATCATGCCGAATAGAGATTATTGAAGGATCAATGTGTTTTGCTTTAACCACCATATTAGATTCAATCACATTTATATATGTATAATGTAATCCGGTAGGGAGCATTGGTAGTTTTCCAATATGTTTATCTTCACGATTGATAGGTTGTAAGATACATATATTTCATATTTCCCTCGATTCTGGTGAGTATCATATTATGAGAATATATATCATTAAAACTCAACAAATTTCTTTTAGACTTTAGGCATGAAATAAGGCATCATGTATTGAGAACTTTGTGCCATTTGGTAATGAAATTTGCTTGCAATTCCTTGATCAAGTCGAAGGACTGATATTGTATTCACAATTATTTTGTTGGTTTTAATTATGAAAAGAACCTCTTATCTTTCGAGGATAGTGTGCGTTGTGCCTTATCTGGTATCATAAATTATCATTATTTTTGCTCCTCTTACAGAGCGATCCATATCAAAACTTAGCATAAAATAAATAATCTAATGAGAAAATTGCATGAGAATAAAGAAAGAGATGTTATGTTAACTTTAAAAAATATTACAATCTTGTAATTGAAACTAGTAACATAACAAGCAATTGAAGCCGAGTGACATAATAAGCATAATAATACTTAACACAAACATAAGTACATTATTTTAATTTTCATTACTCTGCCACCAACAATGCCTTGATCCACAAATCATCGGTAAAATCCGAAGCATTCGGATATGTAGAGTCATCGAAGGATTATGATTCTCAATGAAATCAAAATCAAAAGTACCAAGGTCGGTTGAATCACCTAAAGGGTGTTGTTGATAAAATTCACTTCCTTTTCTTTCCTTTTAAGGATGCTTTGTATAAGCGACATAGATGTTGAGGAACTCGACAAACTTTAGTGATGTCCTTTTGTACCACATCTAAGGCAAGAATCTCTGAAGTCTATAAGAACTTCCATGAACATCATTAATATGGTGCTTGTTATTGTAGTGGCTAGTATTTCTTTGAAGAGAGTTATATGGATAACTTCCTCGGCCACGTCCACGACCACGACCACGGCCACGACCGCTACCACGACTAGGCCCATGATGATTTTTCTTTAATTTTCATTTGAATTGCAATATTTGCTTTTGGAAATCTTCTTGGCATGATGGGGCGGGATTGATGATTTTCATCAAAGTTCATTATTCTTCTCATTTCTGAAGGCATGAAATCGGTCGAGTATTTTTAAATCCCGCGCTCGATATTGTTGTTGCAAGGTTACATTCGATCGTGGAAGGTGGAGTATGTTTTTCTAACATATCTTCCTCGGTGATTGTTTGCCCTGAAATTTTAGTTGTGAGACAATTCTAAACATAGTGAGTTATACTCATTGACCTTTTAAAATCTTGGGCGTAAAGCGCTCCATTCATCACGAAGCCAAGTAAAACTTCCTTTTGATGGTCATATCTTTCTTGTAAATTTTCCTGAAATGACTTGGATCTTTAATTGTGAGGTATTCTCTTTTAATCCCTCATCAAGATGATGACGAATGAAGATCATCGCTTTGGCTTTATTTTGTTTTGATGTTGTATTATTTTCTTTAATGGTATCTAAAAGATCCATTGATTCAAGAATGCATTTCAACATCAATCATCCACGACATATAATTATGGCCCATGACATCAAAAGCGAACTCAATTTTGGCAAGATTGGACATGTTGGCAACTATTTAGAGAGAAATAATTAATACATGTATTCAAATCGATATTACATTAAATAAATTACATGTCATGCTCGAATGCTATACGAAACAACATAGGGATCATAATAAATGCTATTACTAAGAGAAAAAGCGTGCGATCTGAATCATTTAGCTCTATACTAAGAATGAAACAAAGATACATAATGATAATAATTATACAAAAAATGATATAGCGGATAACATTTGAAAATTTTGTAAAATTTTGAGGTAAGAAATAGTGTGTAGGGATGAAGTAAATTATGTAGGAGTGGTATCTATTTATAGAAATAATTTTTTTACGTTAACTAGCGTTATAATTTTACGTTATATATATATATATATTTTACCGTTATATATATAGCGTTATAATTTTTTTAAACATCGATGATGTATACTATCTGATAAATTACGTATTTAGAGGTGGTAATAACTTTTCATTATTAAAGAAGGTAAAATAGTGAGTCGTCTATAATTTGTTTTAATCATATCATAAGTAGAATTAATGTAGATAAAAGGAAGAACTTTATTTTAACAACATCGTAAGTAGGATAAATAAGCGGAAGAACTTCGTTTGTTTGATGTCGTAAACCGAAGAGCGTTTATGCGATGTAGGTAGGCGGAAGAACCTTACGATTGCTTGATGTTGATAAGCGAATTTTAGAAATGAGAGATTCGTCTTGATAACGTGTTATAAAACCGAATTACAATTTGAGTATTTGGGAGAAGACTTATTCTTATAAGTTCATTACCTTATCTCTCTTACATCAAACATTCTATTTATAGTACATTTCAAACACCTAATATACATGTGATCACCTACTTCATATGTGTTATTGTGTTAGGTAAAACTAAACCAATAACCACTACTTCATTCTTGTGTTAGGTAAAACCAAACCAATAACTACTACTTCATTCTTGTGTTAGGTAAAACCAAACTAATCCATATGTACACTAACTATTAAATGGTGCATCTACAATTAGTGGTACACCATATTATTTCTATCTTTATAACATATCCTAAATTTTATGATGAAATTTGACCTTAAATTTTAGAGTGAAAAAAGCATTTGTCAATTTTTGTCAAGTGTTTAATATTATTTTATTTTATTTTTAGCCTACATTATCATATCATATCTAGCGTAACAATATGAGGCTACTTTCTTTAAAAAGAAAAAAGTATTATTAATTTTAAACCTACGAGGCATATCATATTTAATTAATCCTATTTTTTAAAACTTAAACTAACATATTCATAACAAATCAGAAAATAATTGATCAAAACTTAACAAAAAGATCCCTTGTCATCGTAGACAAAAGCGATTCTTCTTTGTTTTATGCATATGGAATCCCCAAAGTTGTTACAGGGTGGTTAGAATCCTTAAAGTTGTTGACGATGTTATATAGGTATTCTTGAAACTCAAACTTTTACCTGAAGTTTTTTACTCGCACCCTTTGCACAACAATTTCACTTAGATCCGTTAAAGCAAGACTTAGCCTTTCCTATCCCTCGAAATGTTTTCCTCGCATATACTCGAAGAAATAATACTTATAAGAACAATAAGAACAAAGGCAACAAGGACACACAAAGATACGGTATAAAACTAATTTTATATACTTTCCCCGAAAAGAATACAAAAATGCTCTCTCGAGAGAATGAGAAAACAAAGCTAGAATGAGCTATATATATAAGCCCGTAACTTGGAGTCTAAGTTATATTCAGATTCCCACTAAATCTGAACTACCTAAGATCGTGCTAAGATCACGTCTATCTTTATCAGATTACATCACATGAACCAATTAGACGATACTCCCATTTAAATAGGACTCTACTGAGAAGATAAGATAACAACATGATAGAGTTTACATTCGACTAGGAAACTAGCATATTTATCTTTAAAGAACTCTACTATTTTCAGATATTCAGTTCCATTGCAACTCTACCTCTCAGTCATCACCACATCATCTAAGATCTTCCTCGTGATCTCATCCTTGATGATGCAATGTGATCTCGCGAAATCTATTAGCACATTGTCTGATCCAATGCTCTCATAACAAGTATGTTAGTGCGTGATCCATCCATCCAGTATGGACTAAGTCCTTAGTCGTCAAGACCTTAGCCTAAGTCGAGTCAATCTCTGTAGATCGATGCTCTATCAAAATTCGCACCAAGTCAGATCCCACTCACCCGTTTGCCTTACTGTTTTTGTATGCCTCCTCATCGTGAATCCATTAACCTTCCTCCTAAGGCTCCTCATGAAGGTCGTTGAGAAGTGCTCGGAACTTAGGAGTCTAACAAACCATCTCCTTTAGATGGATTGGCGCCTCGTCGAATTAGTCTGAAGTCGGCGTTCACGTGATCCTCGAACTACCACAAGTCGTGTCTTTCTCCGCGTAGCTTCGCGACGGGTTTACCCTTCCTTGGATTAAAATTGATCTGTCGGTTCTTCTTATGTTGACCCGTGGTTCGGTAATCTAGGATCTTCTCCTTGATCCTTGAACTATTTTCTCCTGGCCGGTGGTGATTGCTTCACTGACTCTATTTAGATATGATGCATCCTCGTAATAAGGCTTGAGAAAATTAACATGAAAAGTAGATTGTACCTTTAACCACTCGGGTAACTTCAATCGGTATGCCACGTTCTCCACTTTATGTAGCACTTGAATGATCAATCATAGTTACTGCACTAATCCCTTATAAACTTGCTTGCTCGAGATCTTCTTCCAAATCTGTAGAATTAAACTTCAGCGGTTCCTTATCTCTACGTCAAATTCTAATGATCTCCTCAGAAGATCTACTTGCTTTTCATCTGTTGAAAAGCTTTACGAAGACTTCCTCGCCTCATCCAATAACTCTTGCTTCTTTATCACAAACTTAAATGCGCGGGACATTTGACACTATCTTGTTTGAGCAATCTCTAGTGGAGTGAGAGGTTGTTGCCTCAATACAATCTTAAAGGGACTCTTCTCCGTGGCGAACATCTATGCAAGTTATAAAAAAGCATGCGTTATCAAGTAAATTCAACTAATTATGTTGACTTGTACTTACGTAATGTCGAAGATACTCCTCCAACAAACCGTTGATTCACTCGATTTGGCTATCCGTTTGTAGGTAATTTGCCATAGAAAACTTCATGTTGCAACCCATCAAATTAAAAAGAGACGTCTAGAATCGGCCTGTAAATCTGGCATCTCAATCGCTCATAATATCTGCTGGTACTCCGAAATACTTGACCACATTTTTGTAGAATAGCTGGGTCGTAACATCCGAGGTACAAGTTATAGGAGTTGGCACGAAGACCGCATGCTTGGAGAATTTATCAACCACCACCATGATTGACGCCATGTTGTCTACCTTTGAAACCACTAATGAAATCCATTGAGACCGACATCCAAGGTCTCGGCGTGATGGATAAGGGTTGTAGCAAATCGGCTTCCTTCTTCCTCTCGGTTTATCCAATGACACTGAGGTACATCTGACGTAACATTCCCATCATCCTCCATTTTAGACCAAAAGTAGGAGCAGCGATAGGGCGCTAGCTTCATTTGGACTCTTGGGTGACCAGCCCACTCTGAGTCATCGTCTCCTTTAGCAATTATTCCATAATCCACAAAGCTCGACACCTAATCCATTACTCTTCTTCATCAATAGCCCATCATCGTCGAGGCAAAAGCGTATACAACACCCTCTTTTACTTGAGTAATTAACTTACAATACAAGGTGTCTAAGCGGGCTGCGCTTTGATCTACTTTAGCGGTGGGATTCCATCCTCGTGATCGAATAAAGGGTTGCAAATACCTCTTTCTTACTCAAGACATTTGCCACGTTATTATGCCTCCCGGTTTATGCTCTCACATGAAGTCATATTGAGCAAGGAACTCCTACTATTGGGCTTGTTTTGCGGACAACTTCTTACAGGTCTAGAAAATGTGTTAACACCATTTTACTGTCCAAACAACCAACTGGTTCCCAACAAATATACTTGCCGTCTCTAAGTAATACACCACTGCAAGCATCTGCTTCCGTGGGTTGAGTACCCTTCTTATGTACCATTGAGCTTTTGACTCTCAAATGCAAGCTGGATGACCTTTCTATCTGAGGACTCTACTAATGGCTTTGTCAAAGTATGTACCTCGAATGGAAGATCAAACTAAAAAACTTC
Organism: Erythroxylum novogranatense; assembly: GCA_029891385.1. NCBI lineage: Eukaryota > Viridiplantae > Streptophyta > Magnoliopsida > Malpighiales > Erythroxylaceae > Erythroxylum > Erythroxylum novogranatense. The sequence goes on along the minus strand of CM057226.1, from coordinate 42,368,427 downwards.
AACACTAGTTCGGTTGAGATTGCGCAGCTTTAAGTTTTTCGAATGCCTCCTCACATGCACCCGACCAACATGACTCTTGCTTCTTCTTTAGCAAGCCTGTTAATGGGGCTGCTTTCTTGGAGTATCCTACTATGAACTGCACTATAATAGTTTGTAGGCAGAAAACTCCATGATTCTTGTATTGTCTTGGGGCTGCCACTTTCGACTATTGCTTTCACTTTCTTGGATCCATCCTCACGACCACTTGCTCACCACGTGACTCGAAATTTGATCTCAAATGGCGGACTCACACTTCTCTATCTTCACATAGAGCTTGTGTTGTCTCAGTCTTTCGAACACTCACCTCAAGTGTTCCACGTATTACGCCATGTCCATGCTATACACCATGATGTCGTCTAGATAGACTACTGATGAACTCATCGAAAAGTCATACAATACACCATTCATTAGGTTGCAAAATGTAGCAAGGGTGTTAGTTAATCAAAGCGACATAACTAAAATTCGTAGGATCTATACCGTATTCATACGTTGTCTTTTGCTTATAAGCCCTCGGTATCGCTTGCGATACCAACTTTGAAGATCCAACTTTGTGAACACCTCGGTCCTCGACAACTATCCATCAAATCTTGAATCAAAAGTACGGATCCTTGTTCTTGATCATTACCTTATTCAATGCCGATAGTCATACATAATCTCGATTATACCGTCTTGCTTCTTACGAAACAATCTTGTGGCGCCGTGTGGAGCTTTGATGGTTAGATGAACCTGCATCCAACGACTCACCAAGTTGTTTTGAAGTTTCACTAATTACCGGGATATCCTATATAGGACGCGTGCGGTGGGATTACTCGAGGAAGCAACTCGATCTGTGATCTACCTGACGAGGTGGAAGAGTTTTGGAAACTCTTTCGGCATCACCTTCAAAACTCCCTCAGCGAATTGCAACCTCATGAGGACTTACCATGTAGTCTTCTTTGATCTCCCACATGGCGTGAGATAGGTCCTTTCTTGACCCTTTCTCAATACTCATGGCGAAATATGTCCTCTAGATGTTGTAGCCTTTGTCATTCCACCATCAGACCTACAACAATTCATATAGAAGAATTTTTTCATTCATCAACATCATACCTCCGAACTTGGGTATAGCACCACCTTTGTTGCTTTAAGAAAATCAACCCTAATATCCTCTCGAAATCCTCCAATGGTATGATGATGAAATTCATCTTGGCATGCCAACTCCAATGCTAACTAGAGCGTTGTAAGCAATTCCTATAACTACTTATGCCTTTCCGTAAGGTTGTAATTCTCATGAGACCTGAACACCCTTATGACTAACTTGAACCATCCTTTCTCCTAGGAAATTATGGGTCACACGGTATACACCATATTTGTCACGTCTTTCTCCTTAACTTGTATACCCGCGTACATCGGTTTGTCAAAGGGAATCGACTCGGTACTAAGCATGTTGGACCCGTTTGAAGCCCGACATCGGATATGGGCGGTGCTTAGTGCGTGAGGAGAGGTCTTGGAGTTGAAAAGAAGAAGAAAGAATCCCTCGGAAGCACCGAGGCGTTAAGTGGCGTGTGATGTCTCATGGCGAACCCTCTCGACTAACTCTTGTAACATCCCACCATGACGGAAGGGTAAAATAGTAATTTAATCGGGGATGAGAGTGAATAGGACTGATTTAGCATTTTATGCATCTTGGTATTTGTGAATAGTGAATTTTGCATATGAAAATAGCGTACATGCATTCATGACATTCCGGTATTGTGCCTAAATGGGATTTTATTTTGGAAAATGTGGTTTATGGGCTTGAAAATTTAATTAGAGTGGATTGTTATGTGTTTTATATTTTAAAAAAATTTTAGGAAATTTTGGGGAAAATTTTGGATGGAAAAAAACATGAGTGGCGAACAGGTTGATTTTCGGTATCGAAAATTTGTCAATAATCTTGAAATATTGGGTACATTATTTGGGATTGAAGTGGAACCATTGGAATTGAATGGGTCAAGATTCATTTCATTAGGGTTTAATTTTATTAAAAGTTCATCTTTATTCTTGTTTTGTCCTTTTCTTTCTTAACTTGGACAAGTGGCTCATGGACACATATCCATCCCATTTAATGAATTAGTGTTCTCGGTGGTTCCATTGGAAAGAAGGAAAGAAGGGTCTTTTGGCTTTGTTGCTCATTCACGATTCATCGAATAAAGAATGAAAGATGAGTTACCCTTGATTCTTCCATCCACGAAAACTCTCCTCTTCTTCCTCTTCATTATTTTTTTGAAAGTCCTCCAACTTAAGGGCTTTCTTTACAAGCTTAAACCTCCTACTTCCTTATATGATGGTGATTGTACATGTGGAGTGAAGAGGAGAACTTGATGTTAGGTGAAGAAGTTAAGAGTTGGAGTTGGAAGCTTTAAACTAGGTAAGGAATTAATTATGTTCTTTTCTTAGTAATTTGAGGCATTAATTGGGAATTATTATTCATTAAACATGTGTTATGATGTCTTGATTTCATGAAACCTATGTTTGATTTATTGGGTATAAGCTTATGCTTGTGTAAGAATTAATGAGATTGAATATGATTAGTGTGTAAATTATGTATGTTGAGGTTATTCTAGCAATGTTAGATGACTAATATTCAAGAGAAATTGATTGAGTATGGATGCTGCAATTTTGAGGGTTTATGTTGAACTGAAGTGTTTGATGAAAGTTAGGTTGAATAGGTGGGTAAATTGAATGCTAAGTGAAGTAGAGTTGTGAGGAATGAAAGGAATTGAATTGAGTATCAAAGCTGGAAATTGTCATTTGTACATGGGTTAATGTTTTTGCTATAACTAGTTGTGTGCCTAAGCAATTAAGGTGAGGTTTGTCTTAAATTAAAGTTGAGACATGTGGCTACAATTTTTGTGAAGGAAGTGCTGGCCAATTTTGATTAGAAGAGTGTTGAATCTTGCTTTAAAAGTGAAGTTTAGGTGCAGTATGAACAGTAATTCGAGCTTGATGACCTGAAACTTTGATGAGTTTTCTAGGTTTATTTATGAGGAATTGGTGAAAATGGTCTTAATGAAAGTTGAAGCCTATCTTGTTAGCTTTCCATTGCCACTGATTTTGCAAATTTTCGATATGTATTTTGGGAGTTATGAACTGTTAACTATTGACTGACTATGTGCATTTTGGTGAAACCTAACCAGAAGTGTAGGTTTTGTGAGTATTGTGATTGGAAACAAATTTAGAGATTTATTTGATTTGAATAGGTTCAAGTGATCTTCTGAAAATTTGTATAGGAAGTAACTATCTTGAAAATGAGATATACTATACTATTTTTGGATGTCATAATTGAGAGTTATGAATTTTCAAAAACTGGACCTAAGTTAGGTCATTGACTAGTGATCAGGCAACCTCTTGCAAGACAGTTTTGAGTTTGTTAGAGGTGGAATTGACTGTTAAGGCCTTCATGAGAAGTGTAGTATTCTGTTTGATCTTTTCATAGGTATAAAGTATGCAATTTTTTGACATCTTTGCAAGAATTTATGCTTTTTATAACATTGCTATTCAGTTCAGGCGTTTTCAGTGGGTAGAATCATTCATTGAATTGTTTGACCTACTTAGCAATTGAATTTGATTTCATGTTGTTCATGAAAGTTGTAGGTCACATTTTGATCTTTCATTTGGAATAAATCTTGTAATGTTTAGCAAAGGGAATGAGAAGTTATGGATTTTACAAAATGTTGTACTGTTTTGACAAACTGTTGCATTGTTTGGACAAAATGTTGCCTTTATTCTAAGAGGCTTTCGAAGGTAGTAACTTTGAGTGTATTTTGACACCCTAGAGATGAAATTAGTTTTGTGTCCTTCATGAAATTTGTAGAGCTCTTTCTTCTCTATCAAATGGACACTAAGTTTGTCAATTTGGAGTTGAACAGGAGTTATGTATTGTGAAAGTTGGGATGTCGGCAAAAAGAAAGAATAAAGTTTCGATCATTACAACCTGCACTAGTCGACTAGGACATGTATTTTTCTGCACTAGTCGACTAAAACCCTGACTAGTCGACTAGGATGTGTATATTTTCCTTCTTTTAGTATAACTTTTAAAGTCGAGCATCCGATTGACTGATTCTTGAGGCATCGGATTAAGTGAAACATGGAATTTCATTCTTTTTAGAAATTGGGAATTTTAGAAGGAAATTAACGTGGGTCGGGTAATGATTCTTTGGTCCTTTGTTTTATTTATTTTGGACCTATAGAGGCCCGAATTAAGTAATTTGGTGCCGTTAGATTTCTAATTTTAGATGGAATGTTTATGATGGAAATTTTGGATTAGTAGGAATATCATGAACATGCATTGTGCACCTTCTAATTGCTACATGTGCAACATTAAATAGTTACGATTGAGCAATTGGTAATACTTATATTACATAGCTGTTATAGAGGCACTTTTGGGCGCCGATCTCTGATCCACTAAGACTTCTAGGTATTAGCTCGAATGCAGATGAGTAACCTAGATGGTTCATCAATTATTATATGTCGATGTGGGGATTAATGGAGGGATTAAGATTGTGTTTTGTGTATGCTGGATTTGGACGGATGGTCCGATGAATTGGGAAAGCTGACATAGAAGTGTCTCTGTTTGTGATTACGTGGTGACTTGCTTCTACTTTGTGATAAATTGTGGGTATGAAAATCATATGATTGAGAATGATATGTTAGATTACGATAAATTTGGATTGAATTGCAATGTGATTTTGTATTTATAAGATATGTGTATACTTTGATAAATGGGTTTTAGTGACAATGTGAATTGTGATACATTGAGCGTGTTGCATTCCATATATAAATACTTAAATGGATAATAATAGTTGTGACTGAGGCATAGCGATATTGAAAGAGCCTTGAGCTCGAACAACGTCTTGAAAAGAGCCTTGAGCTCGATCAACGAAAAAGAGCTTTGAGCTCGAAGGAGTTAGTGCATACCGGAGGGCTCTCCTACTCCTAGGCAGCGTCTCTGAATCACATTCCTTTGTTTAAGCGCTCGGTCCCAACCTTGCAATAAAATGGGAAAGTGTCACATATGCATTGCATATATACTTGTTGACTACTTGAAATGGGAAAAAGGCATGAGTGCCTTATTCAATTCGATTTGCTTGTATGTAATGATATGGTACTTCTAAGCGTGTTATTGCAAACTAAGCTGTGATTGCACATGTCTTTGTGTTATTATTGTGGCGCGATTAAGTGATGCATAAATTAGGCGAACCATGATGATGGTTCCTCATTTGAGTTCATAAAATTCACTCAAAATTTGCAAATATTTTTAGGACTCGAGAAAATACCTCGTTAGGTTCACGGGATTATGTCTGACATTGAATGAAGAATAGAGGTCGGGATCGGTCCGTATACGCACTAGTGTCATCCTTACATTATTCATAAAATTGTATATTACAAGCTCGTAAATTAATACTTTGTATTTATAGAGGGCCCAATTTGGTTATAGATTGGTATACATTAAATGGCTATTTTAAATTATTGTTGAATGTTTGTAATGATTGGAATGGCATACAAATTAACGTGGGCTCGATTGTCTACTGTTTTCGCGTGTATGAATGTTTGCAGGAAAAAAAAACAAAATTGATTACGAGTTTCTTGGTGATGTATACGCTACCCTCGCAGGCAAGGAATCTGGATATCACCATCGATGTCGGGTTGGTCACGTGGGGTGGGGTGTTATATTTAGGTGGTATCGAGCCCGTAAATGCAATTTATTTAGGCGCGATGCGAAACATAGGTTAAGTTGCATGCATTTGAGTGGGTAATATTTGCGGACCGTGGCAGCGATACCTAATGCGAGTCATGCAGTATAAATCCTACGTGTGAACTTGTGTTAAGTGATTAAGTGTGAGAAAAGTGAGAATGTATCGAGAATGTGAGCCCGTGAAAGTGTATGAGCAATTAGGAATGGGAAAAGGAAAAAATGGATAAGGATAGCTATAGTGTCTTTGTGGTTATAAACCTTGATTGTGATATAAGTATGACTACGTTGGCATGGGCTAATGGAGGAAAGAAATGATATCAAAATGAATAAGAGTTTAAAGTGGTAATATTACGCGAAAGAAAGCGAAAAGTTCTATAGCTTGGAGGTCCCTTGTGGATATGAAACATGTCGGTTAAAGTATGCCTATGTGAGATTCAAAGTTCGAGATGATGAGGTAATGAAAGTGTTGACTTGTATATGCGACGAAATGGGAACAATTGGAAATGAGCAAAATTATATGGTCGATCGGTGGATATGGATTCACTACATTTGTGTTAGTGGATATCATAGATGATGATAGCGAGATTGTAATGATATCAATATTGTGCAAGTAACGGTCTATTTTTAAACTAAAGCGAAGTGATTCTAAGGTTAGGAAGAAGTAGAAATGGTGAGGCAGCGTACAAATGGTAGAAATGGACTCATGAAACGGTTATGATCATGAGCGCCTGAGTTTGGGACCAAAATGGTTATGCGAATATTGTGTTAAGAGTTTGTGAATTAGTATAAGGGGATAGTAGGGGAAAAAGGAAGACTGGAAATTTCTATTGATAGTGTATCGGAAAATTCTGGATTGATTGAATATATGTATATGGAAACAGAAATGGTAAATGGATGGGTAAACAAATCGAGATGCAGTGTATCTGTATTCATGAACGAATATTTCATCGTGCTTTGGGTGATGTGTTCCCGAATGTACTATCAAGGTGAATACCCTATCATAGATTGGTTGAGGAAATAAAGAGATAAGTAGTAAGGATGAGATGATAGTGTATAAGTCAAGTTGATATGACCTTAAAAAGGCCAAGCTTGCATGTAAATGAGATGGGACTAAAACTATGTGAAAAGAAGTACAATGACAAGTGGGAAAGGAAATAATGATAGTGATAGTGAAACAAGGACAATGATAATGAAACAATAATAGTGGTATATGAAAAGAGTTGTTGAGTTGAGGGTAATTCACCTTTGTGAGTATACCTTAGATAGAGAAACAATTGAGCTTATGTGTGGAAATAATAGAGAAAACGATCGGTGATTTATTGACTAAGTGCTAATCATAGTTCCTATAGTATAAGGGTCATAAATTATAGTGTTTGTTAGGGAGAAATTAAAATTTCAAATGATGTATGTGAAGAATTCAAGGAAGAAGAAAGACACAATTATGAAATAATTCCTCTGTTAGAGGTTGGCACAAGCGGAAAAGAGTTTTGTAGAATCCTTAGTAGTATAAGCTACTAATTGGTCCCCGGATGAAATGAAATGATTTTGGTGATGTATATACCAAGTGGAAGTGTCAAAGAAATTGTTTAGTGCCTCACAGAACCTTAGTGCAAAGGATGTTCCGATCATTCAAGTTATGCATTCAGGTTATGGCATAAACTTGGAGATAACAAGTATAGTTGAAATTGATCCTTGTGAGATACTACGAATGATTAAACGATTGAAAAGCAATTATGGAAAATAGTTGGTTGATGAGAATTTCGTGAACTATATCGATGATTGTAGCAAGAAATTGAGTTAAGAGGAACAGACGATTCAAGTTAATAGCGGTCATGATGGGAACAAATCGAAAATAAGTATTTACTAAATCAAAAGTGAAATGGAGTCATGTTTCGAGAGGAGATTCAGGCATAACAAGTGGAATATACTACTGCGATTATATGCATTGTGTGTACAATAATGTAGAGGATTCAACTACGTGAATGGATTTATTGCAATGTGAAGAAAATTGGTCTCCATAAGATTTGAGGCAAAGGGAGATCTAAATTGAAGCTAAAAAAAATTAAATGAAAAGAGAAATAGAGACAAGAAGTCTGAGGGAAGCTGAAAATGGCGTGAGGTAATGTCACCTTCATTAAGGGATCCTGAAATAAAGCAATTGTAGACTCAGTGAAAACAAAATTGAGTGATGTACATTGAAGTTAGCGGTACCCAATAGAGATATATGCATGGTAAATAATGGTATCAATTGGAGACTATGATCATAAATGAGATGAATCATGGAGAAATTTAACACTGATGATAAGCATATCCTTTGGAGATTGGGCAGTGCATACTAAAGTTTCACTAAGTGGTATTGGTCTTTATGATAGAAATTGTTCAAACCTTTGGAGACCTTAGATATGCTAAGGCATTCCTATAATCATAAATTGTGTAATTTGAGAACATTATTGAGTTTGAAAGGCATGCACAAATCAATACTATCTTGGTAAAGGTAGAGTATAGTCTAAAGCGGTGAGCAGACAATCTTGAAGTAAGCGAGCGAATGTAGATATTGGGTTTCCAAATCTAGGGCGGTAAAAGTGTGAAATGTCAAGCGAGAAGATGGGGTGGCGAGATGTTACTAGTGTATTGAAGGTTTAGATTCAGCTCTCTTGGAAAGAGGTAAGAGAGTTTAAGAATTCGAGGAGTCAAAATGGTGAGTCCATAATGAATCGATCTTTTGGTGACATCGGAAGAATGATATTTGGTAATTTATAGAAGAAGTATGTGTGCAGATAAAAGTAACTTGAATAAAGGAATTGTTAGAGAAGCGTCGTCTGTAATCGCTAAAGTGTATTTTAGCTACGAAGGATATAGAACTCTGTGATTATATGTTGAATTTCCTCTGATGGGAAGTGCTTAAAGATTTTGGAATTCATAGGAATATGAGCTTGGTATATAGCTACGGTGACTATAGGTATAACGATGGTGATCACAATAAGGGATTGTACATGTTTGCATTAAACTAAAAGTGCCTAATAATAGTCAAAGACCAAAATCTATTAGAGATCTGGTGATGAGTGAGGCGAAGGAAAGTGATTGAGGAAAAGCTGAATGGGTTAGGTGAATTAACTTGGTTATAGCAAAATAGACATAGGTTTCCTTGTGTTAGTACCAAGGAAGGGAGTGGCAAAGGCGAGATGAAGGGTTTTATTGTAAGTATCACCTTGATAAGGTGTACTCAGAATTGACAAAAAGGGTATCAATGGGCATGAATTAGCCTACGTATTCTTTGGTGAAAAAGGCTTGATAAAGCGTGATAAGTCATAGGGTGGGAAATAATGATCTACTACGAAATAAGCGAGATAGTTGACATGGCCAAATCGTGGTGAGCGACTCATTAATTCTATTTATTGTGATCTTTCATAAAATGAGTCATTGATTGATGAAGTGTATGGGACATGTAGGAACATATGACCACTGATCAATGTCTACCATATGGAACCATCGACTAAGAATTTGCAGACAAAATTTTTATTAGGAGGGGGGAGCCTTTTTAATGTAGAGCCCGACCTCTACCGCCATCACTCCAGGTATTGTCCTCTTTGGCACTTGGATGAGTCACCACTCGAACCCAAGACCTCAAGGTTTTGTTGCACTTTAAGTGCACGCCTCTTACCATTGAGCCATTACAACTACACTGCGGCAAGCAAGTAAGCCCTCACCGCGGCGAGCAAAAGGGTTCTCGCTGTGACGAGCGAAGCAGCACTCGCCACGGTGAACCCAATATGCGGCGAGCATGCGGCCTCGTCGTGGCAAAGACCTCCTTCGGCCCACAGAGAACAAACCTGAAACTTTCTCTCATTTTATTAAATCAACCCATCCCAAAACTTAACAATATACACTCAACAAACTTCTAAATGATTAGATGCAAACAAAAACATCCATATCTCATTAATATCCAAAAGATGAGTTTTACAAAGCTTTAATAACATTTCAAACCTTTGAGTTCAAGAGCCAAAAATACAAAATACACTTGAACCAATAAAACTTGAAATGAAACTAAAGCCTTGACTTCCAAAAGTACAATTTGAAAATACATAAACATGACAAATCGGAGTGATGCCATAACTCTTGGCTTAGTCGGTCTCTTGCTCATCACCTGAATGGGGAAGGATAAAGGGGGTGAGCTATAAAGCTCGTGAGAACACATTTATAATACAGAAATAAGCAAAACTATTCAAAAGATAACTCATTGCCGTGGTACACTTTGAAATCATAGTAATTGAGCATGTAAAAGTCATTATCTCGAAAAGCTTGATCTTTAAATAATTCATGAGTAAAATTCAAAACATGTATGCATAAAACATGATAACAGATCATGAACACATAAGCACATAAGCATAGCAGAATGGTTTGGGTTAGTCCGGGTTCATGACGCACTACACATTCCCATCGAAATGGTCTTGTGTAGTCGAGTTTCTTGAGGGAGTCCTTGAGGGAGCTCCGTGCCACTAGCGGGCAGGCAGGAGAAGCCTTTGTATGAATCAACGTGCACGTGGCGGTTCTTGAGGGACTACCACAAACCCACATAACATGCATAGTTCAAAGTCTTGTAAACTTGATTGCCCAGTGGCCTTGCTTGTAAACTTGCTTTTCATAAACTTAATATCCTTATATAAATCATTTCAGAAAACAAGATTTCATGAGCATGTATTCTTGAAAAGGGAAATCCTTTTTGAAACCTTTTCATCAATCATGAATGCAAATCATATAGCAAACATATAATCATTTCACAATAGCAAATAAGGCAGCGTTGATAATGCACTTTAAATCATTAAATCTTTCTTGATTTGAACAAAACAATGAGTGACTTATTTACTCTAATATAAACATGTACCCACCTTGAGTTCCTTGCTTGTAAGCTTGCCTGGGAAAGTCTTTCCTCTTGTTCCTTTTTCTTCTCTTGCCTCACTTGATTTCCTTAACCAAACAACCAAAATTTCAATCAATTTGGTGTAGAAATCGGAAAGTCATACTTTAGCAATTTGAACTATAACAAAAGCTGAAACAAAAATTCTATGTTTAACTTCCATCCAAAATTTTATATTCTTAAAGACTGATTCAGAACTTCATTTTTTCACAAAACTTGTAGCTCTATGTCTTTAGTTTACAATGAATTAAAAATCACCTCATTTGGACATCTAAATCAAAAGTTATGCCCAAAATACCAAAGTATGTTGGCGCAGGAAAGTGGCCGCTCGTCCAGGCGGAAAGAAGCTCGGTGCGACGAGAAAACTGGAGCGTGCCGCGGCGAGGGCATGAGCGCGCCACGGCGTACGAGCCTAGAATCCTCTCGAAACTTGTTTTTCTCATATTCTTCAACCCTAATCCTCCCATCTTTCAAATATAACACATATAAACCCTAAATCATCTCTTATACTTCATTTCTAAGCTCATTACAAACTTAAAAACAAGCACAAACACAACATGATCATCAACCCTAAGAGATTTAACCATTTTTCCATAAACTTCTCCACAATCAAAACCTACAAATTCTAAGCTATTCTAGGGTTTCATCCAACCCAAACAAGAAGAAATAAGCTTATACTTACTTGATGATGCTTGAATTCCTTCGAAATCCTCAAGAATGGCAAAACCCTATTTTCTCTTCTTCTCCCTTAAGCCACCAACGACACTCTCTCTCCTTTTCTCACTTTCCTTCTTTCTTTCTTTCTAATTTTCCTTTCCTTAAGCCTAAATGAAAGCGCAAGGACTATAATGCCCCTCCTTGTAAAGCCTTAACCTCTCGACTTAAGTGATCTTCCGATAATGCCCTCGTATATTTTTACTCTTTCATTACCACTTATTCCATACTAATCTCAAATTAATCTTAATTTTCCACTAACACTTCAATAAAATCAAACTATGCAATAAATCATACAATCAACATAATTCATGCTTAATAACATCAAATAAAGAAATCTAGGACCCAACAAACTGCATTAAGCAAAGCTATCAAATTCAGTGCCGCATCTTCTGAAGATTCACCATCTTTTTCAGCAATCAGGGTGTTCAGCTTCTCCTTCCTTGGGCACTATCTGACAAAGTGTGGACCACCACATAAGTAACAAGCAATTTTGTCTTTCTTTTAGGACGTCTCCCCATTCTTCGAGCCCCCATTCTGCTTGACCTTGCCTTTGAAGTCTCCCTTCTTGGAATCCTTCTTCTTTTTCCCATTCAGTCCTCTCCTATTGGGCATGGCCTTTGGCCTTAAAAGAATTTGAGGAGCTTGCCTTAGAGTCTTTCGTCAGTCAAAAATTCACCAAGGCATCGGCATCCGCGACTGCACCAACCACATGCTTAACATTCTACCTCTATAACTCTATTTGAGCCCGTGGTTGTAACCGGATAGGAAATTGAAGAGATTGTCCTCATCTGACATGGTCTCAATATCTAAAATTAGAAATCTAAAAGACTTAATCTCTTACCGATCCATCTTGCTTAAGTTGTTTCAAGGCATCCTTCGCGAGCCAAGAAGTATTCATAGGAAGGAACTGATCTTTTAGCTCCTTCTTCATCTGCACCCACATTTCCATGGGAGTTCTACCCGTGCTGATCTCCACAGAGGTCCTTGTCTTCCACTAGAGCTTGGCATCCCCATCCAATTATATGGCCATCACATTGACCTTGTTAGCGTTAGATACTTTAGTAGCCGCAAAGTACTACACCATATCGCATAAGAAGTTCGCCAACACCTTGGCGACCCGTACATCTTAAAAAACCCTTAGTTCTCACGGCTTCACCAATGATGAAAGATGTGGTGTAGAACTTTTGGCCTGATACCCGTCAATCGTTGCAACGGTATGCCTTAGGATAGAGATCTCAAATTGAGCATCCTCCTGTGCCTTCAACATATCTCCCATCTGTTGCTACAACTGTTAGATCCATACCTCCATCATCTCAAATCGAGTATTGTGGGAAGTGACCTCTTCCTCCCCCTGAGGAATAGGACTAATGAGTACCTCCATCTTGACACTCGTTCTTTCAAGTTGCTTACTGCCATTTCAAACATTGGCTCTGATACTAGTTGTTACAAAGGTATTCTTGGAACTCAAATTTTTACCTAAAGTTTCTCGCTCACGCCCTTTGCACGATAATCTCACTTAGATCTGTTAAAGCAAGACTCAGCCTTTCTTAACCCTCGAAGTATTTTCCTCGCACACACTCGAAGAAACAATACTTACAAGAATAATAAGAACAAAGGCAACAATGACGAACAGAGATACGGTATAAAGCTAACTTTATATACTTTCCCTCAAAAGAATACAAGGAATGCTCTATCTGATTGAATGAGAAGAGCAAAGTTCGAATGAGCTATACATAGGCATCTAACTTGGAGTCAAGTTACATTGATTCTCCCATTAAATCCAAACTACCTAAGATGCGTCTTTAAGATCATGTCTATCCTTATCATATTACATCACATGGACCAATTAGATGACACCCCATCTAACTAGGACTTCCTTAATAAGATAAGATAACAAGCAGATAGAGTTTACATTCAACTAGAAACTAACATCCTTATCTTCTAAGAACTCTACTATCTTGGATGTTCGGTTCCTTCTGACTCCACCTCTAGTCATCGCATACATCATCCAAGATCTCCCTGCAATCTCTATCCATTGATGATACAATGTGATCTCACGAAGCCCATTAGCATATTGGCACGATCTAATGCTCCCCTGATAAATCATTATTCATGGTTCATCCATCTAAGCATGGGCTAAGTCCTTGTCTATCAAGACCTTAACTTTGAGTCAAGTTAATCTCCACGAGTGCGATGCTCTACAAAATTAAGCTGATTCGATCCACTCACCCACATTTGCCTTAATGTTTTGCATGCCTCCTTAATGCATGAATCCATTAACATTCCTCTAAGGCTCCTCGTGTGGGTGTTGAAGTGCTCCGGAACTTAGGGATCTAACGAAGGCTTCTTTGGAATCCTTATCACCTCCTTTACCATCTGTAATCCCTCATTCGGTCTCGTTCATTGATTTTCTATTTGCATTGAATCCTCGGTCTCCTTCATTCTGAAGTGCAGAGTCATTGGATTCTAGAGTAGTCGTTGTAAGCATCTTTATTTAATAACGCTCTCATAGGTGAGCTTTTATACATATGTGATTCAACTGGTACCAAAAGAATGTTATTGAGCAAGTTTTACCTCTAATAAAACTCTTAATATTCACAGTATCTGAATCGTAAACATGTAATATTGAAGGTGTCGATCCTACAAAAAAAAGTTAAAAACAAGCAAACCTAACTTTGTCTAAGGTATTGGAATATGAATTGAATAAGAATAAATAACAAAAATTAAAGCAATCAAATAAAATTAGCGAGTTAATCAAATAACAATTCAATTTTGATAATTAATTAGGGATGAATTTTTTACATATTTTATTTTACTTACCTTAGTTTTAAGTTCTTTTCATTAAAACCTAAAATAAATCCTTAGGTTAGATAATAAGGGAAGGATAACTACTAGTATTCACTATCTTTGTGAGATCGACCTATACTTGTTGGTACTAACAATAGCTACTTTGTACACTTGCGAGTTATTACAATATAACTAACTCACAAATACATCAATTTAAGTTTTAAGCGCCATTTATAGAAATTTGATACTAGTAAAGCTTGAATCTATTACTTTAGTCATTTTATTTTATTTTGTTTTATCTTTTTTATTATTTTAATTTATTTTATTTTGATTTTATATTTATTTATTTATTGTATTTTAATGTATGTTATTGTATTTAGTGGCTTATTAATTTAATTATCTTTTGAATTTCTCTCTGGATCTTAAGTTTGTGGTTTATTAAAGGAATTACAATGTGTTGTTATAGCCATAGTTTGCAATGGAATGATATAATGAGTCTTTGCTTTTATGGGAGTCGAGAATATGTCTTCGTAAACTATGATATCATCATATGGGAGAAAGGTGTTCTCACGTATTTTTAGGGGCTCAATTGATATCAGCGGTGTTTTAGCACTAGTAGGAGTTATCCTTACAATAATCAATATCGAGCACCAACTTATATAGAGAGCGACCTTGTATGTATAATCAACCACATGGTGCAATTTATGAGAACAACTATAATTCATAATGGAGCGATTCCTCGTCTATGGATGAGACGATTACACTCCAGCTAGATATTTATGGCAATAAGCACCCCCAGTTGATAAGCTTGTTAGTAGTGTGCCCTAGGCCAATGGATAGTTGTGATTCCTGTATTAACATTATGACTTGTTAATAATATATTATGAGATATTCCTTTCATATATGCATGTATTTCGTTTATGTAATGTGATTTACATTCCATGAATGGTTTTAGACTTATGTCTTCAAGTATTTGACTTGATAGTAAAGCCATAAGCGTTATAAGACTATTCTAGACTGTCCCTGGTCGATCATTATTGGTGGAACAATAATGAATTAAGGCTAGTATGTGTTCTTGTTGATGATCACGTTTTACTAATCATGGATATGAGATATCAAATCAGAAACATAGATATATGTTAAAGAACATATATTGGACCGACCCACATAAAGAATACTACATGGTTTTATGTCATTAGTGATTCTTTATATAGTTTGACTTTAGTCCTTTGACCTGAAGTCATCATGGTTCCTTACATGAGGAATTTAGTGTTTTGATATTAGACTAAGTTATTTTAACTTGAATAACAAGTAGTCTTATGTTGGACACTAAATGAATTATCGGAGGATGTGAATGGCGTAGATGGGATTTGTACCTCTCTTGAATGAGAGAGATATCATTTAGGCCTCTTGATAAGTGTGGTGAAGAAATGCATGGCCGTGCTCAAATGAATTGATGAAGATTCATCAATGTCATTTGTTATAATCGGTCGACTTAGGGATCGAAACTATGATTAATCGAAGGTTGACATGTACCATGCCTTACGATTGATCTTGATATCGTGTTACAAAAGGTGAGCTTATAACCATAGTTATAAGTTAAATCGGATTATCGATCCTCATTTGATTTGGGTAGTCATAATGTCTTGCTAGAGGTAAACTTATGACTTAT
This sequence comes from Erythroxylum novogranatense, assembly GCA_029891385.1. Taxonomy (NCBI): domain Eukaryota; kingdom Viridiplantae; phylum Streptophyta; class Magnoliopsida; order Malpighiales; family Erythroxylaceae; genus Erythroxylum; species Erythroxylum novogranatense. Next base: position 42,352,581 of record CM057226.1, on the reverse strand, counting down.
GGGCCTTGAAGTGTGATCAAGCCCATTGCCAACATCAAATGAGCCTATAAAATCGCACCTGAAGTGATGTGATCGGGCTTATTCTCTTGGGCTAATTTATTAGGTATTGAATAAATATATGAAGATATATTTATTGGGCTAGATTGGATTATCGGGGCTTATATTATATGAGATATAATGGGCGAAACTTATTAGGGCCTCGATGGGATTAGGTTTTCTCTATAAATAGAAGCTTAGGTCTCGTTAAGGTAGAAGACACTATTAATAGAAACCTAGCCCTTATCAGGAGAGGAAAGCCGATGCGGCGTTAGGAAAGGAGTTTAAGGGCGTCTTAGCACACCATATGTAGCGCCCACTACTGTAGGGTGTACACGGGGCGCCCGTGGGTCATCTAGATACCTGACTACGATGAGGTGCTCTACGATTGATCATTTCTATAAACCTCGTGGCATCCATATAATAAGCGATAATCTCGAATTCACTAAATTTTAAAACGAAAGATACTTTTCATTTCATTTCTTTAAAACCACAAGTTCACAATTCGGTCTAATTACAACTTTACAGAACCAAAAAGAACTAACATAACTCCTAACTAGATCATCCCCAAAAGATCCCGGTGGCAGGCACATGGGCCATGCTCCTCTCGTCGGCACTCACACAGCAGGAAAAGTCTTGCTAACTGGAGCTAAGAGTCAACTATCGCTGTCCTGAAAAATAAATGCAATGTTGGGTGAGTTTGCGAACTCAGTGAGAAACCATCATCGATGGTCCACCCAACTCATGCATATATAAACAGTTCACACTAAATCATATATTATCACAACTAAGAATCACATGCATTCAATTTCACATTTATAAAGCGTCGCCTTTCATACAATCATATTTGAACATTCATTATATCTGATGTACATGTGACACTTCTATTTTATTTCGTTGTTGTCACCGTGCTTTGAGCTCATTTCGTTGAGCCATTGACTCTGAAAATATTGGGCTTAAAGCCACGATCGTTGAGCATAAAGCTCGAAAATCGTTGGACACGAGGCCGCATGCGTTGAGCTTAAAACTACGAATCACGGTGGTTTGCACGGTCGCGGTCCTGCCTTTATCGATAATACTTTTATGCATGTATGCACATGTCCAATTCTGATCGTCGTCCTGATAAAACTTCATATGTCTAAAGTTCACAATTTGAAACCAATTATGAACAATTTATACACAATTAACAGCGATATAGCCAGTCGAATATTTGAACACACTGGTCGAAATCAATCAAAACAACACATATAATCCATCCTTAACTCACGTGGCATAATGACATAAAGCGTAGCACATATAGGTTGAGAAACCAACTAGGTTACTCACCACGGAACTTAGAACTACTAGGGAAGTCTAGCCTCGTCGGACGACGACGATCCACGTGAGCCTCTCTGATAATCATAATATCCAAATATTACTAATTGTACAATTTCAATAATAAAGGATGCATATGTATCGAATGATTTCGTACTATGCATGTTATAACATTTCGACCTATTCCCAATTTATCTCAATTCGCATTTTCACTCTAATCCATAGAACTTCCTAATACCATAATTCAATTGACTATACTCAATCAATTTCTAACTAATCCAAATTTAACCTCGAAATTCTCTAATTAAACACATCATTTTGGCACAAATAGGCGCCCTCGTATGGCGCTTTGATCCTCGCCAGCGGCGTAAATCTCTCTGCTTTCGCCATAGCGTGCCTTTGCTTTCGTCACGACATGCAGATGAAATCCGCTCGCTGTGGCGCACATCTCCACTCGCCACGGCGTGCTCCAGAAATCAGCTCGTCGCGACGAATATACAAATAAATATTAAATCGCGGCGATGCGAAAAAGGGCTTCGCAGCGACGTATTCATCACGTATCGCGACGTGCGAACCAGTTGTGTCAAAACCGGAAAATTCCCAGATTTTCTAGTATAAATCCATTCAAACCCTTACAAACACTCCAAACAACTTCCTATACTTACACAACTCATTCCTAACCTTAAATCCACCAAATAACCATTATTCCACAAATACCCAAATTAAAATCAACATTCTCCCTAAAACCTATTTCATCAGAAAACTTCAAATTCTCGAACAATTTATACCTTAATTCAATGCTCAAATCAAACTATTTAAAACATAAACATGTAGAAACTTACTTGATTCAAGTTTCCAATCCTACAAATCACTCAAATACTCCAATTCTCAAGCTAAACCACTTCACAGCAACTTTAAGCCAAACCCATCTTCATCTTCTTGACACCAAATCAACAAATATATTCATGGCGAAGGAAAGGAACAAATGGCAAGAAGGAATCAAGAAGAAATCACGATGAAGGAAGGAGAATTTCAAGTTTTCTTTCAAGGAAAGCAAGCATCGTGATTGGAAATTTTCAAGGAAAGGTTATAAACCTAAAGGACTTAAAGGCTTGTTTGGCAATTTAAATTGCCATAAGTCCAATCGAACAACCTCGATCCAATTTCTAATTCTAATTTCATCCAAATTCCAATGGCTCAAAACCTAAATCCTCGAATAGAAATTCTAATCTCCATTGCCATTGGTTAATCAAATTTCGGAACTGGAAATCTAATTTCTCAGTCATTGGTCAATTTTTCGGTCCGGACCTATTACTCCGAAAATTCCAAAAAAATTCCTATAAATCCTCAAAATTTAGGAAACATCTAATCACATACTCCAATTTCATAATTCAAACTCCTAAAATCTCAATTCTTATTCCAATTGAAAATCAAACCTAATATGCTCAATCGTAACCAAATTTTTCCATTTACCAATCGGGTTGGAAATTTGTCATACATGCATGTACATACATATGCTTGTGCAATCATGAACAATTATCAATAATATAGAGGCTATAAATGCATACACAAATCAATTTATGCATGCACCAAATCCTATTCCATCAGGAATTACGATATGCCCTTCACATCCGGTAGCAGGATATTCTGATTCTCCCTCTAATAAAAATTTAGTCCCAAAATTTCTTACGGTGGTCGAGCAGATGAAGTCTGCCTCCTCATGTGCTCCTCGGTCTCTAGTAGCTTCCTCGATGAGTGGTTCTTCGAAGGACTTTCTGATTGAATAACCTGGACCTCATTTGCTTGACCCGCGATCCTATAATCTGCTGGCTCCTACATATAACTTTCGAATCCTTTGGTATCTCAATCTCTGGTAGGAATCACATGAGTGCAGTGCGACCTATACCGTCTGAGCATACTCGCGTGGAACACATCATGAAGCTGCGACATCTCACTCGTGAGGCCAATCTATCGTGATGGTCCTATCCTCCGAGGATCTCATAGGGACCAATATCTGGGACTCGACTTGCCGCTTACGGCCAATCGAGAACTCCTCTCCACGGAGACACTCGAGGAACACTCTATCACCCGCTTGTACTCCATCTCTCACGATCTTGATCCACATAACTCTTACATGCATCTGGCAGCCTTGATGGACTCAAGATCAGTATACCTTATCCTTTGTGTCTTGAATCAGCTCGGGACCCTCTAACATCCTCGTCGCTCTTCGTCCCGGTAAGAAGCGTCTGCTTGTCGTCATATAACGCCTCATACGGTGCCATACCAATCTTGCTCTGGTATTGATTATTATCACAAACTCGACGAAGGCAAATCTGATCCATACCTCGAACTCCAATACAGGGCTCTCGACATATCCTCAGCGGTCTTAATAGTCCTCTCACTGCCCGTCATGCGAGGATGAAAAGGCATCTTGAAGTTCAACCTCGAACCCATGCCATTGCAAACTCCTCCGGAACCTCGAAGTAAACCTAGGATCCTGTATGGGACTATGAACACGGAACCCCATGCGATCGCACTATCTCCTCCACGTACTTACGGGCCAGCCCGATCGAGTATTGCTCTCCCTCATTTGGCGAAGTGAGTGATTTAATCGACCGATCCTTATGACCTAGATGCATCATCTTTGCCTCGGCGTCTGGCGACCACATAATGAAATCCATCGTAATTCATTCCCATTTTACTCGGAATGGGCAGCGAATGCAATCTCTTCCTTTGGAGCACGGTGCTCGACCTTAACTTTCTTTGTACGTCGGACAGAAACATACTCTGCCACGCCTCTTCGTACTGGCACATGAAATGCAACAAGAGTGCGATACATCTTGGTGACACCGGGATGCATGGCATAAACAACGAATGAGCCTCCTCAAAATCTCGCCTCGGATCATCCACATCCGGAACACGATCTGTCCCATCCATAATGTCCCATCTCTTGCTCGAGCTCGAGAAAGCCATCCGGATCGACTCTACATCAATCAATCTCACTAGCTTGCTAGATCCACGATCTGCCTTTCCTAATCCGCTCATACAATCTGGGCTAAGCCTCAAGTAGCGATCGAGCTCCATCACGGCCCAAATCTATACATGCGTTAAGAGCTCTCAGTGAGACTAAACATGGTAACCTCGAGCACAGATAAAAGCTGCTACATGAGATCTCTACTCGATCCATCAGGTCACCACGTTAGCTTTCCGGGGTGGTACTCGATAGTCGGTCGTAATCCTTAAGCAACTCTAACCATCTCCTCTTTCAGATTGACTCTCTCGACTCAACAAGTATCTCAAACTCTTATGATCGGTGAAGATGGAGCGTCTCACCATCTGAAATAATGTTTCCGGATCTTGAAGCAAACCTATTCTTCTTCTAACTCCGAATCATGCACGGATAATTCATCTCATGAGACCTCAAGCATCTCGAGGGCATAGCTATAACTCTCTCAATGCGCATCAACACGGCTAAACCCTCTGCGAAGCATCACTAAAAACCTCAAAACCTCACTGCTCCGGATAACAAAGCTAACCGTCTGCGTAGTCGGCCGATGTATCGACTCCTCGAAAATCCTTTGACACTCATCATCATTTGAAAGCCACATTCTTCCTCGAAGTTTTGTCGAAGAGTGAGAATCTGAGAAAACCCCTCGACAAACCTCCGTTAATAACACCTTGTCAATGCGAGAAACTCCTCGGCTCTGACACATTCCTCGGAATCTCCCGACTCCTCTTGCCTCGATCTTGTGAGGATCCACTGGATACCCTCACCGGATACAATGTGGCCTAAAACACCACCTCGTCCGCCAAAATTCACCTTAGTGAATTTGGCATGTATCTATCCCTCATGTCGTAACACGGTCCTCGGATGCTCAGCGTATGCTCTGTCTACTCTCGAGTACGAAATATCATCGATGAATACAATAACAAAGCTGATCCGGTAGGGTGAAAGACCTATTCATCGAGCCATAAAAGTGCTGCAGGTATTAGTCGACTGAGCGGCATCACTAAGACTCGAAATGCCCGTACACTCCTGAAAGCACTCTTGGGCACATCGACCTCTGCGATCCTCAGCTGATAGTATCCGGATCTCAAATCCAACAGTAAACACACAGCTCCCTGTTGATCAAATAAATCATCGATCCTAGGCGGTGTATACTTATTCTTAGCGTAACTTTGATTTAGGCACTATAATCGATCGTAACCTAAAAGTCCGTCCTTCTTCTTCCTGAACAACACGGGAGCTCCCGCGTGAAACACTCGGCCTAATGAACCCTTATCCAACAAATCCTATAGCTGAGCCTTAGCTCCCTCGGTTCCACGATTGCCATCTATCTGGTATAGATATAGGAAGCGGTACAGGGCAGGTCAATCTCAAACTTTGTCTCCGATCGGCTGCAAGCTTCGGTAACTTCTGGGAAATACATAAAATTTCCTGATCACGGGAACATCCTACAACCTCTGCTCTACTCTGGAATCCACCATATGTGCCAAATAGGCCTCCTGACCTCCTGCATCAACCTCGGGGCACTCGTGAACTAAATCATCTGGCAGCCTTTGCTGACTAACACCTCAATCTGACTCTAGGTGACGGAGACTCAACACGACCTCCTTGGTATAATAATCCATAATAGCCTATGGGCGATGAGCGATCCATCCAGAATCAAATCAATCTCTCTCGAGGTAACACTTGTCAGTGCACTTTCGACTCAAGTGATCGATCATAATCGGACACCCTTGCAGACCTCTCCCAAAACTATAGTACTACGTGAGGTGTACTCACCTCTGGCCCATCTCTACAACATCTCCTATCCACATGCAATCTACGCCCACATGCGGTGCAATAAAAGAATCGTAGACCTGGATCTATCAATGCAAAAACCTCGATACCGAGAGATCGAAGCGAACTGCTGACCACGTGGGAGAATCTGGGCCTCCTGCTGGTCATGGCGTAGATCACGGCACAGGGACTGCGATCGACTACCGACCCTCGGTCCTACAAGAATCTCCACCTCACCTCGGGCTCTGCCGACCCACAGAATCGAGTCCACCTATGACTCTGCTTTGCCAGTGAACTCTACCAGCTCTCCCACTCGCGTGAGGTTGAACTCCCAAAGTCGGAGGACAACTCCGAATCATATGATCCATGAACAGCATGCTAGAGCGGGCTCCAGTCACTCGCCTGACACTCTCCGCTTGTGTCTCTTATCACAATGCACAGGTGGCAAAGCACACTGCTCCTCTGCCCTTACTACGCCCTTTACCAATCGCCCAAATCTCCCTCTCTGAATAGAACCCATTATGCTGAATCCTCCTGTGATCTGAACACCTTTGGCGTCTGCTAGAGCTCTCTAGAGCTACTGCAGCATCACTAAATCTCTTACCTCCGGATCCACGACCGGTCTTAGCAGGACTACATCTCGAGCTGCTCGATCCTCGCGTGGGCTGCTCTCGACTCCATGAGTGCCCATGTCAGGGCGGGCTAACACAGTGCAGAATCTCAGTTAAGCCCTCCCTGAATCTCAGGCACCTATCAGCCTCGAGGCAATCGAGCGAAGCATATGCGGCGGCTCATTAAGCCTAACCTCATAATCGGCCCTTGTCATCGACCCTATCTCGACTCTAAGAACTCCACATCTTCGTCTCCAAATAGACCTTGGGCGTGTAGTTATCGAAGGCTCTGGAAAATCTTCCCAGTCGAACCACGAGTGCAGCGGTACTTGCCGGGGCGGTCTTCACCGCGATAAAATTGGACCTTGTAGCGAAGAGATGGAATAATCAAAAGCGCTCCTCGGTGCAATCCATCGTCGAGGACTCACTCGGTCCTTTCCAACCATCCCTCGGCCTCGGCGAGTGCATCTTGTCATAGAAATCAACGACTCCACCTTGCATGACGATCATACCTCCTCTCCGTCTTATGGGAACTCTGGGAAGCTGCTCCTCGAATAGAGCCTTGAAGACTCCCTACTAGCTCCGGCTGATCCTTGGTGGTGGTTAATCTACTTGATCACCGAAACGAATGACTACAAAGCGCAAATTTGATCAATTTACGCTTTTCTTACACTAATTGAGCCTAAAATACACTATGCCCAAAGATGCCAAACCATATACGATACCACCTAATATAAGCCCCTTACAAGTAGGGCATACGAAACGCAGTGGTAGGTTATACCGATCTGCAACCTACGATGAGGGTGCACTCACGATTCGATCATTCTATAAACCTCATGGCATCTATATAATAAGCGATAATATCGAATTCACTAAATTTTAAAACCAAAGATACTTACTCATTTCATTTCTTTAAAACCACAAGTTCACGATTACATACAATTACAAGTATACGGAACCAAAAGAACTAATATAATTCTAACTAGATCATCCCCAAAAAGATCCCGGTGGCCAAAGCACATGGGCTATGCTCCTCTCACGCGGCATTCACAGCGTAGGAAAAGTCTCGCTAGCTGGAGCTAGGAGTCGTATATTTATCTGAAAATAAATGCAATGTTGGGTGAGTTTGCGAACTCGGTGAGAACCATCATCGATGGTCCACCCAACTTCGTGCATATCTGAAGCGATTCACTAAATAATATATTATCACAACTAAAATCACATACATTCAATTTCACATTTATAAGGCTATCGCCTTTCATACAATTCATATTTGAACATTCATATATACAATGTACATATGGCTCTTCCATTTTATTTCGTTGTTGTGACCGTGCTTTGAGCTCATTTCACGTTGAGCCATTGGCTCTACGAAAATATTGGGCTTAAAGCCACGTCGTTGAGCATAAAGCTCACGAAAATGCGTTAGGCACGAGGCCGCATGCGTTAAGCAAAACTCACGAATACGGTGGCT